>JAOXNZ010000054.1:24109267-24128498 GCA_028566095.1 Kryptolebias brasiliensis | reverse complement strand
TTTTGTTGCCCCTCTCTCAGCTTTTTTGGAACGTGTTGCAGGCATCAAATTCAAAATGAGTGAATATTTGCAAAAAAACAATAAAATGTATCCGTTTGAACAGGAAATATTTTGTCTTTGTAGAGTATTCAATTGATATAGGTTGAAAAGGATTTGCAAATCATCATATTTTGTTTTTATTTATGTTTTACACAACGTCCCAACTTCATTGGAATTGGGGTTGTATTATGTGGTACATTTTTTAAAGTTTTGTTTTAACACCATAATGCTGTGAAACAGTGGTAGTTTAGCTCAAGGTTATCACATCGTTGTATGCGGTAGTATTGTCATGGGAACATGCTGCTGAGTGCGTGCAACCATCTTTGGGACAAACCTATATTGTGAGTGGTAAAAGTGCAGCGACAATACAGTTGCCTTCACTCTGAAGGAAATTTTCCAAATTTACTGCGATCTGCCATGTTCTGATATGTTGTGTAGCACAGCTGTCATCCAGTGTGAAGGGGGCCTTTGGTTTACAGCCAGTTCTCTGCAGCTCCTCACACCTTTTTACTCTGACATGTACCATCTGTGATACTCTAAATACAATGGGCCATGTCCTTACACATTATGGCCAACATTCAATAGGACATAGGTGGGCACCGACATCTTATAGAAGCCTTTCCTGAGCCACAAATTAAAGAAGGATGCAGTGGGTCGTCATAATAAAGGGCCTTGTCAGCAATATTGTAGGATGAGGACCTAGGTGCAGAAGCAAGCAAAACAGCCAGACAGGTAAGATGCAAAATAAACTTTATTTAAACCATTAGGTGACAAAGAGCAATGCTAGGCTGGAAATCTAACTGCTGAAACAAAACAGAAATATAAATAAAGGGCAGAAAAGACTTGATTACTAATGAAGATTAGGGTACAAATGGCAATGTTTATATGCATAGCATTAATAACCTGATTAAGAGAAGTTGCTGTAAAAGACAGGAGCAGATAAACTGATCATCTTAACCAAAATGAGGTCAGTAAGACAGAGCACTGCTGTCCATGTACACAACAGCCAGTGACCATTTTTCAAAGAGGACCTGAAACCCAAAATAACTAGAACCACATGTCACAACCATTCTTAATACTCTATTATTGTAGACAATGATGTAGAATGTACCGCTTTACAGATTAATCTTGCCAAACGGTTCATAACTACAGCCGAATCTACAAGATAGAAAAATGTAGACAATGTTGAAGGTTCTGGAAACCTTTGGCATTCACTCTGTGATCAACACCGGAAAAATCATTATAACTGGGATCCTCAAAGACACCTGAAACATTAGTTACTCTGTTTCATTAGAACAGCTCAATATGAGACAGATTTTAGATATTTTTTTTATTATTTAGAGTGGATCTGTGTGGTCAAATTGATCTTGTACCTAAGTGTAGTTTAAAAAAATAAATATTGTTTACATTTTAACAATATTGCTGTAAAAAAAACTAATGCTGTTCTGTTTCTGTTTCTTTCACTCTACAGACACGTAACAGACAGGTATCGCTGTATATTTCTGACCAAAAAAAAAAGGATTTAATTTCTTGCTAACACAGGAGCAACCAATGTCATCACAGAAGCTGTAACATTGCTACTCAGTTTGAAGACAAGGAAATATTTAAGAAAAAAAATATTGTTCTTTTCTGTTCAAACATTCCTGAGAGCTGAGAGAAGCAGCAGTCAAACATGTGCCCACTTATGTCGGATTGTTTGCTGTCTGAGAAACCCCACCGCAGCCAGTCTGTGTTCAAATAAGCTGCCTCTTGCTAACAGTTATGTCCACCTTCAGACACCCATCATCCCAAAACCCACACAACAAAGCCCAGACAAATGAACTCTGACCTCCACCTTAGCTTTTATCTTGCTCACCTTTGACACCTGAACGGAAATCCTGAAAAACACAAACACGTGAACTCTGACATGGGATTAAAAAGCAAAGAGGAGACAGTGATCTATTAGAGGAGAGGTAACCCATCTAATAGTGACAACAAAATGTGGTGGCAGAGAGAGATTTGGTGATTCCTAACTTGGCACGTAACGTGCTTTAAAGTGAAATCTTATGATTTTAATAATAAGCATTTCTGCTAAAAACCCTTGCAGTCCACATGAACTGAGGAAAAAAATGTTCCAAAATATGATATAATTTGAACAACTGCTTATTAGAAATTATGATTTTTTTTTTTTTAATGAAATGAAACAGGCAGAAAAAATGAGAACAATGACGTCACACGAACGCACACATCTCAAATATTACAAGGTTCCACAGTGTTGATTTAAGATTAAATCTTAATTCTTCTTCAGGATGAAGAGGTAAAAGAAACAAAAACAGGCAATTTCCCTTTTGGCAGCACATCTGAAATAATTAAATTGTGTGGGGGATTTTTACTGTCTGCAGAACAAGCAGGACTGACTGAACAGTCATGACCAAAGGTTTTGGCAGTGACCCAAATGCTGTGTTTTGCTAACTGTGTAGCTTCAGTTTTTGTTGTGAAAACAGATTGTGTTTAGAGTGTTGTGCAGAATGATCAGATGCATTTTAATTCTTTACAAAGAGATTTATTAGCCAAAAATGTTTATACCAAAAAGATATTTTCCCTTTGTTTTGGCTCTGGCACAGTCCAGTCAATTTAATTTCAGACATACCATAAGCACAGGTGAAACTGTGGATGTGTACTCCTGAGATAACTTTGTCAATCAGCAGAGTGATTGTTGCAAAAGAGGGGCAGGTGTGTTTGAAATAATTGTTTTCCTATGATAGCAATAGCTACCCTCAAAAAGAGTGTGCAACTGTCTTTGCTTTGTATCAAAATGGCTTCACATGCAAGAAAATTGCTGCACCTAAAACAACAGTTTTCCAGATCGATGAGTGGTTCAATAGCAGTGAAGAAAGTTTCAGGAGGTCCAAGAGTGACCAGCGAGCACCGTGACTGTCTCCTCATGTTGCCACCAGCGCAGAGTTGCTCAACATCAGCAGCAGGTAGGTGGGAGAGCAGCCCTGTGACAAGAAGGGCCACAAAGATGCCACTTCTATTCAATAAAAACAATTAGGACTATCTGAAATTCTGCAGGAAGGACAAGGACAAAACAAATTTTGGGGCTTCTGGTAAAAGGTCCGGGGCTCAAGCCCCGGCTTGGACCTGGGGTCTTTCTGTGTGGAGTTTGTATGTTCTCCTCGTGGTTGTGTGGGTTTTCTCCAGGTACGGTTTTCTCCCACAGTCTACAAACATGCATGTTAGGCTGCCTTCAGGCCCAGGCCCCCCTTGAAAAAGAGATCTGCCTGGTTAAATAAAAGTTAATAATAATAAATCATTAAGTGAGCATCATCATGAACCCTGTTTCATGTTAACAGTGAAGCATCCTGATACAATCCATGTATGGGGGGGGCTGCCTCTCCTTAAAGAGAGGGGGCTTACACCCAGTTCTGCCCAAGAATGAGAGAGTCCTCCAAAAACGTCCTCCAACAGCAACTTCAACTCAGGCACAGTTTGGTGATCTGTGTATTTTACAGCAGGATGGAGGCCTGTGTCACAAGAGAACTGTGAGAAAAAGAGTAGATCCAAAAAATCACAACATTAAACTTTTGGCCTGGAATCTCCTCAGATCTTAACTCCACTAGGAACATGTGGTTCAAAAATCAGGTGGATAAGCAGAAACCAACAAATTGATCAACTCTGAGCACTAATAAGACAAAAATGAGTCACCAACAGTCAGGATTTCACATCCAGCATGCCAGAGCAAATTGCAGAAAATACGAATAAGAAAGACAAACATTAAATAATAACTCTTGGCATTGATTTATTTGGTAACTGCAGAAACATGAAAAAGATCTAAAAATGTCGAAGCCACAAAACTCATTATGTTAGTGCCAAAACATTTGGCCATAACCATATTTAACAAACACTGTAAATATCAATCCACGTAATGGGTCTCAGTGCTGGATCTGTAGCTGACTGTAAAAAGGACACCGGTTATTTGAGAAACTCAAGCCCAAGTCTTGATCTGTGCGTTGTTACACGAGGCCTGATGCAGTCTGTAGTTAACGGACCTCAAGTACACAGGAGCAGCTCTGAATTACAGCCTTCCCCAGTTATCAAAAAAAAAAGATTTTCTATTTTCCCGAGAGCCATCTGTTCACTTCAGACCCATGCGTGCGGAACAACAGCTGGCCCACCGCTGCTCAGCTGTCTTCAGCAGCTGACCATGAGAGATGGATGAAGGAGTCCTAAAATACACAAAACACAGCAAACTCAATATGGGGATCTAAACTGAGAGCCGTGAGCTCACACAGACTCACTGCTCTTTCATTAGCCGAGATGTATTCCAACAAGCATGTATGCGTGCTAAGTTTACAGTACAAAGAGCAGGTGCTTATGATGCAACTCACATTTAGACACAAGAATAATAACTGGAAACACATCACACGGGCACTTAAAGACCAGAAACATGTTTTATTCATGCCAACTTACACTTCCTTTGGAACGAACCGTCCTCTCACTGAACAGAACAGGTGTGCACACAAGCATCACTGTTGAAAAAGGCCTCATGACTCAAGCTGCCCTCAGGTTTCTAATCTTTAGTACAGTTGGACGCTGAGTGTGGTAGAAATTAATACTCCCTGAGAGGATCCATTTAATTTTTAAAGTCTGGTTTCTATTACTCAACCACTTTAAAAAATGTTCTGATATTTCATTTGACTTCATTGCTTTGCACATAAGCACACGTCTCACAATTTGTTGTTTAAAAGTTAAAATTACACTGTTTTTTTCATTTTATAAAAACTTATTTGCAGTTCGTACTAATTGAAACGAGAACTGTCTTTACACAGTTAAAGAACAAATGATGAGAGATACAATTTAACACATTTATTTTTCCAGAAACTCACAGTTAAAGGGACTTGGAATCTGAAGGTTCTTTACATCCAAACCTGCTTTTTAATCTCCTTAAATGTAAAACGTCTGCAACGAGCATCAACAAACAGCCACATCTTCACTGGATGTAACTTGACTCACAATTTAGGGTAAGGCCCTGTTTACCTGAGGCCGATCTCCTGAAAACGATAAAGATTTTCAGATGCAGACTGGAAAAAAGTTACACATTTACACAGTGTTGCTGTGCTCATAGAACCCCCTGTAGTTTACATGCCAGGCCACTAGTTGGCGCTTACACACACATGCGCCCAGACTCTAAGAACATGAAAACAGTTACATCCAAAATGGTGAATACATGGACTTTTGTTTGGACTGACAGTGAGGTTGGGTTGCTGCTACATGTTGAAAAGAGTGAGTAACAAAAACAGCACTCTGCTACCCACCATTATTAATGTTGTTGATGTCCACCAGAACAGCTAATGTCTGTGGTGCTCTATGTGCGATTTCACACGTTGCGTCTTCTATTGAAATGCCAATGGGGGCATCTGAAAATCTCCACTCTGAGACCGGGGTTCAGAAGGTTTCAGTGTCAGATAGTCCGATCTCTGTTGTCGTGTAAACTAACTGCCAAACTACAACAGACATGTTACAGTTTCACTGAAAAACAACTTTGTGTAAACAGCCCCTCAGACATTTCTGTAATAAAACACAATGCCGACAGATGAATGCAGCAGGATGTAGCATTAGATACAACTACAAAATCTCTAAAGAAATTTTAAAGGATGCCAATGCAGCTACTGTGCATCAGTTTTCTTTTAGAAAGCTCAATAGTAATTTGGGACTTACTGTTATCAGGCTGCATTTTTTCACTTTTTTTGCCAAATTCCTATTGTTGAGTATGTGGATATTTTCTGTAGGTTTTTTTTTTCCAAATCCTGTCTTCTCTGTCACATTACACTGCTGCTAACAGTGATAACACACTATTCCTGATCACTCTCCATGACCTACATGACTTCTTCTAACATGATTGGTCTGCAGCAAATTTGAAAAACCTCCTTCAATGTGAAGGCAGTCATGATGCTACTACGCTCTTAGCACTTGGCAAATAGGTTTTTCCTGCCATCTCCCACATTCACCAGACACTCTCCTGCACCTTCTATAGAAGGCAAGACTTTCTTGGACATTTTGGACCGTGCTAGAATCACACCACACTAGAACAACAGTAATTGTGTCTAGGTTGTTTCCATGACGTTGTCACGGTCACAGTTGTAGCCTAGGCATGAGGTCAGTGTGGACAACTCTGCTTCGAATTCTCAACCACCAAACCACTCCAGTGCATTTCATCCTTATGGATACGCTGCCAATGCTGCCACCATGTAACACTCAGGACTCAGATATGCTGTCCCCCCCCCCCCCCAAGTAAACTAGACTACAACTTTGCTACAGAAGTTTTGTGCATGCTCAAAATCTTTGTGAACCTATCATATAGTACTCTGTCACATGTAATGGAGAACCCACTATATTCTTAATTTGCATTTGAAGACCATGCCAACATGCAACATGGACCATCCACATTCTGGCTAAAGTTTTATGTTGTAATGAGGTTATCATCCAGTGTGTATGGGGCCTAAGAGTTTGTTTGAAAAGAAAAAAATCTTCACGAATTCTAAAGATGAAAAAAGGACAGGTGCTGTCTTGTACAATTTTGATTTAAATGTTGGTTTTACCAGAGTTTATGTTCTCAGTAAGTAAATAGGAATATCTCTGAATTGCAGTTATGTATGTCTTTAATCAGTTTATTTAGCTTTCTGAAGTGCACAAAATGTTCTTTCCCCAACACATGTCAATATGTTCCAAACACTGATCAAAAATGGAGAATGTGTTCCTTTACCAAATAAAAAATTTAACATTGGTAGTGGATGAATCTAACCTGCAAACAACTGTAAACTGTCACTGTTTTACTGAATGTACCCCACAGCTTATTTTTAATAAAGAGACGGAAATAGTAGGTCAGAGCTCACACAAGGTGACCGTAAATATGTCATCAAAAAACAAAACAAGTGAATTTATTTTGCTGTATTATTTAGTTTTTGTTTAACAAAACCAAAGTTTGGTAACAGGCGCAAATGCCTCCAACACACATCCAATGCCAAAACCCCAAGAAAAATGGACAAATCCACACATGTATACACATAAACAAATCGAGTTTGTTTGTCTGAATGCAGATTTCTGAACGCTTGACTGCAGCACCGCCTGCTTTCTTCCACTGGGCGTTCTAAACTGGGCTGGTAGAAGAAACCCTAGACAGCTTCCACGTGATCCTGACCACATCTGAAGTGCCCACACCCTGTGCCAACACTTGTGATGCCCGCAGCTCCATGTTCCTAAATCCAGAGTAACAATCTAAACCTGTAATCTCCCCACTGGGCAGTGCCACCCTTTAGCCTCGGACTGCTGCCATGCCCACCCCAAAACATCGAATGCAGGGAGGAAACAGCTAATTAGTTCACCAGAAGGAAGACAGATGAAAGTAAGCACGTCTTGATACTGATAAAGAGCCTTCTGTTCTTCCCAGGGAGTTCAAAGGGTGGCTTTTCAGTAACGTTTCAGTGTCAAGATTTAGAAACTTAAACATTCTGTTACTTCAGCCTTTTAATTTTCCACAACCACAACCACACAGAGCTCAGTCTAAGAGCAAGCTTGTAAGTAGGCTCTTAGTGAGGCCGCTCCCTTCTTTACAGAAATTCCTTAATGCCACTGGAGGGGCGAGCTTCTTATCACAGTAAAAACACTGCTCTCAGATCGTCTCCCACGCTTTTCTCCCATGGTATATGGTCTCGTTTTTCAGGTTTTTTTCTGTGTGAAAAGTATGAAGTGAATCGGATGGAATTTCCTTCATTACAAAGTGACAAATTATAAACACGGGCAATAAAAATGTAAAGTCTGCAATGAAACGAGCGCTTGGTTTCACTCGTCATGCAGGCTGATATTGAAGGGCCACACAGTTCAGTCCTCACTGGTTTATGAAAACAGATGTGTCTCCTGACGGCTCTGGAAAAGCTGTTAGCGTTTGAGAAATGCAACCCTGCATAGTCCAGCTGACCCTACAGCGTCAAAGTTTTAACCTTATGGTAAAGTATAAAATATAATAATTAAAGCACAAGAATGACGTCTAAAGTGAGAAAGATAACAACTGCGGTAAAGCTGAGTAGATCATAGAAACTAGGATTGTTAAAAAAGTAGTCCTTCCAAGTAGTCTTTGATGGAGAATGTTAAAAAAAATGGAAGGTACTTTAAAAAATACTTGGCCAGTCCTGAAATGAACCATCTGTAATTCCTTCTGCCACAGACCAGCAGTAACTAAGAGGCTGGTTATTAAATCAGATGCTTGTGGAAAAACACAAGACAAGAGAGGAACGTCAAACTTAGTTTCTAATATGAGAAGCATTCTGTACTTTTTTTTTTTTTTTTTTGCTCATTTTAGTTAAAACTTCTTTTTTTTTTTTTTAGGGGCTGTTATTGTTTACTATTGGGACCCAACACTGGATGCTGATTGGTCCAAACCACACTCCCTTGGCCAAAAGAGCTCATACCAGTTTTTGCTCAAGTAAGAGTCGAGGTACATCCTGGATACGTCGCCAGTTCACGAGACTAAAAGTGACTTCTCAAGTGAGAATTACCAAATACCCTGATAGGCGTGTGTTTCCTGTGAGAGGACAGCATATTATTTGGGGAAAAAAAAGTTCTACAACACACAGAGAAGCATTCACAACTAACCATTGGTGTTTGTGGACCACTTTGAGCACAAACTGCCTTTGCATCCAGTTTTTCCCGTTTTATACTTTTTGCATGATATTTTATGCAATTCAAATAAAACAAATAAGTAGGCTAAGGGTAAAAGTACAGCGTCATCCTTCTGAATTACATAAATTGTATGTACAACACCCAACAAGACTTTGTTATTTACTCCCTTTTTTTATTGAGACCTGC
This sequence comes from Kryptolebias brasiliensis, assembly GCA_028566095.1. Classification (NCBI taxonomy): domain Eukaryota; kingdom Metazoa; phylum Chordata; class Actinopteri; order Cyprinodontiformes; family Rivulidae; genus Kryptolebias; species Kryptolebias brasiliensis. The sequence continues at coordinate 24,119,615 of JAOXNZ010000054.1, read as the reverse complement.
TGAACTACTCTTAAAGAACACGTCACAGTTTCTTTCTTGCTGCAGCCAATAGAGGGCGCTGTCAAAGAAATACAGGTCAAAATAAAGTGGAACAGGCTTGTGTTTATAAAGGAGAACTGCAAACACTGTAGATTCTGCAATAAATGACTCTAGTTCATTGTCTCTGACTGGAACTTTAATGACCATTTGATATCAGTTTTTTATTTGTTTTCTGTATTCAATTTTTTGTGTGCATTTGTGTGTGTGTGTGTGTGTGTGCACGCAAACATGCTCTTTTTTGTTTGTTTGTTTCTATGTCGTAAGTACTGTTTAAAGGAAAACTTTTTTCTAGCCAAGGGTCAATCTCAGTCAATATTGATTGAAAAACAAAATATATAAACCTTGGTTTTCAGATGAAATATGTCAAAATATTTATATAGAAATATGAATCACCTTTTCCAAAGACCTTTTTGTGCCAAATTTGTATCAAACATAACATACTGACAAAAAAGTCATAAAAAATAAAATTAAAAGAACATGTTTTTTAAAAGCAGTTTTTATTTCCTATTTCTTAAAAAAATTAGTCGTATCAGAATCCATTTAATCAGCCTGAAAGAAAATCCTCAAAAAAAAATCCAAACATACAGCCAATGACATTTTACTTTAAAATAAGAAGAGAAAACAGAAAAAAGGAAATTATACATAGGCAGACTCTCTGCTGCTTTGATGCACGTGAGCTCAAGTAAGATCTTTACATCTTTTCTTAGCTGCACTTTATCAGCAAGAGTTTATTCGGTCCCATTTAGATGTTTTTTTTTTTGCTCTTTTAACATAAAAATCAACCATTAATGAAAAATTCAAACTTAATTTTCGCACCTTCAAAGTTAGCTCATCACCATGAGAGGCTTGTACTCAGTATGCTCAGTTATTTTAAGCAAAATAAGAAATGACTTGAGCTGTCATAGCTTAGATTGGCAAGTTTTAACACAGTTAAAATATCTCTCTGGCTGGATAAAATTATAACAAGAGCCATATCTGGCCCACAGGCCTTGAGTTTGACACGTGTGCTTTAACAAATCTGTTGCATGTCAAAAAATGAGCTGAATTTGCTCCATATTGAACTAATATCTTAAAGAATGAGGCTCTTCTCTGCTTTGTTGTCTCATGTAACATGTCTGTGGCCAAAGTGGAAAAGGACATACTGTATATTGTTGTGTTTTTTTCTCCTTTTGCAACAAAAACATGACTTGTGGTTTCATAACTGTGGTTAAATAAATGTCAATTTGCTGACAAAACTTTAGACGTTCAAACAGTTGCAGTTTCTTTGAGGAAAGCTTCAAAATAATGTAAGAATCATGGCTGATTCAGTTTGTGAGGCAGGAGGTGAGGATCTACAGTCTCACAGCTTCCTGCTCTCCAAAACACACATTTACTGCAGAACCAAAGAAATATCTGTCAAACATGTTGGATCCTGAGCTGCTAACCTCTTTCTGCACGAGTTCTCTAAGCTTCAATTTAAAATGCCCTCTGCTCCAGGAGAAACAAATCCTTATGAAGGCGAGCCTCAGATGATAAAAAAGCTTTTCAGCACCATGTCTTTTAGTTTCAGATCAGACACGAAGGCAAAACCCTGCAGACGATCAGCAGGAAAAGGGCTCATATGTTTGCTCCTGAGCTGCAGCCTGGCAGAGATCGTGTGGCCAGAGAGCACTTCTCTGTGCAATGCATTGTGGGAGATAAAGTGCCGTCTTTCCAAAGGAGGCACTACAAAATATGGCAGCTGGTCAAATGTGATTTTAAAAGGTTTGGAGTCTTAAAAAAAACAGAATTTAGATACACAGCAAATTAGAGGAAGCCAGAAATAAAAAGTAGCCTACATTCACTACTTTTGTTCCTGTTTTTAATTTCTAGTTTTAGATTTTTCTTCCTTATTTTTCCGTCAACTGATTTTTTCTCTTCGCTTGTGAGTGAGTGAGTGAGAATAGCATTACTTTGCCTTCAAGAGAGAATACCAGCAAAGCTTTGCATGGCTGTCAGAACAAAAGTTTCTGAATTACCATGTGACAAACTACGACTTTACGCAGCTCTTAGCAGGACTGTGAGAAAGTCATCTGCAGCGTTTGTGTTCACCAGTGTATCTGAGTTCATTTCTTCTGGTGATGTCAGTGTTCCTGAAAGCAGCAGCCCCTCTGCAGCTGACCAAACAGCAGAACAGCAGACTGCTGAGGTCCGTCCTATAAACACCACCATCAGCATTATTTACTCTACCCCACCATTATCGCCATGTGTTCTTCCCACACTGCTCTGGATTTCCAGACTGTTACAGTCAGTAGTAAAGCAGAGATGTACAGTAGCCCCTCAGTTAATCATATCACTCCAGACAATCACTTAGACAGAATAGTATTTAAATCTGAAGCATAGATACAAACACGTAGACAGGGATTTGGACTTGGCATGAAAGCAAAGACACTTTGTTTTCCTTGAGGGTTTAGACAAGTCCATGCAAACCTCCCTGTTCTTAACCCTGACTATGATATGTGTCCCAGACAAGCAAACTAAGTTCATTTGGAAACCACAGCCTTTGCAGGAGACTGTTTAATACTGAGAGTCAACAGAAACGGAATTAGAAACTTGCTATCGCAGGAAAACTCCTGATGAGTTCACTGCATTGACCTGCACCGGGACAGGCTTTGGCTAACAGCTGGAGGAAAGACTGAGTCATCGGCCTCTGTGCCTCTGTCACTGCTGTACTTTTCATAAACACATGCACGCACACACACACTACAAGCATAGCGATGTTATTGCCAAGTCTTCATAAAGGCACGCAGCCATGTGCGTATTCATGCAGACAGTGTACACCCAGGTACACTCTGATGCCTCATGAACACACGCAGTGCACACAAAATTGCCCTAAACCCCAATTCAGAGGAAGAATCCTGCAGCGAGAGAAGAACCACCCTCCATCATATCCTCATTGTCCTGCAGCATACCGTACAGACCTCTTGTTGTATCAGTGGAGACTTGTGTGTCTAGACACTGTAAAAACAGCTGGTGTGGGTGAGAGGGGGAATATTTCAGTGGAATGAGATTTATCCGACAGTTATGGGGACTGGGATCAGAGGAAAAAAGGTGCGGTGAAGAATGGCACAAATTAGAAGGATGAGAAAGTAAAAAAATTAAAGTAGAGGGCTGCTGCCATTGTGTTGTTATGGTGACAGGTTCAATGGATGTAAACAAGTTAGACCAGATCAATGCGCCCAACTATTTAGATATCTGAACAGCACTGTCCACCACCCCTCTGAGTTTCACCCTGTCTCTGCTGCCACGTAAAGAAAAGAAAGATCCACAAGCTCTGAGGATTCAGTTTGATAAGAGAATGAAGCATGATCGGGTTGGAAATAGACGGTATTTAGGTGACACTGCTCATTTTGTAATGCCATGTGCTCCTGGAAACACACAGATGTTATTTGGACATGTACCACCCTAATAAGCAATTCTAAAAGACAACAAATCCCACCTCCACCCCAACGTGACAATTTTTGATGTTTGAGCTGCTCATTCAACCTGATGGTGTCTGTGGAAGGTAGGTTAATCCACTGACACAGCCCCACAACCAACAGGGTCCAAAGCGTTTTCTGCTAATGTTCTGGTTCCACCAGATATTCTTTGTCAGGGCCCTCACTGATCACAGGTGTTTTTTACAGAATGAGGGTGGCCTATTTTACATCAGGTAAGTGGTCATAATTGGGGTTGTACAGTATTAGGGTAATCTCACCCTGTTGAATATTATCATGCCAATATTTGTTGTGATAAACCCACATTTTCCTCATTTCTTTCTAAACTGTCTTCATGACTTTCACAGCACTTTCCATGTGTTTCGAGTGTCCCATACATCTCTGCCACTATCATCTGATCCCAGTGTGGGCATCAAGAGCAGTAAAAGTCCTTCTGGTTGGCCAAAATTATTATTAAACTGCAGAACATGAATTTATAACACTTGGAATTTAATAGCCAATGGTTTATTACAGTTCTTTACAACTTTTTAAGAAGCCTTTGCAGACATTTGTTTAAAACTATCTCATACCATATATTAAACCAAACTATTTAAACCATCTACAGCTTAACACCTCAAAGACGAAGGTGCTGGTTATTGACTTTGGGAAGCCCAGACCAAGGCCAAGATCAGTTTTGATCAATGGCTGAGGTGGAGGCTGTAGACTCCTGTAAGTACATTGGACTGTAGCTAGACAGCAAATTGGACTGGACAACACATACTGAACAGGAGAACAGAGGACCACCACCACCCTAAAATTAAATAGGGACTGGTTAAACATAATTATTTATTGTTCAATATGTACATATGTGTGTATTTCATACTATTATCTTTACTTTGTTTGCATTTTTATTTTTTGCTAACTGTTATGTTTGACACTGTGTGCTGCTACTGTTCCTTTTTTATCACCTGTGCAATTCTGCTGGAATTTTAATATCCCTGAAGGGATATTTCCAAGGGATCAATAAAGTTATTTTATCTATCTATCTATCTATCTATCTACCTACCTACCTACCTACCTAGAGCCCAGTGCGAATAGTGGAATGGATAAATGCAAATGAAGAAGTTTGGGTAAAATGGATTGAATGAAAATAATAGCCCTAAGAACAAAACAATCCTTTCATTCTGTAGAGATCAGTGCAAATAACTGACTGGATAACAGAGCATTAGTTTCAATTCTCTGCACAGGAAGTATTGGTTTGTTGTTGTCAGCCACACTCAGCAACTTAATATAAGATTATTTCCCAGCACGCATTGTGATTCTAATTTTCCCAGAGCTTGTCTTAGCTTAGCATTTATTTTATCTCAACATTATTCTTGCCTAAACGTATGCTAAATGAAAGTAGCATTTCTTGCAGAAATACGCATCGCCTGCCACCTTGCATGCAAAAGTTTAAAACAAAGAATTTATATTTTGCCAAAAGTATTCACTCACCCATCCAAATCTTGAATTCAGGTGTTCCAATCACTTCCATGGCCACAGGTGAATAAAATCAAGCCCCTGGGCATGCAGACTGCTTCTACAAACATTAGTGAAAGAATGGGTCGCTCTCAGGAGCTCAGTGAATTCCAGTGTGGTACAGTGATAGGACGCCACCTGTGCAATAAGTCCAGTCGTCAAATTTCCTTGCTACTAAATATTTCACAATCACCTGTTAGTGGTATTATCACAAAGAGGAAGCGATTGGTAACGACAGCAACTCGGCCATGAAGTGGTAAGTCATGTAAAATCACAGAGTGGGCTCAGTGGATGCTGAGAAGCATAGATTACAGAGGTCACCATTGTTCTGTAGAGTCTATAGCTACAGACCTCCAAACGTCATGTGGCCTTCAGATTAGCTCAAGAACAGAGTGTAGAGAGCTTCATGGAATGGGATTCCATGGCAGTTGCCAGGAGAACAGTACTTGTCTGACTGCATTGTGCCAAGTGTAAAGTTTGGTGGAGGGAGGATTATGGTATGGGGTTGTTTTCCAGGAGTTGGGCTAGTTCCAGTGAAAGGAACTCTTAATCCTTCAGCAGACCATAACATTTTCAACAGTTTAGGGATGACCCCTTCCTGTTCCAACATGACTGAGCACCAGTGCACAAAGCAAGGTCCATAAAGACATGGATGAGCGAGTTTGGTGTGGAAGAACTTGACTGGCCTGCACAGAGTCCTGACCTCAACCTGACAGAACACCTTTGGGATGAATTAGAGCAGAGACTGTGAGCCAGGCCTTCTGTCCAACATCAGTGTCTGACCTCACAAATGAGCTTCTGGAAGAATGGTCCAAAATTCCCATAAACACTCCTAAACCTGTGGAAAGCCTTTCCAGAAGAGTTGAAGCTGTTATAGCTGCAAAGGGAGAGCCAACATCATATTAAACCCGTATGGATTAATAATGGGAGGTCACTCAAGTTCAAATACATGTGAAGGGAGACAAGCAAATACTTTTGGCAATATAGAGTATCACATAATCTGTTAGTGCTCGGAGTATGTGTTGGGGATGACTCTCAGCTACTACCACACCAGATTTTAGCTCAGTATCTGCAAAACTGACTTGAGTCACCTCATAGCCATTGTTCTGGATGACTCCAAAAGTTAATCAGGTGTAGATGTACATCTAACAATTTATTTCTTAAAGATTTTTCAAAGATCCATCCAGTTATTCATGAGGTTCAGTATTTTCTAATAGACAGACAAACAAAGTGCATACACACACAAGGGCAGTAGCACAATCACCCACTTTTCATAATAATTAGCAATAATTAGTTATAGAGAGGTCAGATTAGCATTTCTTAGACATCAACTAAAAGGGATCTTGAAGAAACGATGATCTCAGTGAGGATTGATTGGATCAACCATCACGAAACACCCCTCAAGGGACGGGTCAGTGTGTGCTCAATGTCAGGTTGAAGTGAAACAAAGTGACACTTTTATAAGAATATGCAGAAAGGTGAAGCATGCTTGTGTAGCAAAAAGGTTCTCAGGCAAGAAAAAGGGACACTTTTACAGAGGTCTTAGTAGTGATTTACAGCCCGGAGATTAAACCAACTCAGCTTTCCTTAAGTACAGGTTTTTAAGTGGTACATGCTGTAAATAAAACTGAAATAGTTGTTTAAGTAAAAATAAATTTTGCTTTTTATTTAAAACTCAAAGAAAGTTTGATTCATTGTGTTAAAGAAGAAGAGGTTGACCTTTTATTGAAACAGCTGAATGGTTTCAGAGTTTCTGGTTTGTTTCCTAATAAAAGTTAAAAAGGAGGGATAAAAATGAGAGACTACTGAACTTATACTGAAATTTCACTCTGGAACAGCACTGGGTGTGAACTGAAATGGCCCAAACAGAGTTTTACTAGAGACCTGACATGTACCAGAATTGCTCTGCAGTTTTTTTTCTGGCAGTAGGAGGAACGCTTCATCTTTCAAAAATTCCCAGCAGCTCCTCAGAGGTGTTTCTTCCACAGGAGCAAGCTCAGGGCTGCTCTATCACTCATTATACTTGGCCCCAGCGGGATGCTATTGGATAGTTTTCTCACAGATTATTGCAAAACATGGCATCTCTAACATGTCATCTCACAGTACAAGGAGGAATGAGTGTGATTAAATGAGCGTGATGAATAGGAGAGTGTGGGAGTGAGATGGAAAAACAATGAAAAAAAGGAAGGAACATTTTTTAGAAAGTTGAAAAGAAAAGGGAAGGTTTTAGTAAATGAAACAGTGTAGAAAACTTTTACATTAATATCCAGCTATTTATACATAGAAACCTCATAGAAAAAAATTATCCTGATTTAGAAATAATTCTCTTTTCATTTTTAGGTATTTGAAACATCCTGTGACGTTAGCCACAAGATATTTCTGTTATAATTGAAAATCCATTTGTCTCTTTTCCCTTTATAATCTATGAACTATCCTTCCCCAGGCTTAGCTGGTGTTCTTTTCATGAAATTGTGTATTTTTCCATATCCAAACAACAGCTTCAACATGCTTTAAAAAGTTATTTCTTTCGAGAGTATGTTTCATTACCTTTTGGTGCCAGGAAACCTAAAACTCTTGATGGTACTAGCATAAATAAATCAAAATCTATGTGTTCATTTGCTTCAAAGCAGAGAATTTTAAAACACACTTTTCTAAAGGCATCTCCCTTTAAAAAGAATTTGCATCATATATGAAGTAATGATGTTTTCTGAGGACCAACAAAGCAACAGGAAGTAGTTATAGTGGTTCATTACAGAAATTAGATCACTTTGTCAACAAAGAAACTAATCGATGTGCAGCTGCTTATTGCAGCAACACAGTACAGCACAGAGGAGCGAGGACCCAAACTTCCCAGAGGATCCAGCTCAGCACCGCCTCACCAACCGATGAAGACTACCCAAGCAGCAGGAGAGGACACACTGACCGGGATGAGCTGCTGTTTCAGTCTGAGGAGGGCGAGGCAGACACAGAGCCACCACACAAACAGTTGAGAGAACAAACGAATAAAAACCCTCAGATGTGGAGGAAATTGAGAACATTGCAGTGTTTTTCAGCGCTGTCAGTTGTAGGATTTCCATTACTCAACTGCTTTTCTGGCAACATGGTTTGCCACAGAGCTCAGTGTTCCTGCTGCAAACACAAAGCCTCAGCTGGTGGCTTCATGCTTTGCAGCAGGTTAAAGCTCTGTGGTTTGCGACCGGGGCTCTAACCACCATCTGAAGCCTCTGCTGGTGGTTAGAGCTGAAGATTTGAGCCACAGCTGGAAGGTGCGCCGGCTGACCGATGCTTTTGGACTGACTAAGGCTTTAGGCTCAACAGAGCAATGGTAAGACCACCTCGAGCAGCCAGTTTAAGAGTTTATGGTTGCCATCCCAGTCAAGTTCTAAACGTAATACAAGAGAGTGTACCAGCTACAGAATGAGAGTCTGTGCAGGGTGGGAAAGAGGAGGAGAGAGGTGTTCTGGCATCAACCTGAAGACAGACTTTGACACATTGTGAGATTTCTTTTCTTTTCTGATCATCATATTTGAATATCACCAAAATAACAGCACTGACAGGTTTTTAACATGTGTGACTAAAGGCTTTGTCAGAATTTTGTGCTTAGGTAAAGTCAGGATTTTACTGAAATCAAACAACAATGTTGTGATTTGAAAGCAACTGTGATCATAGGCATCTGCTGAATGGAGCAGGTGGAGCAACAGCTCCCCCATTTTCTGAGGTTTAGCTGCCTTGTTCTCAGTTTTTTTTTTTTTTTTTTACATATTTCTCATCAGATTTGACTGGGCTTTCGACAAACAATTCACAAATATTTAATTTCATTCTGTCCAAACCTGAACTTTACTATTATTCCTGTTACTACCATTCCTAATTAGATTACAAACCAAAGAAGTGACCACTTGAGAAGCCTTTGCTTTCTCCTTGTAGCCGCCTCCTGATTTGTGCACATCAGGTGTGAACATTAACTGTCCTAAAGACGGTTTGACTGAGCTGCAACTGAGACATGTTTTAGTCTAAGGTATAAGACTGTCCTCCGCACACCAGTTCTGGTCACACACGATTTTGAAAGTAACAGAATGGAAACAGGTGTTCAGAGCCTGATTTACTGTGCACACCAGCAGCAACTGAACACCGTTCTGTGACATATGTTCTCATGTACTCTCCTACATTTAACATTAGAATAAAGGCTGACTGTGTGTTAGATGAGCATTAAGAGAAGAAGAAAAAAAAAGAGGGATTCAAGAGTAAAATGAATGCATTCTTTCATGCCACTGTGTGTAAGTGAGCGTTAATGCTCCACCCTCTATTTGAACTGTTGCACATGAATTCAAATGGTGGTGAGAGCCAGGTTGGTTCTGTTCCAACACAAATAATGACCCTCATACTGAAGCTAATGACCCGTTCCCTTAAACTCTCTCTGAGCGCCTCAAAAATATAAGTCCTCTTCATCCAAAGCTGCTCCATCTTCATTTCTAAAACAAGTAAAGGAAAGAGTGCTTCAAAGTGTAGATGTTGCACTGAATGATGGGATATAGCTCAGTATGGGTGGTCTAGGGACCAGAGTCAATGTCTGTCATTTAAATTGTACTATTACAAGAAATCTGCTTGCAAATGTTCTTGGGTTTCATAAAGACTGATTCTGCAGGTTTCACACAGGAACTTATGTTAGAGCCACACTTTTTGAGGAAGCACATCTATCAGGATCACTGAACTCATTGTCTCAAATGGCCATAGCAGACATCCTACACTATAGAAATTCCTTAGGCATCATCAGCCAAGTGGAAACAACAGCGATACTAAAGAGCTGTTTGTCCTGAAACACAGCCATCCTGCAGCGTCTGCACAGCAGCTCCCGCTCAGCCTCACAGAAGTGCGGCCTATAAAGTGGGTCTAGTACAGATTCTAACCAGGATTTACTGTATGTGGGGGTCACTAAAAGGACTTTTCTATCATTACTTACAGGAGACAATGAAAATTCCTAGACACGATTGTTCAGAATAAAGTGGATAGAGATTATCATAAGCTGATTTGAAAAGAAAATTGTCTTTTGATATTAGTTTTTTTTTTTATTATGAGAGGCTTGGCTTGGATTTCTAACAGCCATGTTTTCTTTGTTCTTTTACTTTAATTGTTGGCTTGCAAGATCAGTTCTAACATCTTGAATAGAAAGTGCTGGGTTCAAATGTTGTGCGAACATGTATTATATACAGTATATAAGAATACAGCTGTCATATAATAAAGATCTTTAGTCCTATTCAAATTTAGTTTAGTTCATGTTTGGTTACATTTTCACCCAGTTATGTTTTCCATTCTGGGTAACATTAGCTAGTTTTATTTTGGAAAAACTGAGTAAGTTGTCT
>JAOXNZ010000054.1:24062304-24073642 GCA_028566095.1 Kryptolebias brasiliensis | reverse complement strand
TATGAACTGTATTTATTTTAGTACTAATACAGAAAAATGGGAACTTTTTTACATGGATGTTTAAGAAAAACATGTGGGTTTTAAATACAGGAAATAGTTCAAACAAACAAAGTACAGGGGTCAAAGTTCAAGGCTTGAATTGTATGACTGTGTGCTCTCTCCTGCTTCGGCCTTTGAGACGCCGCTCTCAGTGATGTGTGAGTTCACAGAACAACCTTCCCATAGTTAACTGTAGATCTCCCTGAGGCTTCTGAAAGGGCTTTGCTGCCACATTAGCAGATGGAAATCTGAACAAGGACCACATTTCCTGCCTGAAGACATTATATGAGGCTTCAGCAGAGCGAGCGCAAAAAAAATGAGCTCAGAGGCGTTTGACGTGGAGCAACAGTGGAGGAAATGGGTGGATGTTTTGGCGGTGCTCCTGAGGGAGGCTGCAAGTTAGCTGCCGTGCATACAGACCTACATACATACATGACTGCCCTGAGCACTCTGGGTTCCCTGCTTCTCCTTTGAGTTCATACATGACCTTCCCCCCAGCTGAAAGTTATCAATGGGCTCTTTCACTGATTGCCGCTCATAATGACCTACTGTTTGAGCCCATGGTTGTTCGGGGAGGTGGAGAAGACTCGCTGTTGCAACTTTTCTGACTTTAAAGGGAGTGAAATGAGTTGACATGGATGGACCAGAAGAAGTAGCTTGATAGTATTCTAATAGATTCAATCAGGAAAGCCTGAAACATGTTCCTGAGCATGTGGAAGGAGGGCTGAGTCCAAAAGTTCCCAGGTCCCAAGTCCCAAGTGTCAAGTGTAGTCATGGTTTATCTTTAATTTTTCAAGCAAGGGAGCGCTGAGTTGGAATTTTTATTGTTACTACGCAAGTCTTGTTGTAAATGATCATCGATGTTTGGTTCCGTTACTCATTCAACGTTTGCTCATATAGGTTTAAACCACCCAGAGATTGAGAAGCAGCTGTGAGGTTCCCTTCAAACTGGGTGACGATCTCACCACAACATCAAAAATCTGCCAGGGCACTGGTCTTTGCATGGTCTTGGCGAGGACCTCAGGCACTGTGCTCCTCACTGCACAAGACAGAACGAGACAATAGTGGTTTATCATCGTGGCAGCAGAATATCAGGAATGCGGTGGCAGTGAGCCTTACGATGTGGGGCCGCCCACGTGCATCATTGCGGCTTGGTCGTCCAGAATCTGAAGCAGGACTGGCTGCACTGGCCTCATGCCTCTTTGTGACGATGACAGTGTCATGGAAACAACCAGGTGCAGATGTGACGCCTGTGGTGGTTGCATTGTGCCGGCATGGCGTGATGTTTAAGCCTAAAAATGCATCCTGATAAGTTGTGTCACGGTGAAGATGGAGGAGAGTGTTTTTGAGACACAAAAAAAGTCAGAGAGTTGGGTTAAGAAGAAACACAATCCCAGTACATTAACAGAGCTCATTTATGTTTAACAGAATGAACTCGGTCTAGTTAAATTGATGCCGCTTACCATTAGTAAATTCAAAATAATACATTTAAGTTAAAATTAACAGTATGGCTAAATGCCCTTTCACCTCGGTCCTTCTGGGTTCCGGCTGCTGCGGTGGACTGGTGCCTGCCCGGTGTGTTGGGGGCTCTGGGGGGGTCCCCTCCTGCTTGGTGCTGGGCGGTTTCTCTGTCGGGGGCTGGTGTGGGCACCGGGGGTCGGGTCCCAGGCTTAGCCTGCGCGGTGGGAGGCTGTTAAAATAAAATTATACAGTATAATGTTGCATTTATTGACATGTTTGTTTCATTTGCTTAAAACAAATTGTTGCAAGTAATGAAACATTACCTGTTATTTTTAAATAACCTAGTTTAGTAAAATGGGTTGACAAGACTAAGTAAATCTGGCATTTTATTTCTTAGAGTGATGTAGTTTAAAACTCTTATCTATATTCTTGACTCAGCAGTTTTTTTTCCCCAAAATGTCATTGTTAAATAGAAAAAAATAATAATTTAAATCAATTATTTGGAATTATTGGATAATAATGAATTTGACTAAATGAGCCTAATTAGACATGAGCAGAACTGGTCAATGTTTCAAGCAGTGAATCGGGATGAACAAAGAACTGTAATATTTGGTCATTTTGGAAATTGAGCCGAGGATTTAACATCATTACATCACAAAATTTTAAACAGAGACCTCACGTGATCTGTTAGAGTATGTGTTGGGGTCAACTCTCAGCTACTACCACAACAAATTTTACCTCACTGTCAGTGAAATTATTTGAGTTCCAGCAATTTTTGTGTTTCCAAAGGTTGATTTGCTGCAGCGGTCATCTTTAATCAGGTTGACTCCAAAAGTTAATCAGTTGTAGACGTGCATCCAATGAATGCTGTCTTAGATTTTCAATAAAACCTGTCCAATGGTTCATGAGATATTTTGCTAACAGACAGGCTAGGGAACACAGACACAGGCAACTACTTGAGCGCTGGGTTTTCATGGTAGCAGGTGATGAAAAAAAGTATCAAGTAGCGTTCCTGCAACTTCACTGGTATGAGAAATTTGACAAGATAACTGGATTATAAACATAGATTTGGTGCATTGTCAATACGTTCCATTTTTTGAACGAATATGTCCCTCCAACATTAGCAAACAGCTTTTCCTCGCCTATCTTTGGTCCGAAAGGTCTGAAGCCTTGGCAGCATGTTGTGTAACGATCACAGCTCCTCTCTCCAAATCTTTTCTTTAAACAAGAGTCTGTCAGAGATAAATGTCACAGTTGGCCCTGTTTGTCTTAGCGTGTCTAAACAGCTTTCTGTTAGTGCGAACACACAGCAGATCTGTTCCCCTCGGCTCAATAACAAGCATGAATTGCTGCTTCCACCTTCTTTCCTGCTGCCAAGTAATCTTAACTAATGGTATCTGTGCCGTATAATCTGTAAAATATATGTTTGTGTTGAAGGTATCGCATAGAGTAGGAAGTAGACATTTAGTAAGTGTAAGTGTTTGTTTGAGGCGTGACCGTGCCTGGCTTGTTCATGTTATTACTGTGATCAAGGGGTTTGCTTTGCTTCTAGGTTTTAAGACCAGATTCCTGTTTTATACACTGAGAAGGAGAACAAAGATGGAAAACTTTTTAACACGAGAAATGACAAATTCTGCGAAAATGCAGAGTGAATGCTGAGCGCTTGAATGAAGATGTTGAAACTGAGTTGGTAAAACTAAAACTAAAAGCAGAACACTAGCTAAAAGCTAAAAAGAAATCTAGCTAATAGCTTTAAGTCGCAAAACACGAGCAAAAAGTAGCAAAAGGCTAACTAAATGTAGCAAAATGGGTGCTTAAAGTAGCAAAGAGCTAGCTAGAAGATAAAAGCAGCATAAGGTTGGCTAAAAGATAAAATTAGGGGAAAAAGCTAGCTAGAAGATAAAAGCAGCTAAAGCTAGGTAAGATCTAAAAGCAGCAAAGTAAAAACTAAAAGTAGGAAAATGGTAGCTTAAAATAGCAAAAGGCTAGCTAAAAGTAGCAAAGGTTAGCTAGAAGCTAAAAGTAGCGTAAGCCTGGCTAAAAGATAAAACTAGAATAAAAACAAGCTAAAAGGTAAAAGTAGTAAAAGGTTAGGTAGAAGCCAAAAGTAACCAAAGGCTATAGCTAAAAGTAGTAAAAGGATAGCTGAAATTATCTAAAGTCTAGCTAGAAGCTAAAAGTAGCAAAATGCTGTCTAAAAGCTAAAATTGAGGGGGGGAACTAGCTAAAAAGCAGCAAAATGGTATCTAAAAGAAGCAAAAGTCTGGCTGAAATGATCTAAAGGTTAGCTAGACGCTAAAAGTGGGCGCCACTACCTACTTTCTGAGGGGTATGTAGAGACATTACATATAGCTTTTTTTCATCCCTACGACATCTTTATCCTTCTTCCACTTCCGTTTTCTGTTTTGTGCCACCAGAATTTTCTCTTCTGCCTCTCCATCTTTAGCTCCCTGTCATCAGATGATAGCACAATTTTAATGTAAACAATCGCACTCCAGCATGTTCTCGAGGGGGCGCGCAACAGAGCGCCTATACTATGTGTGTGTGTGTGGGGGGGGGGCACCTAAACAGTGATGTGTCATTGATTAGCTGTTAAATGCACAAACAGCTGTTAAATACAGAAAATGCCGACTAGAAATATTTTTTCCGTCGTCGCTTTGGTGCCCCTTTAGCTCGCACCCCTATGTGCCCCATATACCGCATACCCACTTTTTGTGCCACTGCTCATGGCTAAGGGTTCACGCATACAGAATAATGAAGAAATCTGATTTCCAAAATTTACAGAGCTTGACATTTCAGCAGCATATCGAGTGGTGGTAATGCAAAGCATCTAGCAGCGAATAGATGTAGATGTTATAACAGGCAGCACAGTGCAAGTCCCAGTCTTTAGGTACGAATGAGGGAATGAGTGTGTTTGTGTGAGATGTGAGTGTATGTCTGCCAGGGTCCGATGGTCAGTCTACAATTGTCAGTGGAATGTGTGTGTTAGAACAGAAGGAATGGTGGATTTCACAGCCCTTGCAAAGAAGCTGTGTCTCAGTCTACTTGTTTTTGTCTTTAATGTTCTAAAGATGGGAGAGGCACAAACAGACCATTTCCAGGGTAGGTGGGTGGGATCTGCAGCAGTATGACTGGCCTTCCTCTGTAATCATATATGGAGTCCAGATCTGGTAGAGGTGTATTCCCTACAATTCATTGAGCCGTTTTCACCACCCGGACCAGATCCTTCTTGTCCTGTGCAGTACAGCTCCCATACCACACTGTCACTCTGAGACAGAGAACCCTCTCTGTTGTGACTCATGCAGTAAAACAAAGACCAGGATAATAATGGTGTAAATGTTGACTCAGTATTCACACACTGAACTTTCCCAAAGCCTAAAGCTAATTTAAGTCTGACTTTTTTACTTCAGTACACAGAGGAGCCTTGAGTCATTGGCGAAACATTGACATGTATGTATGGTAGGCTTATGAGAGGACCTTTGTGTGTCACAGAGGTCAGTGAAGGAGCGCTCTTATATTTGGTTTCCTTTCCTCTTTAAAGAAGAAAGGAGACTCAGATCCTAAATGCTAAGTCCTTGACTTGGAGCTGCTGATCTGGCCATTACTGTACAGGAGCACAAATTACAAGATCATCAATCATCGCTAGAGACCTTGTGTGTCCAAATACTCTCCCAGTCAGGCAAAATGCAACAGTGACTCTGTTAATTGCAGCGCAAGAGAGAGACGGGATTAAGGAAGGAGATGGATGCCTCCAGTATTTGTGGGTGTGTGATGTGGAATTACATTTTTATTGCAGAAGGAGATTAAAGGCAGTCGGTGCAAACATGAGGTTACACACAGACAGACTTGGAGAAATGTTGAAATCCCGATTTGTTTCAAAGAACAAGCTCAAACTAGCATGAAAATCGGCATTTTGCAAAATTCGCAAAATGTTTTAAGAACAATTTCCACTGATAACTGCTGTTGCTTGTATAAAATACAGAGAAAACACCACATAGCCTTCTTCTGTTTTTAGGCAAACACACAAAATTTATCCATCCATCCATTTTCTTTACCTACTTTTCCGTGCAGGGTCACGGGGAGCTGGTGCCTGTCTCCAGCATCATTGGGCAAGAGACCGGGGACACCCTGGACAGGTCTCCAGTCCATCACAGGGACTCATAGAGACAAACAAGACAAACATCCATTCACACTCTCACTCACACTTAGCGACAATTTAAGAGTTATCAGTGAACCTAACATGCATGTTTTTGGTCTGAGGGAGGAAACCGGAGTACCCGGAAAACCCCACGTGTGCACAGGGAGAACATGTAAACTCCACCCAGAAAGGCCCCAAGTGGGTTTTTAACCTGCAAATGTCTTGCTGTTGACATTAACAGTATTCACTACAACCACTAATCCGCCCAATAAATGCTAAAAAGGAGCACAATAATGTTTTCCAATCAATTCACTTTAAGATGGCCGCTACAACTAATCAACCTGAGCCAAGACAAAAATGGCTATAACTCAGTCACTTTTTACAAATATTGAGCAACAATTTGATATGGTAGCAGCTGCGAATCATTCATAGCACATAGTTTGAGCACTAGTACAATGTGCAACATCTTGTGATATCACATGACATAATGTTATTTTTAAGGATTGACCCAAACGGGTACAACTTCCTCATTTCTCAACAAGATAATCTCACCTTTAAACTCTGGCTGTGGGTGATATGCATTCCTTCAAGGAATGCTGGGCTTTTAATATTTTAGGAGCTTATTCCATTATTTGACTAGAACTGCTTTGTAAGTTTTTCTCTGTGTTGAGATCAGGAGTTATTCAGAAAACCTCCCAAATGTCCATCTTCACCCAAACTGTGCTGGTGTTTTTACTCAAAGCTCTAATCATAGACAGTTTCTGGAAGGATGACTACTAACGTTCATTACAACAGCCTTGTCAGCGTCCCACATTATTTTGTCTTCACTTGCTAAGTAAGAGATGGCTCGTCTTCTTTGTCTTTGTAAGGAGAAATGACTTGTGCACTGAAGGAATTCTTGCTCGATGAGGAGGTGAAAATGTGGAGTCGTTTCCAGGACACAGCGGTGCTTTGACCTGTCTTCACAAGTCCATCTTTTGCAACAGCACTGTGGCTGCCTGTTCGCTTGCCTCATGAGAGTCAAAGACGCACACGCAGGCTCAGTCGGCCTTTCATCATGTACAGTCTCGTGTTTGAGAGCCGGCGTGGTAAGCATTTATCCAAATATTTACTGTAATAAAAGGTGACAAACTGAATGAAGAATTGAGCAGCTCCTTCACCTCAGTGTCTTACCAGTGTTTGTACAGTATCTGAGGTATGTTTACTATACACACTGTGTGAAAATGACAGAAAATCCTATCAGATCAATGGTGGTCTGTTTAGCACAGGTCAGCACTAAAAGAGTCATTCAGTTGTCCAAATAAAACTTGTGGAACAAAACTGTGAATTAGTGCGCTGCAGCTAATACGGTATGCTGTAAGAGAAAACAAAGCTGCTCAGAAGAGAAGTTTTGTGTCTCATCTAGAACCCAAACACGGCTAATGAAATTACACAAAGTTGCATTTAACCAATAAACGTCCATATATTAGAGCTGTCCTCACAGCTCGGCCATCAATGTCACTCACTGCAATGCTGCATGACGAGAAGCACAGGCAACTGATTTTGATGCTGTGTCGCTCCTCTTCTGGGGCCGTCGGCCATACGTTCAGCTGAAAACGGCGACGCTGGCAGTGTGTTTGAGGAGTGTGAAAACAGCGGTCGCACCAATGCACCGAGGACACAAGAAGACAGCTTGCAAGAAGTGTGCTGAGGTTACATCTCAGGTTACGTCTAGACTCAAGCAGATATTTGTGCTGAATTTGCTGACTTTGCACTTCTTATCTACATGCAAAAGAAGACTTACTGTAATTTGTTAGCACTCAGAATGTGTGTTGGGGATGATCTCAGCTACTACCGCACTGAATCTGAGCCCAATCCCTGTAAAATAGACTGCGTTATAGTCATTTTTGTGTTTGCCGAGGTCAATTAACTCTGGTGGCCATCTTGAATTGGGTTGACTCCTAAAGATAAGCAGTTGTAGCTGTACATCCGGTGATTCAGTTCTTAGAGTTTTACTTAAGTGATTCACGACAGGGGCGCAAGTAAGTGAGGCTATGGCCACCCCTGTAATTTTTTGCCTATGACTTTAGGTAGACATACATTGTACTGTGTAGACAAAAACATTCCCTTTGCACAATATTGGGATTTTGGCAAAAACAAGTGCGAAAAGCCAGCCCTGTTCAGAGCTCTATAGCTCAGGCAAACTTCACAGAAGCAACATCAGTCGAAGTCTAAACGGCTCACAAAAGGTTGGAATTTTATATGACCGAAGTGACGTTTTATATCTTTTTGGGGTTTTACTCAGTCACAGTTTAACTTTTACGATTTTTGTAGATTTGACCACAAACAGCTCCACTTTGGGTGATGTCACACACACTAAGCTTTAAGCTGTCTAAACATTCCAACAATTTTTGCAAACAAACTCTTCTTACTTCCTCAAACCTTACATGTCTTCTGCAGTTCACACACGGAAACGTCAACATTTTTGTTCTTTTTTTTTCACCCGGTGTGTCTCTCACTGCTACAGTTTTTCTCTCAAATGCTCCAGAGTGCAGAGTGCGCACATCCAAAGTCTTGTAGCTTTCTGTTGTATCTGAGAAATTTGACCTCCGAAGTGAAGGGTAGTTTTTAATGTGTCATGTCATCTACATAAAGCACCACAGAAGGAATTTTGTGTTACGACCAGAAGCTCCTTCTGCTTACAGTTCAGTCATTTTCTCACACAGTGACTGTTCGTGCAAGGCTTAATTTATAGTCTGTCTTATTAGGAATGCTTTCAGGGAGTGAGAAACATAGGTGTGTGGTTACCACGGTGACCATAATGAGCCACTGGCAGCAGCTTTAACATTTAGTTTGATCTTGGTTCTCACTTCATGTGCAGTTTATACAACAAAACTCTGGCTCTGATCAGCTAAAGAGTATAACAGAAGGAAGTCCCAATATGTTATTGGGCTTTATAGAAAAAAGTTGAAATGTTGACATTTCAGGCAGTAGCTACATCGGCGCCCTTCAAAATGTCTTCAGAACTTTCTAGTTTGAGAAGTACTGTGTTGATGGTAAGCCAACCATACAACAGCTCCAATCTAAGGTCAGTGGTTTTAAATATTACGCTTTTTTTTAAATTCCAACTTATCAGGCGAGAGGGAACTGAACCCATAGCTAAGACTCATCTTGAAAACTAAAAGCTGATTTATTATAACGCAAAAAAAACCAAAAAGCTGATGTGGCAGCAAAACAACAGGGAACTGAAACACTTAGGATCACAAGGAGACACGTGGAGCTGACCTCACTGGCATGAAAACCAGCAATGAGCAAAGATCTTCTTCTTGTGGATTTTTATGGCAGTTGGCAGAAGCGGAAGGTGTGCATTGCGACCACCTACTGATATGGAGTGTGGATCAAGATATTTATGTGTCTATATGTAAGTAATCATGATTATATTCAATTAATTAACTTTTTTCTTAAAAAAAATGTATAATAATTTGAATACTTTTACGTTCTAATTCTTTCTGTATAATGTTTATTATATTAAATATTTCCCTGATTTTTTCTACTTCATCTATCATAAGTCTTCTGTGTTGTTCATATTTCTGACAAACCAAAATAACGTGCTATTGTTTCCTCTTGTCCACAGTAATCAAACTGACCTGTATTACCCAGCAAGGATGGGAATTAAGTGACTGAATGTAAAGGGCTGAGGATGAGGGGAAGATTAACAACAGCTGAGACTAACAGGTAATGGGGAACAGGTGAGGTGGGCGTGACTGGAAAACTACTGAGCTGAGGGCAGGTGGATAGTAGCAAGGGGAACACAGAGGGCAAAGGGAGCAGAACAATACATACAACAGACATATTATAAAGAAAAAAACTTAACACAAAGGTCACATGAAAATCAAACACAGAAGATAAAACAATAACACAAAAATACCCAAATCCTGACACAACTGTAATCACGACTGTGCAAAGGTCTTTGCATTGTGTAGCAGGATTAGTGGTGCTTGAAAATTTGCAAATTTGTTTAAAGTCTCTGTATTTCTGTAGATATCTGCCAAACCAACACCACCGCCCTATGTGACTACAAAAAGCCTATCAAATAAACAAGATAAATAAAGAATATGATAAAGCTTTCTGGGCAGTTCACAGCCTGTCAGGCCTCACTCCACCAAGCACTTCTGTGTGTTTATAGTTCCTGAAGTGTGTTTTTATTGGCCAGTGGGTCAGCCTCATAAAAGCCACATTTCATTAGCAACACAGACCCCACCCGCACAGCTTCTAAGTATTAAACTCTGTGGACACGTGTGAAATGTGCACACACAGATGTGGGATCACCGCCCACGTGAATGTGAGCATCGGTCGACATGGTGGTCAGGTGTGCAGGCCACCCAAGGCTGGTTCTCTCTCAGACTCACCCGTTGTGGGGAACAGGTGTAATTTTAGTAACAGCTGCTGCACATCAGAGTGACTGACGGAGGTGATTACTCAAAGATTGGTGTCAGTTCCAAATGATAGCCTGGGACTCCTCGTGCCTCTGAGGCCAGATGTGTATCATCACCCTCCTCTCCTCTGCTCTCCCTCATTACACACACATACTTTCCATGTCTTTTCTTGGTTCATTGAGATTTCCACTCCTTGCTGTTGGATCCTCGGCCTGTCAGCCAAAAGCCTCTTTCATTTCTTCTCCCCTTGGCCTCATTGGATGAAAATCTTCAACACAAACCTCATTCAAGGCTGTGGGTCAACCTGCCAAGAGCTCCGAGGTTGAGTCTGTCAGCCAGAGGAGCGAGGCTGCTGGCGTCCACATGTGCTGAAGGGACTTTTAGTGGGAAAAGGTGTAAATTATTACCACGCAAAACAAGATACAGAGAGAGAGAGAGAGATCGAGGGGGGGAAAGAAAGACAAACATACAGAAATAATCCCTTTTTGTTGCTTCCTGCCCACTTTCTGATATTTTTTTATATACTAAAGTTTTATGAGGACAGTTATTTATGGACTGTTGTACACTCAAACATAGAGACAAATAGATTTTTAAAGGAATATTTTGGGCATTTTAGCTCTTTGAACATCCCCAGTTTGAAGAAATTAAGTTTACTTTCGAAGGACTGACGAGTTAATGGTTAGTTCAAATGAAAACGAGACCAAAAGTGTTTGCTTCAATCTCCACAAACATTATAGTGGTTCATGTTCACAGATGATTTACAGAGCCATAACTTTGTCATTACATGGTTATTTATGTAGGATTAGCGGTGGCAGGTTATGGCTTTCCAAAACTTCCAATGAAGCAGTAAAGCTGACCACCGGTCATTTACACTCTAATTCATCCCCTCATACACGTGCACCAAAACATTTCTTATTCAGACCAGGCAAAGAAAAACCCTAACGACCCTCTGAAGGGAGAAGAGAGGGAGTAATTTGCACATGGGTTCAGCTTCTGTAAATGGAGCAACTCACTGCAGTTTAAAAGCTTGAAACGCTGCACTTTTCATTTGAATTGAAAAAGTTTCTCAGGATGAGAAATGGAACTAAGAGAAAAGAAGTCCAGTTGTTTTGTTTTAAAACTCTTAGAATTTGCCACGTCCTGGATGACTGAGCCTGCCTTTCGCACAGAGACCTCTGGAGATAGACGGCAGGTCTGGAAAAGTGGTCAAAGAGGATGGATGGATGGATGGATGGATGGATGGATGGATGGATGGATGGATGGATGGATGGATGGATGGATGGAT
>JAOXNZ010000054.1:23871864-23883331 GCA_028566095.1 Kryptolebias brasiliensis | reverse complement strand
CTCAGCTAACCAGAGAGCCCTGAAAACAACTCACATTGTGAAACAACCTTTTAATTCTTGAATTTATTTATTTGTTTTTATTCCTTCTCTTAACATGTGCAAGTTATGCAGCTGGTCATGCTGCTCCTACGTGTCTGTAGATGGTTTTTGTTGTTGTTGTTTGTTTCTCTTTTCTTTTTCTCTGAGTGTTAATCTTGTTGTGGAGGAACAGCTTGTTGGATCATACTAAGGAGAAGAAAACATGTGGATGTGTCCACACCTGAACACCGAGGGCAAGGTCACACCCTCATCAATTTGTCATATTTTGAAGCCCCCGATGTGTAACCCTAGCTTTCCCCTCGTTTGGCCGTCTCATATTCTTAGCCTGGATCAATGGGTCTGAGTATTTCCATCATACCTGGGTTGTTAGTGAAACTGATACCCCACAAAAGTCTACCATCCAGAGTTAGAAACTATTGTAGCTGACACGATGTTTTCCTGGAGAATACACAATTCTGAAACGCATCTCTCATGTTTACAGGTATGACATGCTCAAAAGGTAGATTTGTATAAAAAAAACAAAAAACACAATTTTCTATCACTCAGATAAATCCTAAATTATCAGGGGCTTTTAGAACCTGCGAATTATTTAAAAAAAACAAAACATGTGTACACCGATTAATAACTAGCAAGACAGCATTCATTACTATTCATTATGTAATACCACATTTGTAACTTTAAGCCCATAAGAATAAACAGCAACACCTACTGACAGCAGGACACCGTCTTGTTTGACGTGTCACAAATCGACCAATAGGATGTTAGCATACACACGTCCTGACCAATCAGACGTCTCGACAGTGAGTAGGTGTGTTTTTTTTCATCTAACCTGCAGGATTTCAGTGCTGTCAATATTAGCAGCAGTTAAAAAGCCGATAACGTTTCTCATTTCTAGCCATGTCTCAGTGGATGGTCGTCGCTGATATGACTTTCGCGATGTCTTCTTTTTTCTTTATCTAGCGAAAGGTAAGAGAAGACACGTCGACAATTTTCTTTTTTGCGTTAAAGCTTCTTCGGGCTAGCATGTTTGTGTTAGAGGCTAGCTCGTTTTGCGTCGGCTAAGTAAGCTGTTTTGTGATTATGGGTGATTATATGTGTCACACACCTACATTTGTAGATTATTTTGCGCATACATTGTTTTGTAGTTCGCTTTCATGTTTCATGTTACGCAATACGGTGACCCTACTTAACCAGCGAATACGAGATAGCAACATTAGCTTTCGCCTAGTTAGCTCCTGTAGCCAGTTTTATGAGCAGTAAAAACAGCTGATCTTGATCTGTTTAAAAAAAACAAAAAACCTTTTGTCATGTGTCGTGTTTTTATGCAAAAAACAATTTGAATAAGGAGTACAGAGAATCGGGGGGTTATTTGGTTATATTAGGCAGTGACTTAATCCTGAAGATTGGTTAAGACTTGTAACTCCCAAACATATCTGAAGCTCTTAAAGTTATATTTAGGCAAAATATGTTGTTGCTTTTTATTTGGCATCACTACAGTGTTTGTGTAGGTTGTCACTCAGCCTTTGCATAATAATGCCAAGTAGTTAACTAGAATGCATCTGAGACTTTAAAAACGACATGAAAAACTTCTCCAAAGTGCTTAGAAATACTGCATGTATTGTTGTGTAAATAAGTGTGAGTGAAAGTTGCTGTTTTACAGTAATTATGTTTTTCCCCATCTCAGGTGAACTCTACAATTATGGAGTTTTGAAAAGGAAAGTGAGAGTTTTGGGGGGGAAGGAGGCCTTTCCCCTCAAATTTGGTGGCTGGACTGCTGGACGAGAAGGTCAGGGTTGTTGAAAGTTTTGCCTTTTTTTTTTTTTTTTTCTTTTGTAAATGGTTGGATAAAAAAAACAAAAAAAAAAACTATTTTTGCTAATCTTGACATGTACATTTTTGTATCATTTTGTATATCACATGATAAATTTTGTATTTATTGAACTCACGATGCCATTGTATGCTGCGAGCAGCTTAGCTTGTGTCCAGCTTTTGGTCGAAATGGTGGACTGAAGCGAGCCGAGCGGAGGCTCCGGGGTCGCTAGGGTGCAGTGGAACTTCAACACAAGCACAATTCTAGCACTCCAAACCATCCCGACTAGTTGTGGATGCATTTTGTTTATTTCTTAGGACGCTTTTGTGGTCTACAAAACATAGTAACATAGTTGGTGTAATTGGTTCGTTACGACACTTCCATTCATTTTTGAGTTTGTTTGAAATTGTGGGTGGTGGGCTGTTGGAAGGACTTTTTAGCAGAAAGGGAGGAGGTTTCACAGAGAAGACTTGGTGGATGCCAGGATGAGTCTGGCACCGCCAGATTGCACCCCTAAATGCCGGTCACAGCAGCACGCGGACCAGGTGATCGCAGCGCTAACTAGCGGCTCTGAAGGGAAACTCAGGGCTTTCCTGACTTCACACTGCCACAATGCAACCAGCTTGCGGGATGCCTTTGGGCGTACGGCTCTTCACCTTGCAGCCTCCCTGGGAAAGAAGGCCCTGCTGGAGTGGCTCCTGGAGAGGCTGCTGGAGAGTAAGGGTGCTGATCTGATGGTGAAGGATAAGGAATCTGGCTGGACCGCTCTCCACCGCAGTGCCTTCTATGGACAGATCCACTGTCTCATATCGATGGCCAAGGTACGTGCTGTAGTTGGTTAACCTCATCAAAACAGGTGGCGTCCATTATTATTAAGTGTTGCTCAGTATTTTCTCAGGCTTTATTAACAAGCATAAACTGAGTAATTTATGCAATAAACTTTAAAATATTCTGAGGTTTATATTTAAAATTTACTAAATTACAACCCCATTTCCAAAAAAGTTGGAATATTGTGTAAAATGTAAATAAAACAGGCCACATAGTTCCTCCCCTCTTTAGTATGGAGGTCTGTGGTTTCCAAAAAGAATTTAAAATTTTGATCCATCTGACCACAGAACAGTTTTTCTCTTGGCTTCAGTTCATTTCAAATAAGCTTTGACTCACAGAAAGCAGCAGTGTTTGTGGATGGTTTCATCTGGCTGCTTCTTTGCCTGATAGAGCTTTAACCTGTGTTTGTAGATGGCACAGTGAACTGTGTTTACAGACAGTGGTTTGTAGAAGTGTTCCTGAGTCCATCAGTGATGTTCAGAACAGAATCAGACCTGTTTTTAATGTAGTGGCCCCTGAGGGCCTGAAGATCACAGCATCTAATACTGACTTTCAGTCCTTTGAGCTCAGGGATCTTTTGATGAACTGAAGATGATGGGATATTCAAAGTCTTCAAAATCTTCCATTGAGGAACATTATACTAAAAATATTTCACTATTTTTAGACAGTTTTTTGCAGAGTGGTGAACCTCTGCCCATCTTTATTTCTGAGAGATTCAACTTCTTTAAAATACTCCTTTTTATCCCCAGTCCTCTTACTGACCTGTTGCTAATAACCTAATTAGTTACAAAATGCTCCTCCAGCTGTTTCTTATTTGTATCTCTTGCTTTTACAACTTGTTGTTGCCCCTGTGCTTTTGATTAGACTGTTTTCATTACAGAAGTGTGTTGGGAACTGAAATTTCTGTACATTTGGATTTTATTTATGTATCCCCCCCTACCCCCCAGCATGGTGGGACCCTCTCCATTCAGGATAAAGAGGGTCTCTCTGTTTTGGACCTAACAATGAAGGACCGACCAGCACACGTTGTTTTCAAAAACACTGGTAAGATGAAAGGTGATCATTATTGTAACTCCTTCTGTATTTTGAGTTTTTCTTTTCTTTATTTATTTATTTTTTAACACCTATACATCCAGTATGGTCTTTCTAGACATAATAGTTTGTGCCATTTTCAATAACTACCAAATATAACGTTTTAAAGTGCTTTGTTCATGGTTAAATCAAGCCTCATGTTGAGACAGCGCTCTGGCTGTGCTTGTAATGGCGCTCTCCTCACTACAGACCCAACAGAAGTATACACGTGGGGAAACAATACTAATTTTAGTCTCGGCCATGGCAATCAGGAGAGCCGACACCACCCCGAGCTCGTGGATGTGTTTGCCAGGACCGGAGTTTACATCAAGCAGGTAAGCTACCTGCACACAGTGTTGGTGTGTCATCTCTCTAGAGAGCTGAACTCATAATTTCCTACTGCACAGGGCTTCCCCCACGCTAAAAACCACTCTTATTTGTATCTAACACACCTCATTAATCAAGACGGTGGCAAAACATGGTTTACATCAAAGGAGGGGGGGAGGGGGGAAGCACCTGTGCCCTGGAGATAAGTTGCAATTGGGTTGAACTAGAAAACCACTCCCTTCTCATGAGTCGTGTATTACACAACCTTCTCCTTGGGGGTTTGTCAGTGTGTTTTTTCCCATGTGGTTGATTGTATTGGTTTGTACTTTTGAAGCTGCAGCCGTGGAAGCCATGGATATAACTTAAGTTTTAAATAAATGCATGCTGTAGTCAACCATGGACATAGCTTCTTGTTAACCAAGACAAATTTATGTGTCAAGTGTCCTCTTTCTGCTCTCATATAATCCTGATTTATGACATAAAGGAGCTGGCCTGCACACTGGTAACCATTACTATTAGGTCTTGTCAGCCAGGCTGAGGTTTCCTGCAGTTATTTGGAGACTCTAAGTGGGATCGAGTCAGAGCGCAAGTTTAACTACCCACTGCCAGTTATACTATGCAAACTAATGTAGAACAACATTGTAATTATAGTTTTTTTTCCAAAGGATTTACATTGGGGTAATATGTTGTAATTATTTATGAAATTGTATATCTCTGCCTGCTCTCAAATTATGTTTCTCACAGAACAAACCTAAATGTATGAGCTTGTTTTTGTTCTTTTTATGACCTGCACAACTCGTTATTCAGAGTGTATTTATAAGGGTGTGTGTGTGTGTTTTCTGGGGGGCAGGTAGATCCGATATCATGGCCACACAATGACCCAGCGGCACGGAGTGTAGTCTTTGTCTTCTTAGCCTAATCCAGCAGGTGCTGGAGGTTAAATATTAATTCCACAATGACATGTTTTTAATTAAATGAGCTACACTGGTGTGCCTGCATGTGTGTGAATGTCCACATCAATGCGATACTTCAGGAAACATCTCTGCGTTCTATTGAAGGCTTGGAGGGGGGAGCAATGTATTAGTAATGATGTTTGCTTTTCCACTTGTGCCCTGGCCTTTTATTGGCACAGGGCTTTACTCTCACTACACGAGGGCTTGGCTGAGGGACACGGAGGGAGACGTATCACAGCCTGTGCTATGAGGTCAAAGCTATGACAATAAGTAAACTGTATAAAACAGGAGGCTGTGGCTCAGTGGTTAGAGCAGTTGTCCTCCAATGAGAGAGTTGGAGGTTCGATTCCTGGCAACTGTCACATGTCCTTGTGTCCCTGGGTAAGACCCAGATGGGTATATGAATGGCATTTAAAGCACTGATTAAACTCTATAGAATGATTTTATTCAGATTATCTTTGTAGAGATGTAGTAGAGTGCTGTGTGGATGTGTGTGGATGGGTAAATGAGGGCAGACTGTGCCTTTACAGCCAATCTGGTCTTTCAGTTCTCTTCAGTAGGCTGTAGGATATTAAAACTAAAGGCAACAAATGAAAATCAAACAAAAAAAATCCGAATGTGTTTAATCCATCTTTTTCTTTCTCTCCTTTTTAGGTGGTTCTGTGCAAGTTCCACTCAGTGTTCCTGTCCCAGAAAGGCCAGGTCTTCACTTGTGGACATGGACAGGGAGGGAGACTTGGTCATGGAGATGAACAGACTTATCTGGTGAGATTTATCATACTTGCATTGTCAGGATGTCCTGTGTACTTAGTTGCAAGAAGTACACATTTCATATTTGTGTTTTGTTGTTCTCTTTTGAATCCCT
Source organism: Kryptolebias brasiliensis (assembly GCA_028566095.1). Lineage (NCBI taxonomy): Eukaryota > Metazoa > Chordata > Actinopteri > Cyprinodontiformes > Rivulidae > Kryptolebias > Kryptolebias brasiliensis. The sequence continues at coordinate 23,877,438 of JAOXNZ010000054.1, read as the reverse complement.
AGTGGTCTTGTTTTTGCAGACTCAAGAGTCATTGGACTCCCTGGACTTAATTGTTTGCATTTGTCTTTCATTTGAAGTTGTAAAGCATGCAGAGAGATTTATCACTACTTTACTGCAGCTCACCGAGCTAACGTTTGTCGTTCTCACTTTCAGGCAGTCGTTTTGTGTGTGATTGATAAAGATGGAGGTTCCTCTCTGAACCTAATCACATCGATACAGATCATAAATCAATTTGTTAACATTTGGAAACTAATTTCTTTTAAGTACCAAAAGACTATCTGTAAACGTCCGAGGAGGATATACTTCAGATTTAAGCTTTTGGCCTAAAAAATGATTAAATTCTTTCTATTTTTGGCAACAATAAACCTAGTCCTAGATGATTTAATCTAATAAGACTTTTTATACCATTACATGTAGGAAAGGGTCTGTCAGACATGGTGGAGGAAGTGCTTGTTATGCTTGTATGTGAATAATAAAAATGAAGAAAAAGCTTAATTTTTAGCTTTCAAACTAATTATCCACAGTTGTTCATAAATTCCTCCATGTTTTCTTTGATGTGAATGCTAAAAGGATTGTGCCTCTAACTTGTGTCATTTTGAGCTTTAAAAGTTTATTAAACTAGAAATAAAGCATGAAAGAAATGACGGTGTTATGCATATTGCAGTCTTGTGGCAGAGTCACACTCAGAATACATGTTGTTGATGACTCTCAGCTACATTGGCACCAAATATGAGCTCAGTACTTGTGAAGTTGACTGAATTAGTCATTTTTGTGTTTCCTATAGTTGATTAGCTGTGGCGAACACTCTGAATTGGATTTGCTCCTGAACTTAATCAGTTGTAGATGTACATCCAATGATGATTCCCTGAAAGTTTCATTAAAATCGATCCAGTGGTTTCTCAGATATTTTGTTAACAGACAGAGATGACTTGAAACAGGTAATGGCAAAATTTTAATTGATCATCTTGCGCAATCTGTTAGTGCTCAGGATATGTGTTGGGGATCAGTCTCGGCTACTAATGCAACAAATTTTAGGTCAACATCTGTAAAACTGACTGAAGTTTAGCCTTACTTTAAAGGTCAGTTGGCTATGGTGGCCATCTTTATTTCAATGGACTCCTAAAGTTAATCAGTTGTAGTTGTAGCTTTCTACAAGTTTCATTAAAATCTATCCCGTGGTCCCAAGATATTTTGGTTGCACCAAAACATGATGATGAAACAGCTCTGTGCTGGACATCGATGAATAAGAGACGTGACTGGCAACAAGAGGCATTCAGTTGTTGTGCTTTTAAACACAAAGGGAACAGGAACACTGCAAGCTTCTTTTTAGGTAAACTAAAATAATCGCTGTTCTGTATTGGTGTTGGTGGGGAAAAAGTAATTGAAATTGAAAATGTGCGTATTCACCACATTTTCTTCCTTTTTTTTTTTTGTTTTTAAATTTTGTTTTTGTCCTTCCTCTCTTAGGTTCCTCGTATGGTTGAGGGTCTGATGTCCCACCACTGCTCCCAGGTGGCCGCAGCTAAAGACCACACAGTGGTGCTGACGGAGGAAGGCTATGTTTATACGTTCGGCCTCAACACCTTCCACCAGCTGGGCCTCGTTCCTCCTCCTGCCTCAGCACATGTTCCTAAACAGGTGTGAAGGGCTCTTGAGAAAAATTGACCATGTGTAGTTTATTTTCAGTTATCAGATTTTACGCTCAGCTTTTAATGTCTCTGTGTTATAAAGGTGTTCTCCAAAATGCTGAAAGGCAGGGCAGTGATTGGAGTTGCAGCAGGGAGGTTCCACACAGTGCTGTGGACCAGAGAGGCTGTGTACACAGTGGGGCTCAATGGAGGGCAGCTGGGTGAGTCTCAAAACTTAGGTTAGGGAAAAAAGAAAAAAAACAACCTCAGAGAAGACTGTGCTGCTTTTCAGTTTCAGACTGTGACTAAACCGTCTGGTTCAGTTGGATTAAAATAAAAGCTTCTGTTTGTATATTTCAGCCATTTTGAACTGGGCCTTCTGTGGACAAGTTATGAAGAATTAACATCTTACCTGTCGTAGATAGCTCTTCGAATGGCCTCAGTTTGGAAGAAATACTTTGTCTGACTGGTCTGATGAGTTAAGGGCTAGTCCAAATGTAGGCAAGACCAAAGAGGATTGCTGCCTTCTTAAAATGACTGATCTCAAAAATTTGTACGAACACTGTCTCTCTTAAAAAGAGATGTTAATGTTAAGGGACTTCCTGGTTAAATAAAGGTAAAATAAAATAAACTAGAAGCACTCAGAGAGCGCAAACCTCCACCAAGGCTGTAGTGTCAAAAAAAAAAAATGGTGTGGTTCGGATCATGATCTGGGTCACCATCAAAATTTAACCAGTGTTTTATTGTGCCATCTTTAAAGTTTCCTGGAAATTTCATTAAAATTAGTTCAGAAGTTTTTGAGTTATCTTGTGCACAGACAGATAAACGGACGCTACCGAAAACACAACCACCTCAGTGGAGGTAAAACTGTCTGAGCATGGGAACTGCTGGCATAGGAGCAGCAGCAGCAAGCTGTAGCACTTCCAGTGCAGTTTCTGTCACCACGTAATCAATACTGATAGTGGTGGAAAGCGTTTGCATGAACCCCAACAACAACCCAAGACTTCTAAATTTTATAGTGATTCATGAAAACACTATTATTTAAGCTTTTACAATGCCACTAATATTGGGTTGCGTGGTTATTGTTTTTAGAATTTTTTTTATTTTTTCCTGTGCTACAGCTAGTTGCTGCTGCTAATTGTTTAATTGTACATAACACTTCCACAGAACCACACTTCAGCAAGAATATCTCTTTAATGTTCAGTATATTTGTACTTTTTTTTTTTTTTTTTCCTTAAAGGGTACTTGCTGGATCCAAATGGAGAAAAGTGCGTGACTTCCCCCCGTCAGGTGTCCGCGCTGCACCACAAGGATGTTACCATAGCCATGGCTGCAGCCAGTGATGGAGCGACTGTGGTTGTGACCGAGAAGGGGGACGTTTATCTGCTAACTGACTACCAGTGCAAGAAAATGGCTTCAAGGTGACTAAAACGCAGAATATTGGCCTTTCCTCAGTACAAATGATAGAGCTTATGGTCTGATACGCATCAGAGCTGATATTTCTAGAAATTAATTACAGATTTTAATTGTTTTCTTTCAGGCAGCTTAACATCAAGAAGGTCCTGGTCAGTGGCGGCAGTCTGGACCATCGAGTAGATCCTCAGATGTTAAACGAAGGAGAAGGGGAAAAGGTGGCCATCTTGGCATTAGATGAAGCAGGAAGGGTAAATAATAGTAATTTAACTATGAAATAAAAAGCTGCAGCTTATGTTTTATTATAATTTTTTTTCCGTTACTTCCCTTTGACTGCAGCATTTCCCCCATTTAGGTCATAGCGTGTAATAAATCAATAAACATCTGTACGTGTTTGCACAATACCATATCACTGTGGCTGGGGGAGACGCCAAAGTTGATATATCATCACCTTTTGGAGTTTTGACAGTATGGTTGGGTGATGGGCTAAAAAGTTCCCATCTGCCATCATCAGTCCAACTACCAGCGACTGGCAATCTATTCGTACAAGTGACTTTATTTTATTTTATTTTTTTTTGTTGTTTGTTATTCTTTAGGAGGGTTGGACCAGGCAATCTTCGTGCTGAAGTCTGTTTGTGGCCAAAAAGAAAACAAAGTCACTAATTATTTTGGTTTTGACGTGAATTAAAGCAGATCTGAGCAGCCAGCTCTGGGCTGAAATTTAAAGCTACAGACAGATTTATCACGCTGAGAACAGACACGTGGTTAACTTCTAATATGGCCTTATTGTCCCAACCAGTCATATCTTTTTGAAACCTGGAACCTGCAGGAAAAAATATCTTTGAACAACTTATTTTCATGATGAACTTCAGGGCACAGGAGAGCAAGAGTACACGGGGAAAACAATGACTTTTTTTGACGGGGTTTTTACTATAAAATCACATTTTCACAGAACTTGACACCTGACAGAAGGTTAGAGACGTTGCTGCTGGAAAGAAATGAGGTGGACTGCACACGATCAGGACGGATTTGAATTGTAGTCATTTACAAGTCAAAAGTCTTGAAAGGGAAACTTAAAGGAGCTAAAACAAAGCTGAAAATATTGTCCATTTAAAAAAAAATAAATCTATGGCCTGAAGGACTCCAATCTCTCATGGCCAATATATTCGTCCAACTGTCCAACCCTTATTGACTTCTGACCTTTAAACTCCCCCCATCAGAAATAAGTAGCTCAAATATCTGTCTAGAGAATCTGGCCTGTCGTTGGGGGCGGATCCAGAAAAATATTTATGGAGTTACAAGAGGGGGCAGGACGTTTTGAGGGGTGGGACTCTGTAGCAGAACTATTTCCGTTGATCAGTGGAGAACCGTTCCCTTACAACTGGGCCTTCTCTACCAAACCTCACACCTCACAGATAAAACTGATATCTCCCCCCTCCAAGGCCAGAGACACTGCCCCACTATCATCCGATGTTTATGCAGCTGACAGCAGTGCTTTCTATAAAGAGTCTTTTCCTGTTCGGTGTTGTATAGATGGCGGTGATGGGTACGGCTCGTCTAACCGTCCGTACGGTTTCCTCTGTCAGGTGTTTTGCTGGCGCTCCTCTGGCAGCTCAGTGAGACAGTGCAGGTGGGCGTACCCTCGACAGGTCTTCATGTCAGACATCGCCCTCAGCAAGAACGGCATGATGTTTGTGACTCCTGACGGGGAAGGCTTCAGTGGCGTCTGGGCTGGGGAATATAAGAAGTACGGAGAGAAAAAAGGTGAGGAATGCGATGCGATGACGATCTATCCTGGTAATCGCACACTCGTGTTTTACCCTACTAGAAATGAAATGTTTGATTTATCAGGTTTATCAGGTGTATTGATGCATCCTCATCTGCTAGAATTTACATTTCTAAAGTTTTGTGGGAAGATGCTTTAAAATTAGTTAGATTTTCCAAACTGCTTGTTGTTTTCCAGAGGTGAGCGTGGAGGTGTCTGGTCATTCTGACGCCGGCACGCTGTATGAACGGATCCGCCTGGAGAGGCTCCCTTTTGTTCACCGAGCCGTCAGCATCACAATGGACTCTAAAGGACGGAACTTCGGTGTGCTTCAGGCCGACCCCAAAACCAGGTAGGAGGTCTGTCTCAAAGCATGAGACGCGCAGGAGTTTGTGAGCTTTGTTGTAGCTGTCTTTGGGCACATTTACAAGAATGATTACTGTTTTCTACAAATGTCCCGCTTTACGTCCTACTATGAAGTTTCTAGAGAAGCTGATGTAACAGCATGTTCAGTTTTTGATGATCGGGAGTGGTTTTATTTATTTATTTATCTTTTATTTTATAATAACAATTCATTTGACAGAAGAAAAAATTACTTATACTTTTCTGTATTACCAGGACTTGTCACTTTATATAAAACAATTTAAAAAATACTGCAACATAAGTGTTTCTGCAAACTGTTTTCTAATCGGCATACAAACCCATTTTTTCAAAACGTTTTCTACAGTTAAGAACATATTTTGAGCAATATTTTTACAGTTTTTTACG
>JAOXNZ010000054.1:23839497-23849698 GCA_028566095.1 Kryptolebias brasiliensis | reverse complement strand
GTCATTGGCAGAGAAGATTTGGCAAGTTGTCCATGGACACAACCTGCACACTCAACTCTGCTGCTCATCCCACAAATGCATTTCCTTACAAATGTGACATCTTTAAACAGGCTTTCCTTTGGTGTAAAATTTATTGCCAAGAAGTATTGTTACTACAAAGAAACAATCAATGAAACATAATTTGTTTTACTTTTTGTGCTAAGTTTAATGTGACAAAAGTACCACTAATTACAGTATTTCATCATGTATGAATTTAATTAGATTGTTGCTTAAAGTGTTGATGGCAATTAAATATGTATTTAAAGTAACATGATTTTAATTTTACAATCGACAGAAGCAGGAATTGTAGTGTAACACCCATGAAAACAAGTATATAAACAAAAATCTGTAATAATGGGGGGTTTTCCACGGCTTGCAATAAAAATTAAGTGTTTATAGTTTTTCCACAACCTGAGTTTGTATTTCCATTCTATTCAGTGAACATGGCACTCTGGTTGGCCTGGATTATTTGATCTGTCTACAGTCATAACTTTGCAGGCTTCAGAGCACGTTTTATTCAATGAGTGTGGCCCAAATGTGCAGCTGCAGCAGCTGATCAAATGACTTAACGTTCAGCTTCGTTTTGTTGTCAGTTTAAGGGCCTCAGAGCCACACAGCTGGGTTTCTGGCAAAGATCAGGACCTGTCACTTTTATGAAGCTTCAGTTGTAAAGCATGTGCCAGACCAGAGGTGATGAGTGTTGTTAGTGTGTGAGGGGATGTGAGGCAAGTTTTTTTTGGAGTATTTTGATCATTCTTACCCCTGTTTTTCTGATATTTATTAAAACACTTTTTATACATCAAGTTATTTGGGTTATATGGTGTATTTTATTTTTCCAGGCTTTCATCTCTAAATCCATGGCCTGAGTTTCATATGTGGGTCATCAAAATCAATAATCTTTTGACCAGCATTTCTGTGTGTCGTCTCTCATTATTTTGCTGTTACTAATCAAGTTTTTTAGTCTAATTTTATGATATTCAGAGAAAACACATTTACTTTTTTCCTAAAGAAGCATTGTAAGATTGTTGTGTTCTCACAACAAAAGCATATGTATCCAGCTAGCTTAGCTTGGCATAAAGATTGAAAAAAGACTAAAGGAGCTAGTGTGGCTTTGAACAGCAATGACAAAAAAACAAAAGTTCAAAGTCAACACCTTTTTTTGACATTTACAATGAAGAGAAGAATTAAAAGATTGATATGTTATCACAAAAACAGCATACTTAGCCAACTAGCATAGCATAGCTTAGCTTAGCGTTAAGATTGGAAAAAGACTTGAGGAGCTAGTTTGGCTCTGTCTGGCAATGACAAAATAAGGCTGAAGTTGGCCTTTTGTTGACATTTTACAACAATTTACCACCTCCCCTGTAAAGCCCACTTGAAAGTTTTTTTACAAATGGTGCCAAATTGGTTGGTTAGCTACTTAGGCTATCTAACTGTCTTATTTTAACAGAAAAATACTTTATGGCAACATAAAATGGTGAAATAAAAATACTTTTTAAAGTTTCACACTTTCATTTGATGTTTGATTTTATAGGCCACATAAGCAGCTCTGAAGACTGCCTGATCAAATTTATAAAACTGCAAACAAGGCCTGAATTTACCAATGGATTGTGCAGCTATTGTGGATTTCACAAAGCCATCACAAAAGGAGATGTGCGCCTCAAACTGTGCCTACAACCAAACAATGTCTCTCTGTGCACTTTCCCCACATTTAAATAAAGTTTATGCGCAAATTTAGAGGGTAAAAAAAGCTATTTGCAATATGTGGTTAACAAGAAATATTACCCATCTTCTGAAAGCTGGCCGTGTTTGTGTCTCAGGAAAGGAAACAGAAGTGATGAGTGAGGCTTAATGTGTTGGCTTTGTAGAGTTTTACATACTGAGTTTAAAAATTGCTGTAAGGAGATTATAATACTTTTGGACAAAGCTTTGTTTCTGTTCTGTATGTGAAGTTAAACTAACTTGGTTGCTGTTTTGAATTTTAATCTTCAGCCACAAGAGTGCCTTTAATTTTCTCATAGCACTTTAAGCATTAAGAGCCCATTCATCCTCACACTGATCCCTAAATGTAATAAGAAAAAAACATATTTTTTTTTACGTTTAAATGACAGCTGAGACTTGTTATTGTACAGTAAGTGGACCACTGGCATGCGGTTACAGTGACAAAAATGAGAAAAACATTTACAAGCCCTAAAGTTTCAGGTGTGGCCATTTTATTTTTTATTTTTTGTGGTTTCAAGCTTCCAGGTGGATGAGTTGCCGTTGCAATACTTAGGTAATTCAAGAGACAAGCACATGCAGTTCTAAGATCTCAGCGTATCTGTAGCATCTATTAGCTGCCTAAGTGCTTTAGCAGCCGCTTTTAACTGCTTTCCAGTCTGAAAGCTGTGGGATCACAAAGACCCCATAATGAAAAGGATTAGGTGAGCTGGGTCTCACTATCTTCTTGTAAATGGGAACCATTCTGTAACTTTCAGCCTAAATCTGGAAAAAAAAAGTTCAGATCCAAGCACACCACACATGCCATCCTTATGGTAACAAAGAAGCTGAAATACCAAGGTGCTCTCCACCCTAGAGAGTCCAAACAAGTCCTGCTAGTTAGCCTGAACGGAGGAACAGTTCCTGAGTTTTTGTCTCTAAACGTCTTCAGTGATTTAACTTGAAAGAAGATGGAAACCTAATTTTGATCCATAATCAAAACTTTACCTGCAGAGGGACTATCTCTCTGACAGCTGGGGATAAACGATGTGACTTTCCTGAACGGCCGGTTATTTCTGAGGAGAGTAAATTGTGGAGAGAGGAATAAAAAGACCGGGAGCTGATGATAATGGGTGTATTTTCCCCTTCTACTTACCTCAAACTGCTTGCCAAAAAGTGAGGCCATCATCCAGCTGCAGAGTTTCTGAAGGCAGGTGTTTCCCTTTAAATCTGATGCCCATTTATTTTTCTTCTCTTGGTCCAACCAACACTATACAGAGAGAAAAACACATATTTATGTCTGCAGACAAAATGAAATGTATCTTGGTTGACACTGCATTTAAGACACTCATTGCTGTCAGAATTTACTTTATTGCACATCTTATTTGAGTCTTTTGCACTTAGTCTTTTTAGACTAAGTCTTTTTAGACTGTTCAGCTTTAAATGCTTTTCAGGGTTTTTTTGCCCCCTTTTAGGAACATCAACATAATAAACATGTCTGCTTTTTCCTTTTTAGCTGTAGATGAAGTAGAAAATTATTACGATTTTTACTGTTATTTATTTAGGATTACAGCTAATAAAACATAAATGGCACCAAAACATCTGGGAACCACCAGAATCTCAGCATCTCTGCCAGCAAAGTCTGACAACTACAGTCAGTTTGAAACACATATCTGGACAGTTTAAATAAATTGGAGAAAACACACTTAAAAAAAAACAAAAAAAAAACAAAACAGGATGTGAATTGATAGAAGGAACTGACTAAATTTATGGGACAATTCTCCGTTTTGTTGACTTCTTTATTTAAATAAAGGTAATTTAAAATAACAACTTGGTTTATTATTGCCTTTTTTTCTCCAAAATGTTCTTTTTCCTTTTTAATATAAACTGTATTAGCTACGCTCTGACATGGCACCAGCACCTGGCAATGTGCTGACAGCACATTGCCCTGTTGCATCATACAAGCAGTTGTTTTCTGTCTGCGCTTTTAGTACAACTTCACAACGAAACAAAAGCAAACTTTAGCTCTTTTGACCCTGAAATGTTTGGAAATGGTGGCCTTGTTACAGCGGTCCAGACTGGTGTTTTGTGTCTTTTTGGCATGCTAAAACATTCCTTTAACATCTGACTAAAATTTTAACCAATGTGTTTACTCTAGTGAGATTTTACTGCTGACTGTTGGAGTCGATCAGGTCAAACAGGGAGCAGGTGTGGTTTTTAAAAAGAAACAGTTTGATTTTTCTACTTGCACATGAAGAAATTACATGTTTATGACCTTCGAGTTTCTGTTTTTATTTCTTTAAACTGTCAAATGTGAGTTTTTTCACTAATCCAGTCAGTTAAGTGCTAAGAATGATGTTCAGAAAAATATGCATTTACGCGGTGGCTGGCAATTACTTTTTATCCATTTAATTTAAATCATTATAGGATAAAACACCCACTGGTACCTGTATTTTATTACCTGTACTTTAGTACCTGACTTTTATTCCTATTCACAAGAATTCAGTTATACTCATGATAATTGAAGCCTTGGATTTATTATTTAATTAAATGTTAATATCAGTATACTTTGTCCAAAAAAACCCCAAACAAAACAGCTGAGTAAGGACATGGCTGTCCCCTGAAGCAGCTGACAGTGGTGGAAGGCGCACTTTGAGGATCTCCTTAATCTAGTCACCAGGTCCATCATAAACGAAGCAGAGTCTGAGGACTTGGGGGCAGGTGAGTCCATTGGCCGAGGTGGTCAAGGTAGTTAAGATGCTCCCCAGCAGGGCTGCAGGATGAGATTTGATGAGACGCTGAAGGCTCTGGATGCCGTGAGGCTGTCGTGGTTGACGCACCCCTACAGAGTGGCGCTCTGGGTTGGTGGTCACTAATTTCGTAAAGAAGGAGCAGAAAGTGTGTTCGAACTATCATGGGCTCGTGGTGCTTGGCCTCCGGGGGAAAGTTTACTGTGTGTTTAAAAAGAAGGCTCGGTGTGGCTTTAATTCAGATTGTGGAAGAATGCACCAGATTGACACCCTTACAGAGTTACTGAGGGGGTCATGGGAGTTTGATTGTCTGGTCCACATGTGTCTTGTGGATCTGGAGCCAGTTTATAGTCATGTCCACGGAGGCACATGGTAACAAGTGTTTTATGAGGTGCGGCCATGCTTTGAAATGGTAAGTCCTTAAAAGCTGTACGGTACATGTAAAGCAAAGCAAGAACTGTGTCCGCATTCTTGGCCCAAAGTTGTTCCTGGTGCGAGCTGGACTCTGTCCGGGCTGCCCCTTGTCTTTGATCTTGTTTGTGATGTTCATGGGCAGGATCTTGAGGTGCAGTCACAACTCTTCTTTCCTTTTACTCCTTTTTAAAAGCTCCTTACTGTCCAGAAAATATATTGTAGTCTCCAAGGGAAAACTGCATGTGACTGTAAAATACTACATCATGACGAATAGGAAAAGAACCTTCTGCATACATCAGAACCGCACTTACGGAAACTTTTCATCTCAGTTTTATTTCCAAACTCATTTGACAGGAAAATATATCTGCATTAGCAGAAGAGAAGGAGGTGATTATGTTTTGAAAATCTTCCTTTTCAGATGACACCAACCTATTCCTGTCTTTCAGTAATCTGCAAGGCATAAATCACCCGTTTACCATGAATAATGACGTGTCAAGACATATTTACACAAAACATCTCATTGGTAGGACTCGGTGCTCCATACCTGCTGTTTGTCTCTGACAGTGGCTTTTATTTGGCTTTGGGCTGCACGGCTGTGGGATTGGGTCCAATCTTTAGCAACTATGTCTCCACACCTGGGAAACACATTGACGAGGCTGCTTTGGGTGTATTGTAAATGACTAATAGTTCCATGTACATTCCCAGATGTGGGATTCGGTTTCAGAGACCTGTTTTCAACCTGCCTGAAGCGTGCCAAAGGAAAACACAGAAACCAAACAAAAATTGCAGGTTACGAAAGGAGGGCAGGTGCTTGAAAAACTATTACAGTATATTTTTATGTCTCATATCTCTTTATTTGAAAAACCTTTTGGCATCTGTGTTGTGTTACAGTAAACAATATAATTAATGGTGTGTATCCTGTCCTGCAGGGGGACTGTGCTCTGAGTGGGACTGAAGATGGTGCTGCACAGTAAAGAGGATAAGCAGGGCTTATAGATAGGGATGAAAGCTGTGATGCTGCTCTTTGAGCAGATCCTTCTGAGGCCCTGGCCCCCTTCCGTTCATCTGACCCATGACCCTTGAACAGGCTGCCTGAGCCAAGCTTTTACTGAGAAATCCTGAATGGGCTTGCGTGGCAAAGTTTTAAACAAAGACCTGTTTGCACTCAAAGTATGTGTTGGGGATGAGTCTCAGCTACGACCACACCAGATTCTAGCTTAGTATCTGTAAAATCCACTGAGTTAGAGCCTTTTTTTGTGTTTGCTATAGTCCATTATCTGTGGAGGCCAAAGAGAGGCAAACAAATACGTGATCACTCCCCTTTATTGGCAGCAGACAATAAATAGTAGAAGGCCCTTATTTTTTATTTTAAATGTGATTTGTTGTAGTCCATTTCTGCTACGTTATGTGGAGAAAATCACAACTGTGATCCTAAACTTTGTCTTACTGATGTCCATTTGTGCACATTAAGCCAACCTTTGCCTTCCCCGCATGCTTGGAACACATGCAGACAGTCAGTGCAAATTATACACAACACTTTAGGCTACTTAGACGTTTTAAGTCTGAATTTGAAAATAAATTGTTTCTTACTACCTGGAGACCCTGTACCACTACCAGAATTCGCCTACAGGAGGCGACATAGTAACGCGAGATAAACTGCGGAAGCAGAGAGAACCGTGTGAGTCTTGGCCGCATATTGTTGAGCTTTTTCAAAGACTTTAGATTATAGGTGTCCTTATACATGAAGATGTGTGGAATTTAGCCCCGTTACTGCAGCAAATTTAGACTTTACCGTCATATTTTCTAAACAGTAAACGTTAGCATGAAAAACATCATATCCTGGCAGCCTCTGCGGAGCTGGTTCCTATAGGTATGATTATGTTGAGCAGTGTAAACGGTGAGCAGCAGCCTGACTGAGGGGCGGTCTGAAAGCCAGCTGACATCCTCAGACTGCAGACCAGCACTTGCAGAGCGCTGCTGCGCGCCAAAGTGGACTGGTAACGGTTAACTGTTCCACAAGTGGGGGAGGCGGGGGGAGCTTGGTAAACACTACTCAACTGAGCTGTCTGAGGCATCAAGAGCGCACACAGAGATTTATTAAAGAGATTATTTCTTAGTAGGAGCGAGGGAACCGACGGGATAAAAAGGCTGCGCGTAAGAGTCTCCAGTAGCTCGTATGCGGGGCTGACTTCCCGGTGGAGGACCGCGCCAATCTTCTTCATGCAAATTCGTGAAGTCATAGGCGTGCCTTTGGGCGATGGAGTCACAGCCGGAAAAGCAAACCCCCCCCCCCCCTCCTGGATCAGCACCGACCTTCAAAGACCGTGATGAGCGGCTCACAGACGCACTGACGGCAGCTGCAGGCGAAGGTTTTAAAGGCGCGAGGAGAGGAAAGGTGGGGGGGTGAAAAGTTAGAGCTCTTCTAGTTTCTGGTGACTACCTGAAATCCTCTCTGAACTCTCGTCTCCGGCTCTCCAGCGGCTCCTCTGCTCTGCCCTGCTGGAGGGCGAATTAAAGGCTTATTGCGCACGCTGAAGCGCACTGCAGCAACACTTTCAGTCACCTTTTAGCCTTTATTTTATTTTTTTCTTATAGTTTTAGATGTTGGCTCTATCTTCGGACCATTTCAAACCCTTAGAGTCCTGATCCAGATGAAGTTACCGCCACCTTTGTATCCAGAGTTTCGTGCGTAAAGACGCATAAAGATTCCTATCAGTACTGAGAAATCCCCCCCTCCTCGCTTTTTTTTTCTTTTTCTTTTTCTTTTTGTATTTCTCTCCAAAGCGCTGAGGACTTTTGCCCCACCATGTCAGAGAAGGACAGCGGCTCCATTCCCAGCTGTGTGCCCGACGCAGACACCGGCGGCAGTGGCAGCGGCGTCAGCGTCCTCAGCTGGGAACAAGTGCAGAGGCTGGACTCCATCCTGACGGAGACCATCCCCATCCACGGCCGCGGCAACTTCCCCACGCTGGAAATGCAGCCGCGGCAGGTCGTGGAGGCGGTGCGGACTCGGATGGAGGAGAAACGGATCCACGTCCGGGACGTCCGGTTGAACGGCTCCGCGGCCAGCCACGTCCTGCACGAGGACAGCGGCCTGGGCTACAAGGACCTGGACCTGATATTCTGCGCGGACATGAAGGGGGAAAGCGAGTTCCAGACTGTGAAGGACATCGTGTTGGACTGCCTCTTGGATTTTCTACCCGATTGTGTGAATAAAGAGAAAATAACCCCGCTGACGTTGAAGGTACACACTCAAGTTTACCTTGTTTTTCTGTTTCAGGTGTTTATGTTTAGATATAAGGTTTAGTTGCATTTGTGCCAATTTGACTTACCCTAAAGTACAATGAGATCATTTAGGTCATAGTGAAAGTGTTTTTGTTCCTTTATGTGGTTAAGAGGATTGACACAAGCCAATTTATAAGGATCTCAATGGTATCTTGCCTCTAATAGGCTATTAGTATCAGAAGATTAAATCAAAATCATGCAAACACTATTTAAACACAAGCTAGAAATGAAAAGCCTTGTTGCACCTCTTCAAGTAGACCTAAATGTGCAAAGTGTTTGTAACATATACAGGATGCTGATGTGGTTTTTTCCCTTCCATTTCTGTTTCTTTCCACACAGGAAGCCTACGTGCAGAAGATGGTGAAGGTGTGCAACGACTCAGACCGCTGGAGTCTCATCTCCCTCTCCAACAATCGAGGGAAGAACGTGGAGCTGAAGTTCGTAGACTCCCTCCGGCGCCAGTTCGAGTTCAGCGTTGACTCCTTCCAGATCAAGCTGGACTCGCTGCTGCTGTTCTACGAGTGCTCGGAGAACCCCATGGCCGAGACCTTCCACCCCACCATTGTGGGCGAGAGCGTGTACGGGGACTTCAGCCAGGCCCTGGACCACCTGCGCCACAAGATCATCTGCACCAGGAACCCGGAGGAGATTCGAGGCGGGGGCCTCCTGAAGTACTGTCACCTGCTGGTGAGGGGCTTCCGGCCCGCGTCGGAGTCCGAGATGAAGTCACTGCAGCGCTACATGTGCTCGCGCTTCTTCATCGACTTCCCCGATATTGGTGAGCAGCAGCGCAAGCTGGAGTCCTACCTTCAAAACCACTTCGTTGGCCTGGAGGACCGCAAGTACGACTACCTGATGACCCTCCACGGCGTGGTCAACGAGAGCACTGTGTGCCTGATGGGACATGAAAGGCGGCAGACCTTAGGGCTCATAGCCATGCTGGCAGTGCGCGTCCTCGCTGAGCAGAATGTCATTCCCAATGTGGCTAATGTTACGTGTTACTACCAGCCTGCTCCCTATGTGGCTGATGGCAACTTCAGTAACTACTACATAGCACAGGTACAGCCAGTGTTTGCCTGCCAACAGCCCACATACTCCACATGGCTGCCGTGCAACTGAGTCACCCTCTAAGAGAGGAGGAAGGGCAGGAGTCTGATTTCTTTAAAAACAGGAGTGGGCACAAAAGCCATGCCCTCCAACCCGTTGCAGCTGACAGATAAAGAAATCCTCCGTTTAATGTTTTGCATCAAAGCTTCTGTTTTAGTTCATACATTGAGTATGAATACATCCAGAACAGCTGGCCTTAACTCTAAGGGCAAGTTTTATTGTGAGCATGACACTTCTTTTTATAAACACCAACCTGACCTGGTCCTCCTCGGGCCAGCGGGGTTTGGAAAAGACTAATTTGCGTCGGCTGCGAATGTGAGCAGCAGAACTGTCGTCCAGACTGACTGAATCTGTCACAAACTAATTAGGCAGCAGGTTTCGCTGCAAACCAAACGGCTGTATCAGAGTCCTTAAGCTGACAGCTACTCCGAGCACAGCTTTTATGGATGTGCAGCTCAGTGCCCGCACCCACACCCACACCCACACCCACATTCTGGATAAGATAAGAGGTATGTGCAAAGCTCCTGAACGAGCGCCCTGGATTCTGCCTGACATCAGCTGAACTGAGGCGAGTTGCCATTAAACTAATTTGGGTAACAACTCGGCTTCTCCACCTTGCACTCTGACTGTTTACAGACCAAAGATCTTTTTTTCTTCTTCTTACATTAAAACCCAACTTTGATGGGAGGAAACAAACCCCCCAAACAAAAGAAAAAAACAAAACAATATGAAGCTATTGTAACACCTGTTTGAATATGTGAGGTTGTGAGAGTTTATAAAGTGCCTCCTGCCTTCTGACGGGCAGAGAAAACAGCGAACAGCACGCTCATCCTCTGCAGGGCCGAGGAGAATGGACACCTCTTAACGATGGCCACTGCTTCGCTTGAGGACTGAGAGCACAAGACAAG
>JAOXNZ010000054.1:23772704-23783103 GCA_028566095.1 Kryptolebias brasiliensis | reverse complement strand
TGACTGCTGGAGATAGGCACCGGCTGCCTGCGACCCGGAATGGAGAAGCGGCTAAAGAAAATGGATGGATGGATAATAATGGGGAAATTTGATGCTATTTTTGCCACTTTTATGCTTAAAATTACCAATTGTAATACATCTTTCCACTGGAATAATGGATAGAAGGCAAATTGATTTGTGGAAGTGTTCCTGAGCCGATGCAATGATGTCAATGACAGAATCAGAGCTGTTTTCAGTGCAGCCTGAGTGCCATGAAATTGTTATTTTTAGATGCAGTTTTTCTGGTGATCCTCTTCCCATCTTTGCTTCTGAGAGTATTAGCTTCTTTACTCTTCTACTGACCTGTTGCCAAATAACCTAATTTATTGAAAAAAAGGTTCCTCTGGCAGTTTCTTATTCATACCACTTACTTTGAAAGCCTGTTCCAACTTTTTGAGAAGAATGGGGCAACATTCTCCTCCAAAACCTCCAGCTGCTGATCTCCTTAGGTCCTGGACGTTTACAGACTGAAGCTAAAAGAAGAGGGGATGCTTCACAGTGGTAATCATGGGCCTGTTCCCACTTTTAGCAATGTGTTGCTGCCATAAAAATCTAAATTATCTTGTTTTTTCTCCTAAAATGGTACAATTTATTAGTTTAAACATTTGATATGGTTACTGTGTCCCATTGTGCATAACGTTTGGGTTTGAGGTTTTCAAATCATTGCTTTTTGATTTTATTTAAATTTTGCACAACATCAGAACTTTTTTAGAATTGGGGTTGTGTTTATTAGCAAAACAAAGCTATTTGTGCTATTTATTATGACTATTGAAGACAGTTGTCAACAATCCCATACATGACACATCAGAATGCATCAAACTAAAAAACGTTGCAATAGTTTTTGAGGCAGAAAAAAATATTTTTACCCAAAACAATACTTAGAATTGTGAGTTATTTTGCAAGCATAGCTCATACTGCTTCATTTTGATGTGTGCCCCAGAAAAACCTCAGTTTTTAAGGGCTTGGACGGCTCCTTTGCTTTTTCTTTAAATCACAAAAGTGAAGGGTGAAATGGGGTTCGGCTTAACTAGGACAAAATATGGAGTAAAATTTATGCAGGAAAATGAACAAGCAGATGGATCTGCTGAGGAACTTACATAGATAAAAAGAACCATCTGCCTCAGAGGCAGAACCAAAGAGAAAAATGTTCCTCAGCCTTCGTCTGTAGAGCAGTATGCTGGTGTAGATACTCAGTCATCCAGAACGGGGCAAGTCCAAAACACTTTTAAAAAACAAAGTAACTGGACTTGTACTCTGTAGCTGAAGATGTTTCACTTCCCATCCAGGAAGCTCCTTCAATTCAAAACTGGAGAGTGGGAGTTCCAACCTTTAAACTGCATGAGATGCTCCGTTTATGCAGCTAAATTCACATGCAGATGAATCTCACTCGACTCCATCCTGAGGGCTGTTAGGGTCTTTGTTTGACTGGCTCATGAGAGAGATGTTTTGGTCACATGCATGAAGGTGTTGAAACATCTTCAACTACAAAATAGAAGTCCGGTTCAGTCATGGGTTTAAACCATTTAATTTTTTCACTAAAGTCCACTAAACCGATTGGCAACTAAAAATGAACTTGTCAACTGATAAAAAATTTTTACGTGTTTCATGTGTTCTATTCTTTTTCAAAAGAAAGCCCAGTATACATTATACCTTTCATTTAGCTCTGTTGTTTTTAAGTTAAAATATGATTATTTTGGTTAAAGATGCAGCAAAATGCTAAAGTTATCTTTATATGTACAGACAACAGACAATGTGTGTATTTATTGTTGTACATCACTTCTTTTGTTTTAAAAAAAACAACTATATCCATCCATCCATCTTCTATTGCTTATCTGTGGTCAGGTCTCGAATGCTACAGGTCCAAGTGAGAAACCCAGACATCCCTCTCCCCAGCAACACTCTCCACTCCTCCTGGGGGATCCCAAGGCATTCCCAGGCCAGAGAGGATACATAATCCCTCCAGCAAGTTCTAGGGAAGGTCTCTTCCCAGTGGGACATGCCTGATAAACCTCCAAAGGGAGGTGTCCAAGAGGCATCCTAATCAGATGTCCGAACCACCTCACCTGACTCCTTTCGATGTAAAGGAGCAGCAGCTCTACTCCGAGCTCCCCCCAGATGACAGAACTCCTTACCTTATCTCTAAGGCTGAGCCCGGCCGCCATACAAAGGAAGCTCTTTGCAGTCACTTGTTTTTGGGATCTCGTTCTTTCGATCATGATCCAAACTTCATGACTATAGGTGAGGGTTGGAACGTAGATGGACCAGCAGATCCAGAGTTTTTTTTTGACTTATTACTGCAGATGAGGCCCTGATCAGTCGATCCATCTCCCGCTCCATCCTACCATCACTTGTGAACAAGACTCCCAGATACTTGATCTCCTCCACGTGAGGAAGAGACTCATTCCCAACCCAGAGGGAGCATTCCACATGCTTCCGGGTTGAAAACCATGGCCTCAAACATAGGAGCTTACTCTCATCCCATCTGCTTCACACTCGGCTTCCCAGTGCACGCTGAAGGTCATGGCCTGAAGACATCATCTCCAAAAAAGCAGAGACAAGATCCCAAGGTTCCCAAACCAGACACACTCCTTTCCACGACTGCGCCTCGAGATCCTGTCCATGAACACCACAAACAGGATCTGAGACAAGGGACAGCCCTTGTGGAGGTGGAGTCCAACTCTCACAGAGAATGAGCTTGACTTTGTGCCAAGAATGCAAACTTCTGATAATTGTTTTGTAAATCAACCAAAAGGACAACTTGAACAATCAACAAACAAACAAACAAAAAACACCATGTGGCTTGACCAGGAATAGTGTGCTATTCCTTTTTGGTAGCAGTACATTGTACGTTGTAGAAAAAATTCACAAAAAAAACTTGCAAAGAATCTTTGACATATACAATAGGGTTTAGCTCTAGAGCTCAGACATACCTAGAAGTAAAAACATCATTCAAAGTACAAACCGGTCACAGAAAGTTGGGCTTTACGTGACTAAACTGACACTTTGATATAGTTTAATGTTTGTTACCTCAGAGACCAGAGGCACGTCCAAACTTTCATTGACTTCCATTGTGTCTGAGCTCAAAGTTTTCTCTTCAAAACTGAAAGTGAAGGCTCTTTTTAAATTGCCATAACTTGTACATAAAACACTGCAGACATATGTGACACGTGACGACCAGATGTTTTTGTTCCAGTTCAGGGTTTTTTCACTACGACTTGTAGTTTTCACACAGTGATTGTCTGAGGCTTATTTTCTACTCTGTGTTTCTGTCTATTTGTCTAATTAAGAATGCTGTCAGGGAGTGAGCGACACAAGTGTGTGGTTACCATGGTGACCCTAATGAGCCACTGGCCGAAGTGTTAACATTTCTTTTGATTTTGGTTCTCTTTACACGTCTTAAACATTTTATACATCAAACAACATACAACCTTTTGTCATCTTAGATTATCACAAAAATCAAATTACCAATGGGTTTTATAGAAAAAAGTAAATTTTTGTTAGAATTTCAGACAGTTGCTGCCTTGACACGCTTCAAATTTTCTTCAAAGACATTCTAGTTATAATGAAAATTCTGGTCTTATCTTGGACTGTATTTGTCATGAGAATTCAATAAGAAAATCCAGTTGTGGGTGAAAACTGCCATTACCATCCATGTTTATCTATCAGTAAAAGGCAGAGCTGCAACATTTTGGTAGGAATATGTGGGAAATCGTCAAATGTAATTAGGGGTTACATCAACATGGGCTGGATGTTTTCTTCCTCACATGGTAAGCCAACATATGTTCAAAATCTGAGGCTCAAATCAAGTTAAAGTGCAGCTGCCAGTACTGGTTAGGCTGGGAGACCTGCAAGGAGCAAGAAACATGGCGGGTGGTAATGCGCTTGAGGTTTGCTGCAGCTTTGACTTGGTCTGCTGGCACTGTTCTGAATCGTACTTAGAGGGCTGCGCAGCTTGATGTCCACTTTGAACTCTGGGTGTGGGAAAAGCCGCTGGACTGTATGCACCGTTCCGGTCAGTTTAGGGAGTGTCATTATGCTTGTTGGTCCTCTACACTTCATAACACAAGTATAATATACAGAGGATGTAACATATAGTTGTAAAGTACATATTTTACATTAAAAAAAGGACAGACAGCTATAGACACTTCATATCATATAGCCTTGGAGATCATGGGGCTAAATGACAGGGTGCGCTCATCTATGGCATCAAAACTTCTCACAGTAGAATGCTTGATTTTTTACTTACCCAACCTAGGCTAAAGATAACACTCAAACGTATCTTTACTCACTCTGCAGAGATAAATACTTTACTGCAGAGCTCGTGAGTGTGGTGGGATTTGTGTGGACCAGTGTCCACACCGGTGAAACTGTGATTATGACTGACCAGAGTAAATATTTGACATGGCACAAAAAATGGAAAAGGATGTGAGGAGGATAAAAGAGGAGAACCAACAGATATGTAATTACACTAGTGCCATTGCTTTTCCAAACTAAAATGATCTATAATGCTAGGGTCATATAAGGACATGTACAGAACTGTAGGGCACAAGTTCTGGAGCAGCATGATGCTGCTCAAGGTTCAGTCACAGGAAACACACATGCATCGAACAAGGAGGAGTCCAGAGGCAACACGGTGTGCAGGTAATGGCTGGTGTTCGTGCCTGAGTGGATTAACAACGTCCAGGAAAATCAAAGCAGAATGAAAAACCGTCTTCATATTTTTCTGCAGCTGATATCAGAGGGCAGAATGACTCCTGTGGGGCTCGAACAGTGAAAGTAATGCTGCCTCTCAGCAGTTTAGAAGCTCACAATACCTGAACCAGTTGTGCACACTGTTAGTGATTCTTTGTTGAATCACAAACATAGTTAAAAGGCCTCCAAACAGGTCTAATTTTGAAGCAAATGATACAACCAACAGATGTGAGCTACCAGACATGGCTAATTTGTGAATGCAACACTGATCATTTGAGACCAAAGGGGCCATTGATGAAGTCCTGGATTTGTGTTAGTTTGTTTTTGCAGCTTAATACTAATGTTAACACTTAAGTCAGAATTGGTATGGGGAAAAGGCTCAGGTGTCATTAGCCATATTAAAAACAGTTTATTAGATAGACAGACTATAGTGGGATCCACCCTGTTGAGAAGGGACAAAAAGGACAAAGTGAGTGAATGAAAAAATAAAACTATGATGGGGTAATTGTTAGTACAACATATCTATTGTTAACAATAAAGAACAATCAGCAGCTATGAACACCCTAATTTCTAAAATGTTTCAAAAATTCATACACAAAGATGGCTGATTTAAAAAAAAGTATATTATACAAAACAGTAAATATACCAGTAGTCTCACAACTTCTTGGTGCTGGCATCAAATTCTATGTTTCTACATTAGTTGGTCAGAGAAGAAAAAAAAACGTATATGTTCCTTATAAATAATGTTTAAAAAAACAACAACTTGTTTTGCATATTTTTTGCAGCTTTTCTGAAACTGTAGTGTGTGCAAAGATCTGGATACAATACCTGAGGATAGACGTACCACCACAGGTAATGGTATTTTTACATGTTTGAATCAAATCTTTACTACAAAAAGTAAAAAAAAGGAGGATTTTCTTATATTCTTGGTGTTATCAGAATGACTTGCTATATATTTCCAGTGTTTTCCTACTGTGGTTATACATTTAAATACTTTTTATTCCCATGTCAGTTTTGATCAAAGCTACAGAGACCAAAGAGTCTTAGACTGCAGACCCCTGAACTAGCCATTAGCTCATCAATCCAGTCTGAATTAAATTATTTTTCTTCAAACTGAGGTTGTTTGTTGAGCAATCTACAATAGGAAAAATATTCATTGCTAAAAAAATTTCCACAGAGTTCTGCTTCAAACAGTCTGAACTACTGCATTAATAACTACTTCAGAACATATACAGAACCATATTATATTGATCCACAGCACATGAATAATGCACGAGTTGCCTCAGTGCTCATTAATTTGTTTCTGGGCAACAGAGGCTCTGTTCAACCTGTAATACACGCATCTTTAAACTCAGAGCCCAGCCTGAAAATGTCATCTAGCATGTGTGGAGTTAAACATCTGACCAACAAGGAATCAATATATTGTATTTCTTATAATCTCATTCACTCCAGGAAGCATTTGTATACACGCCCGGCTCTCCCCAAACACTGAACACCAGAGAACATCACATCTCCACTGTCATGACAACATAAACAGAGCTGCTACATGTCGGAGGTGCAGCAGCTCTCTGTTTGAGACAAATGAGCCATATTTGACTGCGCCGTGTGTGTCCGTTCGCCCGTCAGCTCGTTGTTGGATCGCTTTCACCGGGAGGCTTCTTGAAAATATGATAAGGCTCAGCTTTGTTGATTCAGCGTGTTAGCAGTGCTTCGAAGGCTTTGTTAGGGAACATAAACACACTGTAACTGTGCGGAGCGGTGAGTCTGGACTCATGGATGCAATCTGAATAAAAAGACTGACAGGATAGCAAAACAAGATACAAGGAGACTTTACATTTTAAAGAAGAAAATACAAGCAAACTGAGTTCAAGATAGATTAAAACTATGTAAATAAAGTGAAGTAAAACAACATATTCATGAGTTGGATGATAAAAGTAGAGTATTGTGATAAATCCATCTAGAAACATGGAAAGTAAACTTTGGAGAATCCCGGTTTTGAGAAATAGCCAGCGTTTTCTCAGAAATCCATAAATAAATTCCATAGTATAAGCAGTATGTGAAGTGGTACCTCTATCCTCACAAGTCAGAGCTGTAGTGTTTACTGAGCTCACTGACATGGATGGGGCTGCTTGTCTGAACTGAAATAAAGTCTTTTAGTTTGAATAAAGTAGGGAAGGAGCAGTATGCTGGATGGAAGGCTGCGTTCATGCTGCAGCAATACTGAGAAACATGAAGGCCTGCCATTTTGCTATTATTTTTATTTTAAACCTCCAACTTGGTTGTAACTTTGCTCACTTGATGCTTTTGTTTAGCAGCCATTAATGGTGGGTTTAGGAAACAATTTTTCTTTTCTAAAAGAAATTAAAGGTTTTCGTTATTCTGTTATGTTAATATTAATGAAGACCAAACTATGAAGAAAAATGTGAAAGCAACTACAACACTGTAAATACAGCTAACCCACATGATCCATGTGCGGATGTGTGCGTGTATAAGAAGAAGAAAAGACTCATTGTTGGCCATTACTACAAAGCAGGGGTCACTGCAAAATGCATAGGTGTAGACTACCAAAATGGTGGACATTGTAGTCCACGCTTTGATCTAATAGAATTCATCCTGTAGTATGGTGGAATGTCATTTTTGGGTTAGCTCTAAGGTGTGAATTGAATGGAATGAATGGAAGTCAATACAACGTCCTAAATACAAACTTGTGTGTGTGCGTTTTAGTATAGATTAAAAGTGTCCAAAGACTTTTGTTTACTTGCAAAGAAAATACTCTTTTAGAGCTGATGGTGACTGTGTCAAGTCTGACTGACCTTTGGTTGCTTTCAGTGTGAGGCTCAAATTCATTAACGAATTTTGTGGGCACATATTAGGATTTTGTGCATCCATCTGATTCACAAAAACCTCACAAACAGTGCTGTCAACAAACCAGCACCTCTTATCTTTTAAGTGAAACCCTATCAAACTTGTGCAAATAACTGCCAGGGCAGTCACAAATCACAAAACTTTAGATACACTTGAGATTTCTTTACTCGGTACAATAAGAACATTAAAGGAAGCTGCAGATGCTTCAGCTGCTATAAAATGAAAAACACTAATTCACATTAAAATGCTCAAAGAACAGTGACGTTTGCTACAAGCATTTAGTGTGAAACGTTTACCATCTCAGGAGAAAAAAACGAGGAAGAGGAGCACAAAAAGAGTGCAGGCATGTCGGTAAAGTTATAATTCCTTTGTCTGTTCCAATGATGATGTCAGATATTGTTGCATCTTAAAACAAATCTTCTATAAAGTCTGTAAAATCCAACTGCTTGTGTTTAACTTTCAGAAACCTTGTGATTATAGAATGTGTTAACAGATAGTTAATATCTAGTTGACAAATATAACCAAAAGTAACTTTTTTGCATGATATTAATTGCAGGACTCCTTTCATCCTCAGCGGGGCTTTTTGTAAAGGGGTGTCGCGGGAAGAGTTGGTTTACCAAATTCACTTTTGTGCCTGATGTGTTTGTGACTGATGGTCATATTTAGATTTTGCAGTGAAGACATGTGATCTAACGCAGAAAGACTGCAAATTGTTCACACCTGCTGAACTTGGTGGTCATGTATGCACCAGCCTAAAATTAGTTTTGGGAATACAGTGTTGAAATGGAGCAGAATTTAGGTGCAAATGATGGGAAAAAAATGGAGCAAAAAACAGACACTGCACAATTTTTGTGAATCCCGCCCTGAGTCTTTTGACAAGTTGTTTCGACAGCAGACTTTTGGAAGAGTAACACTGTATGTAAACATACAGTAAACATACTGTATGTTGACATTAAGAAGTCAGCTGTATTTACATTGTTATAGACAAAACAAGAATCAGTAAACACCGACTGATGACAACATTTGCACCAACCAGTGGAGTACGCAAATCTGTGGACACGCCATCTGAAGAAGCTATTTGCTGTAAATAGTTAAAATAATTCACACTGAGTTGGTAACATTGATGCAGATCTTGATTAAAATCTGAAACAGATGTTTTCAGAATGCTCATCACTAACATATGAAGCATTTCTAAGATTAGCAGTCAGGACTTTTTAACTGCTACAACTCCAATGTGACATTAATATTTTAGGAAAAAAAAATTGATCAAAGTTCAAATAAATAGAAGTGTACCTTCTCAAAAACAAGCCCAAACAACTAACGAGCAACATGAGCGATGGCTCATAAAAAGTGAAATGTTCTGGATGCGCAAAGCTGGTGGAAATTAGTGATCATTAAAGCTCTGCTCTGCCTCTTAGACTTTGTCCTGTTATTCTGACACACTTTCATTTCAGGATAAGATCTTAAACTCCCCATTTGGGGTATTATTTACCGTGTGACTGCCACACAGTTTTGGAAAAGTCCAAATTAATATGATTAATTCCCCAAATTATAATGTGCTATAAGTGCTGTTCACAGCAGCCTACTCATTTGGGAACCGCAGACAGCTGAATGTTTAGAGGATTCGAGTCTTGTCTTTTTTTCTTTTTTTTTAAGATTTTTAAAGTCTCAGTGGGGGACTGTAGTTAAATGTCTGTCAGCTTTGCCCAAACTTCCTGTTCAAGCCTCAATGAAGAGAAACAAACCAAGAACAGCTATTGCTGTGAAGACACAGCTTCCTCTTATCAACACTGCCACAGGGAGATTTAGACAGTTTGTTCCCAAAATGTCCATTATTACGTTTTAAATCAACTATGTCACACATAATTGGAGGAACAAACACTTGTCCTAATGACAAGCAGCAACCATAATTATCTCCTCAGGAGCGACTCATTATTATTTGTGCAGCCAATGTGCCAAAAACATTTTCTTAAACTAAAGCCTGACCAGGCTTGGCACCAGAGCGATTTATACTGCGTGTAAAACCTGCTGCCCAGCTATTAAAACTCTATCACCGGAGAAAATTTAATCTTTTAGCTTCTGTAGAGAGTGGATTGAATCACAGCCACTTTGACAAGATCTACTCTGACCTGGTGCTGTGAAACGTTTGCCTGCTGCTTGCAGCCATTGCTGCCTCAATTGTTCTTGCTGGTGATTTAAATAAAGAGTCTCCAAAGCCACACTGCTCTAAATATGTATTTCTACGGTTCTAATTAGAGACTGTCTCTCAAGCGGGCACCGAGCCCAGGATGAGGGATGGCTAAATATACCAAAACAAAAACAAAGCTTCTGAATGGAAAATTATAAACATTTAGACAGAGCCATGGACAAAATTGAAAAAATAACTGGTAAGGTGACTTTTTGTATGTTTGTTTAACTGAAGGAGAAGCCCAGCAGTGACAGGAGACTCTGGTTTGGTTGCACACTTTGAGAATGTGGAAGCTCTGAGGAGATGTCAGTGAGTTTAAAAGGCAGTAAAGGTCGCTCTGTCGCTGAAGAAACTCTACGCAAGAACCGGTTCTCTTTGTATCACAGCGCTTCGATTTAGGTGATCAAAGTGAGGTTGGTTTGGTGGAAAAATAAAGTGGAACTGTTTAACTTGTTCTCATATATTCCTATATGTACTTTGCTTTTGAAGCAGAAAGCTACTAACAAAATGTCAGCACTTTTACTAATGTGAACTAAATAAAGAAACCCGTAAACTATTTTCCAGAAATGTTTATCATCGCTAGAGTAATGTGCAATCATTACACAAATTTTATTA
>JAOXNZ010000054.1:23757816-23767836 GCA_028566095.1 Kryptolebias brasiliensis | reverse complement strand
CACACCGAGAATTTCACCTTTTCCAAGCAGTAAAGGCTGCAAAAATGATCATTTAAAACCTGTCTAAAAACAGCTGGCTGTAAACTCTTATTTAAAGCCTTTGAAATGAAAGTTGTAGCAGGTACATACCACAACATCTACCATCTAAAATCTATGTGAAAGACCATACATGTGGTCCTTCACATGCAGAAACAAATTATTCCCACCAAACTTGAGAACATAAATGCAGCCCGCATCGAGTGGGGAACAACTCAGAAACAGAACCACTTGGTCGTTCTTACTGTGTGGGAGACTGACACACAACGCTCGCCCAGTTAAAGCCGGAAATTATTTAGTTATCCCTATAATTATCACCACTCACGTCAGATGTGATTGAACAGGCCCTTTGTGTATAAAATGTTGACACTGGTAAATAAAACATCTGGTCGAGCTGACAGGCAGGCAAAATTACCTCTATTGAACTGAGAGTGTTTTGTCCTTCATCCCACCCTCTCATCATAGCCGCTAGAATTTAATCCTTATTCTCTCAGTTTATTTAAACAACTAAAAAAACACACACACACAAAAAAACTGGCCTAGTCAAAGGATAGAGGAAGGATTGATCATCAGACACACAGATGTACATGTGGTTTGTGTTTTAGTGCTGTTGCGAGTGGTGTGTTGGGTTTTGAGAACAGAGTGGACCACAGCTTGGAAATACAACAGTATTAGCTGTGTAATCCACTCTATACATTGTATGGCATCAGTAAATAAATGCCTTACGTGTGTGTGAGCATGCAGGTAAATATTTGAAAGGCTAATAAAGCTTTTGCCAAATGGATCAAAAACATCCAGCGGTGTCCATCACATGCTCTGTGATTTGAACAGGCAAACACCGGAGATGTTAAAAGCTTTTAGACAAATAGAAACATCGTTTGGGAGGAGTAATTTGTATGCACTAAACCAAGTATGACAGGTAATGTGACATGAAATAGTCATCGGAAGTTCAGAGATGCTTCGTTTACCCTTAAGGATAGAACTTGTTCTGTTCATCTATGTAAAACAATATGCAGAACTGGCCACAAGCTACAGAACTGAACTTAATGTGGCCCAGCATCAAAGTCCTGCAAAAGCTTAACAGCATACAGCACTTCCCTGTTACCAGGAAGACTTAAAATGTACGCTACATCCTGTTTTGCATTACCATGCACTGAGGCTGTACAAACATTTGAACTTGGTGATCTGTCCCGTCTGAACTGCAGCATGAAGGACAGAAACACAGGAATGGCAGCCATATGTCTTTGGAAGAAGAGAACAGACTACGCCAGGAAAGAAGAAGGACTTATTTTTACCTTGACATCAGATTGGACATTTAGAGTGGTTCTCTTAAATCTGTGGGAAGGTGTTTGCATAACTGTTCTACTTATTTAGAGGTCAATTTTACATTAGCGATCACATCTTAATTTCACACAGCCTGAAGGAATAAGTTGATTAGCCGTCTATCCTGTCAAAAGCTATTAGTGGCTATAATACTCATGTCTCAACAAAAGATGGTCTTAGTTGAAAACTCTAACATGAAAATATAACTTTCATTTTAAGTACATGTCACCACGGACACGACTAAACATGTTTCACAGTCCTGACGCAATTCATAAAGTGACTCAGATTATATTAATTTAGCTAACATTTTGTTGTAATTTTAGGTTTACACAGTAATGCGGTTTGCTCTGTCCTGTTGCTGTTATCACTTCTAGAAGGAGGCTCTGCAACAGCGAAGTGCAGAAGAGATTGTGTTAAAAATTAAGATACAGAGGAAGACACAAAAGAGATGAGACAACACTGCGTTCTGTAATGGCATCTGGCGTAAAGCCACAGTTACTGCAATAAAGTTTGAGTTTAACTGTCGTCTTCTATTGTCATTACAATAGCTACGATGCAGTTATTAGTTTAAGTGAATTTTTACCAGAACATTTTATTGTAAGAGTACCAGAAATGGTGAAATGCAATTGTCTTTTCATTTATATTTCCACAGACTGACTGTATCTGTATTAGATGCTGTGATCTTCAGGCCCTCAGGGGCCACTGCATTAAAAACAGGTCTGATTCTGTTCTGGACATCTCTGCATGAACTCAGGAACACTTCTACAAACCATTGTCTGTAAACACAGTTCACTGTGCCATCCACTAAATCAACAAGCAAACAATAAATCAACAAAAACAATTTCAAATAACACAACTACAAAAAATTACAACTAATAATTTGGAAACAATATTCTGGGTTTTGGGATAATTCCTCTAAATTATCTAAACCTAATTGAAACAGTTATATTCACTTCACAATGATTTAAGAAGGATAATTCTCTGGAAGCAAGAATTACCCTTGATGATCTGAGGGAACACTCTGATTATAAGTGATCTAAAATATGAAACTCTTTTGAACAGGATGTCTT
This sequence comes from Kryptolebias brasiliensis, assembly GCA_028566095.1. Lineage (NCBI taxonomy): Eukaryota > Metazoa > Chordata > Actinopteri > Cyprinodontiformes > Rivulidae > Kryptolebias > Kryptolebias brasiliensis. Next base: position 23,765,407 of record JAOXNZ010000054.1, on the reverse strand, counting down.
TTACTTTGTAATGTAGGTCAGAAGAATGTTATTAGTTCTGCCAAATTCTTGGAATAGTTTGAGGAAGGATTAGATTTGAAGTGCATTTTTTTTTCAACTTGCATCAGCTTAAAATGTCCAGACCAAAACATTGCTTTTTATCACCAGAAGAGAAGAGGTGCCTTACTGTGATATGGCTGAATTGGGGTAGGCCCTCCCTGGAAACAATGCTGTGCAGGTGGACTGTCCCTAACAGTCACCTTAATCTAGAAGGGTTAAGGTGACTCCTGCTGAAGGGTCTCAAACTTTAAGCTGATCGAGTCAGAAGTTGGAGTGAAACCCAGCGTCTATGAGCAAATTCTTTAGCTGAATCTATTGCTTAAAGTTACAAATAGTTCTTGTTAACTTGAGCTTTTCTATTCTTTTTACTGTTGGACTTTACAAAACAAATCTAGACACAATGAGCGCTTTAAACATTGAGGTAAAACAAATTTGATAAGAGAATTAAAGGAGCAGGGACCAGGACGAGGGTGGAGGACAAAGACTAAACTAAAGGCAACGAGTGCTAAAGTCCCTCCTCCTTTGGTTTTATCAAAAGTCCCAAGGGGTCAAATTATCATCAGTGAGCTAGGTTCTGACGAGGTCAGAAACTCTGTTTCTCAGCTTTCCTGTTCAAATAGGTTCTTTTAGACATGCAATAATATGAGTCTCATACTGTAGAATAAATATGGAGAATAAACATTTCAATCACTAGTACTGTTATTGGTTAGATTACCCATTCAAGATTATGTTACGATGATCACGGAAAGTTTTCTGTAATGACAAAGAGTAATCCTGTGAATAAAATTTGCTTTAACCATTTGACTAATTTCTTATAAGATCAGTGAACACATACATTCATTTTTCAACCCATTTCAAAGATTTTGTAATTAAAAGACAGATTTCTTCTCTGCATAAATCATTCTTTCTTTGAGTCTTAAAAGAAGTGTATGGAAGTGTAGAGAATTAAGGACACTGTATTTTACATGTCCTGTGTGTATAAACTGTGAAAGTAAACAGCTTTATCCAGAGTGTTACCAGGGATTCAGTCAGCGCAGAATGACCTATTACACACGACAGTTGCTGGAAAGATGAGTGGAGGGTCAGAGGGTAGAAAAGGAGGGCTCGCTTTTCTGGTAAATTTCCAAAATAGATCCTCTGACAGACATAGTTAACAAGCATAACTTCAGAACTAAACCTAGCAATCAGTTAACCAGCAACAATTAAATAGATCCTTGAAAAAATTCAACTTCAGTCTAGATTTACAACCTCATCATGAATTGGAGCACAAACAAGGTTAAGGATCATGCAGATTGGAGATGTTAATTTTAGCATGAAGGTTAGATCATTTCAACCCCCACTAGTAACTGACGGGTTAGATGTTTCAACCCCACCCATAACTAGTGGTTACGTTCATTTGTTAGTTTTTGGAACTGTCTGGTGGTAACTTTAAGTTTTCTTAATTAAACCTCTAGTAGTTGGCTACGTTTAAGTAGTCCATGTCTGTAATGTTTGTAAGTCTGTTTATTTTGGATGACTAATTGGATGATTGTTATCACTGAGTTTTGTGAAAGCTTTGTGAAGCTTGATTTGGCTTCTGTGTAGCCGTTTGAAAGTAGGCGCTTTCTATTCTTTGGTGACAGAAAGAACCAATTTGATTTGGTTCACAACCGGAGAAGGTTTATCAGAGATCACGTAAGGTCCTGTCCATCGTGGCATGAGTTTGCGGGTGAGTTTTCTAGTCTCGGTTTTTGTCTGTTCAGTTTTTGGAGCAAAAACTTAGTACCAGATTTTGTCCCCCACTTGAAGTTTATTGTGTGAGGCTTTCTGATTGTGGTAAGCTTTGCGTCCTTCATTCGTTTTCTCCTGACTTTTCTGGGCAAAGATGAAGGTAGCATGCAGATGTTTGTTTAAGTCTGTCATGTATTGTTGTGTTTTATATGCAGTTGCTATACTGGCTTCACCTGGACAAAAAATGAGGCAAGTTCAGCAAGCATATATTTTGATCAGTAAGAGAGAATAGCAGTAACATGATTGTTTTCACACTGAAATCGTTTTTTCAAATTAGCCACGATCCAACCACATTCTAACAGATCATAGAGAGAAGTAGTGGGGTCATGATCTAGTGTGAAGGGGGCCTAAAACCTAGACAATCTATCACAAGGATAACACTAAGGAGACACAACCTAGTTCTCTCACACACATTGTCAAGTTAGAAGCATCAATTAACCTAACATGTATGTTTTAAGACTGTGGGAAGAAAATAGAGAAAAACACACTCACAGGTACAGGGAAGAGCAAGTAAATTCCAAACAAAAAGGTCTGATTTGAACCTGAGAACTTGTTGCTGCAAGGCGACAGTGCAATCATGACATACTTTTCTTTTTTCTTATCAACAAAATAAGGTTTGAGTGTTCCCAGGGAATGAGTTCCTGAGTCAGTTTATCCAGCATAAGAAAAGGGCAAACAAACCACAGTGATGCTGAACCAAAAAAACCCAACTTGGCCTCCAACAGTGATTTCTTTTTTTGCCAATTTGCACTTTGGCCACAAGACAAACAAACACAAATTACATCCATTATGATAAACTCTCCAGATTAAACGGCTGATGGATATTAGACAAACAGTAATTCCATGAATGTGCAACAGTGCTGTAAATGATCCTTTTACAACAGTTAAATTGCACAACAGACCACATTACAGGCTGAGCGCTCCTATAATCTCCAGTAATGTCTGGTTGTGTGATTTGACATGCACCACAGCATCTTCACCCCCCGTAGCTTCACGTCGTGACCTACCACCCCTGTTTCTGTGTTTCATGTAAATATAGTGCGTAATGACACACTACGAGAGCATAGATGCTATTATGGCCTTCCTACCCACCAGAGGTCATCTTTGCCACCCCACCCAAAGGAGGAGCCGCCACACCACCATGGTTAAAGGCCCTGTTTGCACCAAGACCAAAATGACATCCATTTTATCTTTACATTTTAACAAGGGTTTGTGGTGGGAGAGTATGAAGGATCTAATCTGTAACTTCAAAAAGGTTGAGCAAATTCTCACTAATAAGTAAAAGTGATTGACTGCTGAGTCCACATGAGGCAAAAATCACAACACTACGACAGAAATCATCCTGGTATGGAGAAATGATGTCCAGCATATTGTTATGTTTATTAAAAACATGAGGAGAGTTATCCAGATTTTTGATAATCCTGAAAGACATTTATAAATGTCGGTCTTTGAAAGTTTAAAAGTGATATGGCCCACAGATGGGATTCTGGTCAGTTTTACTCTGAAATCTACTTTCATCTCAACAATGCCAAATGCATTTATTTTCGCAAGCCACAATTTGAAATAAATGCTGCCAATTGGTTCGATTTGGCTGCGAGCTATATCACTTGGAAACTCAGACATCAGTGATTCGGTTTTCTTCTGCAGCACACAAAGCCATTCAAGTCACTTTCAGTTTTATTCACAAAGGGCCATATTGGGAGCAGTACCTCCAGCACACATCTTGATGTCTATAGTAAAAAAAAAAATTGCTCCAAATAATACAAAGAACTAGCCAAACCTTTACTCTGACAAAGGATCCAAGATGACTGTTTCATATTAAAAACATGGGACTCTTTCTGGTGTGCAGATTTGAACTGAAGCCATTCCATCATCACATTTGTGCCCAGCTTCCCTAACTTTAAAATTCCCAGTCAGTGCCATGAGGAAAACATCACTCTGTTAATCTTTAGTCACACTTTGAAGTAGGGTCTCACCTTTCGCCTAAACACCACTTACAGATTTGGGTCAGGATTTAAGATGCAAATGAAAAACAAAGACCTGAAGGCACAGGGCCAGCTGGTCCATGTTATGCCTCGTGTTGCTGTACTGTTTCATTAGCATGGTGATTACTCTTCCCTCACAGCATGAGTAGTAAATGAACAAACAGCACCAGTACTGTCCAAAGCAAATAGGGGACACACACTGAAAATGCAACGATAAATTGCCTATCTAAGGCTCTTTTATCATCTCAGAACATCTGTTGCCACATGTTTGTGCTTTGTTGTACGCAGAAGCCCGAGGTATGGTAAAGCAGCATGATTGTCTGGGGCAGAATCCTCTTAATGTGTAACAGAAGACGACTGGCATGGATCCTGCAAGAGCTCTCATGGAGATGACTTAAAAGCTACGTATAAGTATGACTAGAAGAGAAAATTAAATGATTTTTGTTGAGCTAATTTCTAAAATCCCCCAAAAATCTTGAAAAAAATTTATTTTGGCTTTGTCTATTTTTTTTTCTTTTCTATTTCTTTTTTGCTTTCTGACTGACTGCGAATTGATGTATTCCAGAGAAGTAGTTGTTCCACAGAGAGTAATCTGAGACACTGTAATAACAGCTGGAATTCATAATACAGAACAAATGAAGCTATTTAATCATTTGATACCAATTCAGCCTTTTAAAACTTGAATTGAAGCTGCACACTTAGATTTTTATTGTAAAAAGGACCAAGTTATTGTGTGAAATCAGTTCTTGTTAAAAAAAATATATATATCAAATTGACAGGTTTCCTGTTTTATAGAGCATTTTTAAGTATTTCAATGATTTATTCGTTTATTTATTGATTCATTCATTTTAGCAACTTCAACCATTTTGGGGTTATTTTCAGCTACTGCAAAAAAAGTACAAATAAATCCCCAATCACCCTACACCACCAATCCTTTATCAAATAAAGAAAATGTTACAATTTGGTGGAAACTTTGGCTTGAGTATGGTTTATACAGTACCATGCCTTTCAAATTTTTGGGGCAGATGACCAATGCTTTTAGTGTTGGACTTTTCAAGCCTCTCCGAAGTTCTTATTCCAGTTTAAGGAGGTATCTCACTGGGCTGCCACTAGTTGGCGAACAGCATTCGTGAAGAAGTATTTAAAATGTTCTCAATTTCCATGCAGGAGTCCCAGCGCAATTTTGTTACTTGAGTTTTGAATGCATTGTGCAACCAGTTTTCCCTCAAAATAGTTATTGCGGATGTCTCTCACCTGTCTCAAGATCACCAGAGCTGTATTATGACACTCAGAACACTCAGACTGAAAATTCACCTAATTTTGAGTCGCCAACTAGTGTCGAACAGTTGCAGCCCGGTGAGATGCTGGTTTAAGTGATTTGTTCAAACTCTAAAACAGGATCGTGATTAATGTATGACTGATGGTAACACAAAGGTCACAGAATCATGGTGATATCCCAAAAAGACTATTTTCACGTCCATCCTTTGATCCTAACTGCCTATTGTATAAGGTATTCAATAAAATTTGCAGAGCATGTTTACAGCTCTTTTTAATTAAGCTTTTGATTGCACAGCAGCTGTCTTACACATTGTGCTGGTCCTTCTTTGTGGAGATGGCACTGTTCTTCCTTCGTACTTGTGGATTTCTCCAGGAAGTCTGGTTTTCATTTCATAGTCCAAAAACATGCATGTTAGGTTAACTGGTTCTTCCAAATTGACCTTAGGTGTATGCAAGCATGGCTGTCTGCCCTGTGTGTCTCTGTGCTGGTCCTGCCACGGACTCATGACCTGTCCTGGGTGTAACCCGCTTCTTGCCCGATGACTGTTGGGATGAGCGCCAACTCCCTAAAAGGGGACGAAATGGGCATGGAAAAGGAGTGAATGACTCTGAGACCTGTTTTCCAGTGTTTTTGGAACCTTAAACTTTTAAATATCATCATTGTTTCATGATGTGTTCTGCTGGAAATATGACCAAAACTTCCACTTCAGACAGGCCATTTATTTTGTTTGCTGGTAATAATTCACAGGATTCAGGAGTTCCCAAAAAAAACAAAACACATGCAGTAACAAGACAGAAAGTTCCAGTAGAAGCCCTGAATGACTCACTGATTTCAACCCAAAACCTCTAATGTATAGACATGGACAAAGTGTCTAGCATGGAAATGTAACACTGGAAGGATTTTTTTGTCAAATTAAATATAGTCATAATAATAAATAAAGTAGCTTTTATGGCTACTGGTTATTACAAGTCTTAAAATTTGAGGAATAGAACCTCAAACAAAGAAGAACCAGATATACTACCTAATTTATTTAACAAAAACTAATCTAAAATACAAAAAACGTGTGTGGTGTAAAGAGGACATGAGAACTTGACAAGATCCTACAGAAGACAAGTACTTATAAACTATTAAATCTTAGGTGTACTCAGTTTTTCCATTGCCTGAGTTTACTGAAGTTTGCAGAGCTCATTATTGCACAGCTGTCTTACAGCCCTATGATCAGACTGAGGTGTGAATTTCTTTTGATTTTCTTTTGTTTTCATCCAGTTTATTTTAGAGACTTGACAGCAGCCTTGAGATCACGGTCTATCCTGTCTTCAGCTGTCAGACAGATTGCCTCTAGAATACTTTTGTATACAAAGAAGTTCATGATCGACTCAGTGACAGCTAGATCTCCAGGTCCTGTGGCTGCAAAACAAGCCCAAATCATCACCCCTTCGCCACCGTGCTTGACAGTAGGTGTGAAGTGTTTGTGCTGCTATGCTGCGTTTGGTCTTCACTAAACATAGTTCTGTTCATTTGAACAAAATCTCTTAGTCTTGCCTGACCACAAAACATTGTTCCTGAACTTTTTGTTTTTTTTTTCAGATGAAACTTCAAAAACAAGATGTGCAGCCATGTAAAAAAATAAATAAATAAATAAACTTAATTTAGAGAGAAGAGGTTATGTCTTGATAACACTTCCAGTTAAGCCATACTTGTTCTTTCTTTTTCTACTTGTCCAATAATGAAAATGACCAACTAACAGAGGCCCAAAGAGTCTCTGATAAAGTTCTTGGGATTTACTTTGAACACTGCACAGTCTGAACTCGGGTGGAATTTGCTCCAATGTTCTCACCTGGAAAGAGACCGGGAAGGGTTATAAGATCACTTCCAAACTATTTGGAGTCCATTGTTCGTCAATAAAAAATATTCCAAAGTGGAAAACATTTAAGACAGCCAGACTGATGGGCAGGAACAACTGTGTTAACAATGAACACACACTTAAATGCTTCAAAGGAGAAAATTAACTAAAGGTCCGCCTTTATAAAGATGCTCACACTGACTGATGATCAGTTAATCAGTTGCTTTGATTAGCAGCTAACATTTACCCTCTGAACTCCACAGGAAGCTGTAACAATGGACATAGTTTTTCACTCTGTTCTAGGTTTTTACCTGTGTATTAGTTAAATAATTAATGTCCCAATGTGTTGTTTATCTGAGGTTGTATAAATCTTATATTAGAGACCAAAGGTTTTATTTTAATATATCCTGACTTGAAAAGTCTTTTAATAAAAAAGCGTGTATTTTCTGTCATGATGTGTTGTACTGATCACTTGACAAGTGAGAACTGTTTTAGCTCCACATTATTGCAGAAAAATTATAAAAATTAAAAGTCAAACCAAATGTTTTCAACAATCTTGTTTTTATTTTGCCTAAAAATCACAGGTGGTTAATAATGTTACAATTCATTTTGTGTCAAATCAAAGCAGGGTTGAACACTTTCAATCTAAAGTAACAGCACAAATAGGGCAGGTAG
>JAOXNZ010000054.1:23731098-23741566 GCA_028566095.1 Kryptolebias brasiliensis | reverse complement strand
TCCATCCATCCATCCATCCATCCATCCATCCATCCATCCATCCATCCATCCATCCATCCATCCATCCATCCCTTATCTGTGGTCAGGTCGCAGAAGCAACAGGTCCAGGAGGGAAACCCAGACATCCCTCTCCCTAGCGACACCCTCCAGCTCCTCCTGGGAAATCCCAAGGTGTTCCCAGACCATAAAGGATATAAATTCCCTCCAGCGAGTTCTAGGTCTGCCCCAGGGTCTCCTCCTCCCAGTGGGAAGTACCTGGAAAACCTCAGAAGGGAGGCATCCACAAAGCATTCTAATAAGATGCCTGATCCCCATCAGCAGGCTTCTTTCAATATGGAAGAACAGTGGCTCTAATCCGAGCTCCCCTCGGATGACGGAGCTCCTCAACTTGTCTCTAAGGCTGAGGGTAGCAACCTACGAAGGAGGCACATTTCACTTGTATCTGGGATTTTGTTCTTTTAGTCACGATACATACTTCATGACCATAGGTGGGGGATGGAACCTATACCAACCAGTAAATTGAGAGCTATGGCTTTTGACCCAACAGAACCACATCATCTTCAAAAAGCAGAGACAAGATTCTGAGATTCACAAACAAGACTGTGCCTTGAGATCTTGTTCATGAACACCACAAACAGGATCGGAGACAAGTACAGCCCTGACAAAATCAAACTCACACTGAGAATAAGCTTGACTTTGTGCCAAGGATTCAGACACCCTCAGCCCTTGCTTTGGTTATACAGGGCTGAGATTGATTTTAAAAGTGACACCAGCACCCCAACCTCCTGTAGCACACCTCACACAATGCCTTGGGGAACACGGTCATAAGCCTTCTCCAAGTCCACAAAACACATGTAGACTGGAGAACAAACTCCTGTGATCCCTTTAGCAACTCTGTAAGGGTAAAAGAGCTGGTCCACTGTTCTACAACCAGGATGAAAGCCATACTGCTTCTCCTGAATCCGAGGTTCGAAAATCGTTCAGAGCCTCCCATCCAAAACCCTGGAGTAAACTTTCTCAGGAAGGCTGAGAAGCCTGATCCTTCGATATTTGGAACACACTCTCTGGTCCCCCTTTTAAAAAACTGAAACCAGCACCCTGGTCTGCCATTTTACAGGTGTTGTCCTGGTTCTATATGCAACATTAAAGAGTTCTATTAACCACGACAGTGCCACAATATCCAGAGCTTTCAGCATCTCAGTGGAATCTCATCCATACCTGGCGCCCTGTGATCTGGTAACTTTTGAACTAGCTCACTAAGGTAATGAAGCCATCCCCCCCCTGTTGTTTTAATCCACAATTTTAAATCTGTCTGTGTTATTCTGTGGTTTGCAGGTGAAAATGGTTCGACTGCTCATTTCGGTCACAATATATAAAAACTAATAAACAAATAAACAAAGACCTCTACATTGACTTTATTTTTAAGTTTGAAAACTTGATTTTCAATAAAGGTAAAACAACTTAAACAGTAAGTAGGCAGGTTAGGATTTGTTCAAACAGCTAACAGACCAGGGTGGGTTAAAGCTCCAGGCTCCTTCAACCCCGATCATGACAAATCGAGCTAAAAATGCTTTGCAGATATGTTTGAAATTTTGGTGCAAAATAAAATATACCGATCCAAATAGATGCTGTGAAAAAAACCAACCCATAAAATCCTTGAAGACAGTGAAAATGTACTTTTTGGTTTAGTTTCTGTTGATGTAACTCACTATACATTTTTTAACTGAGACCTGGAAAATGATCTCGTAGCATGTGATTTATTTGAGTAGACCTCTTGGATGTATGTCCTTGTGACTTCAGACCCTCTGTGTTTTCCGTTCGGTCATGTTATCGGCCTACGGGCTGACCTAAATGATCTCAATCTGCCCACACAACGGGCCAAGGCTCCTCAATGGTTTCCTCCTGTGGAAATTTGATAATCTGGCCCTGACAAGCAACAGTATAACCAATTCAAATTGCTTTTTTGCTTTTAAAGGGGTTATCCAAAGCTAAAATTGTCCCTGCCGTCATAATTATTGTAATTATTATCTGGTTCCATTTAGCCAACTGTTACTGCACAGCAAAAATGGAACAGAAAATGGGCAAATTTCCTCGTCTTGTTGGGATTTTTGCAGCTAACACTGATAGTTAACTTCATGTTTGCAATAGCATTTTGAGAATGCTTGTGGTGAGTGACACACCTTACTGATCTGTGGTAATCACTAGCTTAAGAACAGTCAAAGCTGAAGTTCACACTTTTGTTTTCAAGACTGGGAGTGTATATGATTTTTCAATACTCCTACGGTGAACTTGTCAAATTTAAAAGGCCACGTTTCTCCAACGAGTACAACTAAAGAATCAGAGAAATCTCCAGTGCTTAGCTGTGATATTTGAACAGTGACTACTGCCAATAGGAAGAATGGAAAAGTGATCAGTTGCAGACACAAGTGGGGGGACCAGAGAAGACAAGTGGAGAGATTACCATACCTTGGAATATTTTGCTACAAAATAAAAAATCTTTAATAGTTTACAGGAAAATGGTAGTGACACATATCACATAAAAGAAAACTTTAAAGCTGTGAACCAATATGTTGGTTGAGGGATTTATTATTTTCCTTTGAATTATATTCAACTTTAGGATACAATGGGACAAAAAATGTGAAGCTGGATCTCTGAAGAACTAGTGTGAGTAATTTTCCACTGAAAACCCTGCTGTACATATAACACACACACTAAACTGCAAAAAACATATGACCATACACCCCACCCCCTACCCCCTACCCCCTACCCCACAAAGCCCTGCTGGTTGTGTCCACACAGCTCAGTGTTAACACTATAATTTCAGACTTGGACTGAAAAAAATATATGGGGCCCAAACCTCTGGCCACTCTGCCTGGGTGATTATTTTCTTCTTTGATTGTTTCCAGTGTGTGTGTGTGTGTGTCAGCAGGCCAAAGATATTAGGAGTATTGTGGTGGGCCAAGGAGCAGATTTTGGCGGAAAGAGAAGGAAAGGCTTGAGTCCGGTCCGTCTGTAAGGTAATTGCCAGCAGGCAGTCTGCCCCATCAATTGCTCGACTTCAGACCACAGAGTCAGATATGGCCAGTTAGTGCCTGCGAAGCAGCTGAGTGTCAACTCAGTGCACCAAGGTAATACAATCAAAGATAAATGACATCCAAATGTAAAATATTTAATGACGATTTGCTTAACTTTAAAAAAACTTCAAAATTGTGTCATTTTGTTGCACCAAACAGACTGAACGTGGAGCCATTTCATACATTTTTACATCCGCTGTTAAGAATAATCTACCTGTATAACAATTTACCTAATAATGATGCTAATTGTATACAACTTTTCCTTTCTAAACTAAAATATTTGGCAACCTGATGCATAACTCATACACGCTGTTAATCATAACCAGTCATCAAAGGCTATTGCAAAAGGCATACATTTACCTAAAATATGTATCTGGACATTTTCTGAATATTGCTCGCTCACTCATGGGTCTTTGTAATCATTACATGTACATCTACAACTGATTAACTTTTGGAGTCAATACAATCCAACATTGCCGCCACAGGTAAATGACCTTAGCCAATGCAAAAATAGCTATAACTCAGTTTTACAAACATTGAGCTAAAATTTGGTTTGGTAGTAGCAGAGGCATTTGCAACACATTCTCTGAGTGCTAATAGAGCTTGCACAAGCTAGTATGATGTTGTGTTAGGGCTTGCAAAATGTTTTTAAGATTAGACTAAAACGACTATATTTCCTCCTTTTCTCATTACAAGATGATCTCAGTTTAAAAACTTTGGTATAAAAAGTAGCGGGTGATATGCACTTCTTGAAGGCCTAATAACTATTTCTGTAATCTTGCTCTTGTTTGATTAATACAAATAATCTGCCTCTGGCTCACCAACTTGAGGCCACCTGCAGGCAGCCATGATTTGCTGCCCAACATGATTATCATAATGGAAAGGATGTTAAACAAAAAAACAAAAAACAAAAAAAAAAGGTAATCCTTTCTACTGGAAGGGTAATGGAAATGAAAAAGTGCGTAGGAGGCAATGGGAGCTGTTAGAACATGGTCATGCCGAATTAGTTCAAATGAAAAGTGATGCCCCAGGGTCGAGGGTTGAGACTTTCTTCAATTTGTCAGAAGTGAGCAGTTTTCATATCTTCCTTAAGGAGGAGACATGCATCTGGTATTGGAGAACAACAATGAACATGTTTTAAGGCTGGGTTTCAACAACATTACTGTAGTCAGAGCCAAATAAAAAACTTTTAAAAGCAGATTTGTTTTGATGTCCATCTATAGATGCAACAAATTTGTTGATACCCTTACAGCTCACTGAGACAATGCTTCATTTCTCAAAAAAAAAAAAAGTAATTCAATTAAAAGCATTTGTATAATGTATATCTGCATGCCACCAGCATGAGACAAAACAAACAAAAATTGAAAAGAAACGATTTGAAAGATTTTTTTTTTAAACAAAAATATGCTAAAATATTATGATTGATGATACCCTTACTGAGAATATTAATCCTTAATTAGTATCACAGGTGCCTTCCAGTAGGTAATTTGGTATTGTTTCATACACCACATTAAACACAGAACAGAGAAAGTAAAGGTGAGAAATGTCTCAGAAAGATTATAGATATCCATGTTAAAGGCAAAGGCAACAAGACCATCTTCAAGCAGCTTCATGTTCCTGGGATCACAGCTGCCAGTATTATTATAAAGTGTAGTGTTCAGAGAACAGCAGTCAACCTCCCAGAACATGGAGGCAAGAGGAAATGCAACCCCAGGTTGATCAGACGGATGGCAGGGATGGTAGAAAAACAGCAAAGGAAACCATCCAAAAGCATTCAAGCTGAACTCCAAGGTCAAGGTACATCCTGTCCTGCTTGCACCATTTTGAATCATTATAGGCTCCATGAAAGAAGACCCAGAAGGCCTCTACTATTGACAGAATAAACACAAAAAAAGCCAGACAGGAATTCAGCTAAATGAATGTTGACAAGCCCCAACGTTTCTGGGAGAAGTTTCTGGGCCTGATGAGACAAAACTGCAGCTTTTTGGCCAGCCACATCAGCTGTGGTTTTGTTTTATTACTGTGGAAGAGTAACACCAAATTTATCTGCGTCTATATATGGCTGCTTCTAAGTGATCTTTCTGGGTCAGGCTTCACACATTGTTGCAATTCAGCATGAGTTTTGATGAAACACGAGGATGAAAGGAGCTTGAGTGGCACATTAGCAAACATATTAGAGTTCTACAGCTAAAAAAAAGTCTAGTTGTAAAATTTGATTCATTTGATATGGTTTTATAACAATATTGTTTACTACAAATGAGAAGCAAATTGTTTTCACTAGTAAAGAAAACTTGGATTGTTATGGTATAATTTCCTTTAGAACAGAGCTGATGATCTTTATCGGATGTTGGAAAACTCTTAATGTTACAGAGAGCTATAAAAATATTGTTGCCAGACGACACTGAAAAATTCTGTGTAAAAAAACAAGATCCCTGTGTATCAGGAAAACCGAGGAGTGAATTTCAAAGCCTATTTAACCACAGCAATTCTTGTACTGAAGCATTTAGATATTAGATCAAATTTTCCAAAACATGTTCGGGCAAGGTTGAAGAGAGTTGTTCAGGCGTAAAACTCAGTGTGCTCATGGTGACTGGGTTTCCCTCTGAGAGCAGCCTCTTTCAGCAAGCATTATTTATACATCATAAATATCAAAGTTATAGCAGAGCATCTCTTTATCCATCGTCAGAAAACAATTTCCATCTGAGGAAGCTCAAATCGGGCTTGCTGTAGTGCAGATAACATATTTTTAATATGTGGCTGCAGTTAAAAACTTGCAGTGCCTTATTAAAGTAACCTCAAATAACAAATTACTAACCACATGCAATTATGATGGGTGATATTAAAGCCAATAACGACCACAGCCATCTAGCTGACAACAACACATTGAACTCAATGCTGAAATGAAAACACCGTTCACCCTTTGAGTACATTTGCTTTCATGTTTTTATTTCTACCTGAGCGGTTGACAAACACAGCCATGCCTACTGTGTCCTGCCTGGCTCCCGGTTGCTTCCATACTTGTGTTTACCGGCCGTCTCTCGACTCAGGAAACGCATTACAGCTTGGAGCCATTAACAGAGAGAAAAGGTGGGGGAGCGGACCCGTGATAAGATGGCCTTATCAGTACAGCCTCAACAGCGCACAGAACACGCATCATAGCTTGCATCACTTCTAAGAATCACAACAGATGCTGAGGCACATTCCTCCTTCCAGTAAATGATGCCTTTGTTTGGAGCTTATGATCACCCGCCGCCAAAGGCAAAAAAAAAACTATAATGTTTTTGCCCGTGTCTGTGTGTCAAATGGCCAACACAACAAAATGGCTATAACTCAGTCACTTTTCCAGATAATAAAACAAATTTGGTGTGGTAGTAGATGAGAGTTATCCTCAACACAATCTCAAAGTGACATTGCTACTTGCGAGATCTCACAATCTCACAAGAGATCGTGCATATAGTCATTTACAAGGTTTGATCAAAACGGCTACAACTTCATCCTGTCTTAACATAAGATGATAGTTCAAAACTCTGGCATGAAAGGCAGCGGGTGATATGCATTCCTTCATGAAATGTTAGGTCTTTAATATAAGGTTATTTATTCTCTAAAACTAAAGCTATTGTTGCGCCAATGTGCTGTCCTTAAGTGACTCCTAGCACATGTGTTGTCTAGGGTTGAACAGGTTCAGCCAAACTGCTTGCGTCACGATGTGGCCTGAGATCCAGGCAGAGCTGCTGCCACAGAGACTTCAGCTGAGGTGCAAACCAAGATGCTTCTCTGAAAGGAGAAAGCTCACTCACATTTAGAAGACAACGAGCTGGAAAAAATCCATCACTGGCCACGCCAGGGGTTTACAGGCCTGAAGAAGTCAGCAACACTGAGTCTCTGCTCTCTGATATAATAAACTCAAAGTCAGTGTCTTTATACAATATGTTTTCCTCTTGTGTTTGTAGACCATATGTTCGGAGTCAAACTGTGGCTAATGAAAACTCTCTTGAAGTCACGTAGGTGCACTGTTCCTAACAAAGAGCCAGTCCGTCGCCTCGCCCTGCCTAAAGGACACGTGCTGTTCTGTTATCTTTAACAGTACCTAACTGTAAATAGATGCCGCTCTAATAATCTTGAATCACCTTTTCAACGTACACCAAATGTTTACATAAAAAGCTGTTCTGAAAGGCTTCAAAAACATTACAAAGAGCTCCTTCAATCAGCCAGAAAGATTTATGCTGGTTAAACAAAGCTGCATGCCACTAAAACAGACTGACAATGACAAGTATATGAATTAAACTGCAGGACTGATTTGATATTACTTTTTTAATACCAAAATAGAACATATGTAGCTTTTTGAACATATTGAATCTGAAATTAAATTGTGGTAAAAAATATCAAATGTTCACAAGGTTAATGAGTAAATTACAAGGTTTTGAGTGTTGATGAAAATTTATTAAGAATCCAGAATTAATGAAGGGATGTTTAAAGGAAGAGATGGAACTTGCAGACAGATGATCAAACACAGACTTGATGCAAAGGTAAATCATGAATTACATATTCTCTGTGGTTACATCAAATGCCTAGCATTCATTGAAGGAATGTATATTGCCCACAGCCTTTCATACTAGAGTTTTAGATTGTCTTATGCTGAGAAATGAAAGTGTTATAGTCATTTTGGTCAAAAGTTGAAAATAACGTTACGTGCAATCTCTTGATATCATGAAATCTTGATGTGTTGGTGCTCAGAGTTTGTGTTGTTAATGACTCTCAGCTACTACCACATCAAACCTTAGTTCAATATCTGTAAATATGACTAAGTTAAAGCCATTTTTGTGTTGGCTAAAGTCAAATAGCTGTGGAGGTCATCTTGAACCAGAATTTAATCAGTTCAAGATGTACAGTACACCCAATGATTACTTTCTGAAAATTTCATTAAAATCTATCCAGTGGTTCATGAGATATTTCGCTCACAGAGAAAGTTGACTTCAATAGTTATTTACGTAGTTAATGCTAAAGTATTAAGCAAAGATGTCACACAATCTGTTAGTGCTCAGAGGATGTGTTGGAGGTGACCTTTAGCTACAACCACACTAAATGTTAGTCCAAAACCTGTAAAATTGACTGAGTTACAGCCATTTTTGTGTTGGCTAAGGTCACTTAGCTTTGGTGGTTTAAACTTTTAAAATACTGCCAGAACGTACTGGTTACGGACAATACGTAGCGTACCGGGTAGCCGCTGTCGTCTCCAACGTCTCACCATGGATTCATTGATGTCAAGATTACGTGCAGCAGCTCTATTTCCCTCTTCAGCCACCAGATTGATAGCCTTTAATTTGAAAGCTGCATCATAAGCATTTCTTCGTGTCTTTTCCGTCTTGAGGGTGAGTACAAATGACTGTTTTTTTTTTTTTTAAATAGTAGTGTAAGTGAGTTTGATTTATTATACAGTTTCATTGGACCACTGTGACCATTCGGTAATTTCATTGGTCAAATGTTACGAGGCTAAATGTTTTGATGGCGCGAAGCTAGTTTAAAAAAATCAACATATTAGCCACATCTTACTATTAGCCGCAGTGTTCAAAGCGTGGGAAAAAGGTAGCGGGTTATAGTCTGGAATTTACGGTATTTGTCAAAGTTCTAAAGGCGTCACAGGTGCACAGGCTTCTGCCCATCAGGACCTGTGTGTGGTGCTGTGGGACACCCCATCTGCAGTTATAGTTAATAAACTGATGACTGTATTATGACTGGCCCAGGCATGACACTCCTATTCCTTGCTGGTCAGAACTAAACTCTGACTAACACAATACCAGAAGCATTGGAAAATATTTCATACTCCTGATGAGTCAAGCAAATGTGCTTTCATGTAAGAATGCACAGAAATAATGTCTCAATTCCCTTCAGAACAACTATAAAAGTCATTAAACTGTAGAAAGCAAAACAGTCCTCTCAGTGAGGAATTAAAAAGCTCCTATAAGTGCATCTCTACACAACCCCACTGCAGTCTGGCCAAGCATGACAAGACTTTCCACAGCATATCATCTAAGCCATGCATCTGGCAGAGGTAAACCAGCCATTTTGCCCATTTCTTTGAGAGTGGCTTTGACTGATTACCTTTACTCAACTTCTCCAGACAGTGGGAGAAATTTTAAAAAACATTTTATTTTTGTACTTTTGTAGCAATTTGTGCCCATGATGCCCTTCATCAACTAGAGGGCTGATTATATCTAGATTCAAGATTAACTGGTGGCTGCCAGAATGGGCAGCATGTTCCTTTATAGAGCTGCCTTAATGAGCTCTCATTCTTAGACACATTGTTCTTCATTCATTTTACACATCCAGACTCCGAAAACGACGACACACAGACCACGTAGAAATCAGCTCACCGCAGTACAAAAAAAAACAACAAAAAAAAAAACTTCTGCACACATCTTTGTCTGAAAGATACACAAGCAAGAGTGTGACTCACAGGACATGAAAAATTTTAGTTGGCTGCCAGAGGCCAGATGTGTATCTGTGGACTATCTCGCAGTCTGCACACTCTGAATTTGACAGCCAGTTAATAAGCAGTACAAAACACCAGCTTTTAAGAGATGTGTGCATGCCGGAAAAGCTTACCACCAGGTGCACAGTCTTTTGAATTAAGAAGTTCACACAAAGGGTTTGTTACTCCAGCTATAAGGCTAAGAATAGCACCTGGTCCTAGAACCTTTTTATCTGAGAAAACCTTTTCCCTGTTTTTTTTTTTTCATTATTTCCTGAACTGAAAACATCTCCCGTCAACTGTTCTGAATAGATAATCATTTGACGCACAATGACAAAACCACACTACAACTCCGAACCCTGCTGCTGCTTCATTATTGTAGTCTGGTCAGAGTAGTATTGAGAAAAGTAAGAGTCAGTCAATGTCAATGACAAATGTTTCAAAAACAAGCTTCTGGATACCTTCATTGCAGCACAACAGCATGGAATAAAGAAACAAAGACGTTACAGACAAGGAAACTGGAGAGTTACCAATCACAAGAATATTTCTGACCTCTTCTAAAGGTTTAACAGAAAAGATGGGCTGTCCTCAACGGACAAACATTTTTTTATGTTTTATATTTAATAGTAAGATTAGGCTTTCTAATATTTTATAGTAAACTTCTACTTTATAAATACTATATGAATCATTACTATGGCTACTTTTCCATATGAACTATTTCAAATCATTTCAGAGCCCATCACTAACAAAAAAAATATCCCCAAGCTGAATTAGCATATTTTGATGTACCTGAAGCATCTGGTTAATCAGAAAGTGCTGCAGGAGTTTTGGACAACAGATTATATTTACCACAAGTCTTTATGTTGACCTGTGGGAGGAAACCGGAGTACCCGGAGTAAACCCACGTGTGCACAGGGAGAACATG
>JAOXNZ010000054.1:23720338-23730998 GCA_028566095.1 Kryptolebias brasiliensis | reverse complement strand
CTTAGTTCAGCTCAGCACTTACTTTTGTTTTAGCAACTGTGTATTAAGCTGGAATTTTCTAAGCTATAATATTTAGCGCTGTATGAGCAAAGAGTAAAATAAACACGTGAAAAGCTTAAATGGTTGTAACTCCATCTTGTTCTATATGCGTGTGCACATTGTGTGCCATGTGCTTGTATCTGCATGTGTGTGTGTGTGTGTGGTGGGGGGGGGGGGCGACGAATGTATGTGTATCACTACTAATGTTATGAAAGAAGCATTCAAGAAACATCTGGAAACCTTCACCTGAAAATTTTGAATAGGCTTTCCTCCAGGTTATTATAGGAAGGACATCAAAAATGTTTTAAAAACATTTAATTTGAACTATCTTGAAACTGGATGAAATGACACAAGCAACTCTCAGCTACAACAACACTAAATTGTAGCTAAATATCTGTAAAAAAATGAGTTATAGCCATTTTTGTGTTTGCTAAGGTCGATTACCTGTGGCAGCCATCTTTAGTTGGGCTGGCTTCAAATGTTTGTGGTGGCGGTTGGTGATTTATATTTACTAGCTTTAGTCTTAAAATGGCACTGTTAATGTATTTCGCTTGAACTGGCCCTGTACTGATGTGATCCAGGGTGAAAAAAACTCTCCTGAGGCCCCTGATTCCCAGACTTCTGAAGTCCTGCCAACCTAGAGCAGTCCTGCAGCACCCAATAGTTAAAGCGCTGCTACAGAGGGTCACTGAGGACATGAAGGGCTCTACTTCTCATTTTATGGACTTCTGCCAACTGTCTTTGCTACTGAAAAGTGGACATTAGGCTCTGGAGCTGTTTTTGTCTTGTCTTGTGGATTTTAAGAGGGGATTTCAATTTCACTAGCCAAATTCAGAAAAGCACTGAAATGGCCAGCAGTTCTGAAGAATTTCCTTGAGACTGACATTATACTGACTGACTACAACTACAACAAATGTCTTCAGCCTTTTTCGTTTAAAATTTTTTTCTAAAATGATACAATCAGCAATGAGTCAACAGTTCTCTTAAGCTTTCAATCATATGCAGGATGAGCTAATATGAGCACAAAATGAGCACAAACAGTCCCTCTTTGTAAATGCTAAAATCTTCCTATGTGTAAATTTATTCTTTGAAGGAAGCAGCAACATGGGCAAACTTTAGGTCAGGCATTACAAATAAACAAAGGGAGACATGTGCATCTTTGGACAGCCAAAGGTCATCTCAGCGTTAGCCCTTCAACTCCTTTTATACATCAGAGAAACAAGGCACTACGTTTGTGTATCTTGTTAGATTCGTATCTACCACCGTTAACACTTGATGACAAGTCGTGCGTAAGCAACTCCCAACTGCTATCAGTCTGAATCATGCAAATAAAAAAAAAAAACTGAGTCTTTATTCTGTCCCTCAGTGCATTTGTCTGGCTGACAATAATTGTAATTGAGATCAAAATTAGCAACCTTGTATTGAGTTCAGTTTGTTAATAGCGTTTACTGCACAGAAGCTGACAAAAAAAGACCTCAAATACTACAGCAGTGTGCAATACAACATTTTCATTACTGTCTTTGCGAAAGACAGAACATATCTGTGTGTGTTTGAAGGTTTTGAGTTTGACAGATAATTAAGGAACATTTGGGTTTGAGGAAATGACAAGCAAAGATATTCTTGATATGCTTGAAGGAGCAGGCCTGGCATTAGGCTTGCTGAGCACATAAACACACTATTCAGTTTCATGGCGGTTGTTTTAATAGAGCGAGACATAAAAAACAAAAAAGACCACACTCCCTTTAAAGCCCCATTTGAGCAAAGAATCTGTAACTGACCAATGATTTCTCAGAGATGTAAGTAGTTCACCATAAGACTTCAGTCTGCCATCAGTACCAATTGAGTCCAAATTAAATTACTCTCCTCCCACCGCAGTTCCATCCTGCGCTTTAACTGTCGGTTATGAGATTTGCTTGACAGCACGAGCAGCCTGGTGCTCACTGACAAAGTTGTATGTGTCAAAGGAGGATTAGACTTGGATAATGAAGTATAAACAGGTAAATTAAATTAGACCTGGTTCTTCAGCTGCAAAAAAGCAGCAGCACCAACACAGAAAGACAAACTTGATTATATTCATGAGTCATTTAAAAGCAGCAGCCCATGAGTGGAAAGGAGGCATAATGATGATCTGTCTCGCTGTGTGAAGCTCTTCTAAGTTTGCTATAAAACAAATGTTTGCTTTATGTTTCCAAAGAGCTCCTTAATGCATCACACTTTTTTACCAGGTGGCCTCATGGTGGTTTGGTTCACTAAGAGACTTCTCTAAAGGAAAAAGGGATCTGTTAGTGTGCAGATTTCCCAAACTGTGTTGTATAGGAGGCTTCATTTTACATTTAAAGTCAAATAAAGATTAAAGAACAGCTGAAATTATTCTCTTTTTCTCTCCAGCCCTCCTAAATCCAATATTTTATTTTGGTGAGGGCCAATGCCTTCATAAGGCTTAGGTAACATGAACTAGAAGTAAACTACCAATGGCAGGAGTGGAAGGAATTTGATTTTTCAAGCACCAGAAAGCATAGCTGCACAGCCCAAACATGACCAGATATCAACAAGTGCCAAACGAATGACTCGGGAATGTACAACGAGGGCACTCTGCTTTCTCAAAACATTTCGACACACTTTTACTGGTGAATGCGTGTGTCACTGTTACCTTGCAAACAGTTTCATTATCCCAGGGCAGAATGGTCCTTAGATCGATGACCTCACAGGATACTCCCAGTTTCTCCTGTGCCATGCTGGCTACCTCCTTCAGAACATGGACCTAAAGGGATGAAAGACTATAAATTTTTGTCCAATCTGTAGGCAATCTGGAGTTATTACACATATTTTTCTGCAGAAATATTAAAACATTTCTGCCAGATGTGACCCCTGGACACTTTGGAAGGGCTATACTGGTGCTACTGTTGATGCTACTTACACTTGTAAACAAAACATACAATTCTATGTAAATAATGCAATGAGAAATTGACAGCAGTGTAAAGGTTTATAAAACAGGAGTCACATGAATGGCTCTGACATTGTGGAGACTTCAGCTGTTTTAAGGAAGCAGCAATCCGCTGTGGTCTTAGCTGTGTTGGGACTAGCTTGTCAGTCCTGTCAGAAAGAAACTCCATTTCTAAAAACTGAAGTTGTTCAAGGAGCTATTTACAATGAGTAAGGTATTTATTATTTATAACTTTTACACAAGATGGCCAAACCTCTCCTTTAAGACTGTTTGAGAGAGCTACCCAATGCACAGTGATAGGCTGCTCTTACAGTCTCCATGTACAAATGCATAAAAACTGTTGGGTGTCTTAATCATCATCATCTTATAGATTCCAGATAAATTTGGTGCTCTGTAGTTAGAAAAGCCCAACAGCATTGTGGCAACGTTCCCAAACACAGGCTGTATAAACTTGACAGGAAATATTATGACAAACAATGAACTGAGGAGATAAATGGTCTCTCTGCACTCTGATCATAAACAGAAATTCAGAATCCACTACAGGAAGGTTCATGGGACGAGGTCTAACAATATGGCCCTGTGGCTGTGAGCAAACAACCAGTTCAGATCCAGTTCTAAAGTTGAACCACATCTAAGTTGGTTGAACTGGCTCCTTCATAAACCCAACAGCAACACCTGGTCAAAAAGGAAAATCTGTGAAAGTAATTTTCTCTTATTTATGGCCTGACAGATAATTGAAGTGATGAAGAGAGGAAAGAAAAACTCCTTTCCAAAAGAAGAGCCAAGCTTTCTACCAATTTGCCAGACCTGCTTTCTTTTCTGTCCACACTTGAGCAATAATCCTGCTTTAATAAAAAATGTTCACCTCAATGCCCCTAGACCCTGCTGTCATGCTGTGGGTAAATTACACCTCCGATAAGTCTGATAAGACCTTAGCCACAATCAAAGTCAGGGATGATTCCTGGTGAGCAACGGGGCTTTTCATAACACGCTGTAGATAATTAAATTTCTCTGGTAAAAAGGAAAGTGACAATAGTGAATGAAAGGCAGGCCTACAGTGTTAAAACACTGAGAAAAACCTTGATGCTGAGTGGATATTAAGGCAGATACAGTCTAAGACTGCTGGCTGAGAGACCACGCTGGGAAAAAAGAAAGTTGTGATGGACCTTAAGATAATCCACTGCCAGCCTCCATGGCAATAAATTATTTAATGAAGATTGGAAATAAATCCTTCTTCTTGAGGCTAAGAAAAATTAGTCACACAGGTGAAAACTTAAAACTGTTCAGGTAACACGCTTTGAATCTGTTAATGAGGAGTAAAATCTCCCACCTGTGTCCCCCAGGCAACTAGAGTGACATCACTTCCTTCCTCTAGGATCTCGGCCTGTGAGAGTGGGATGGTGTAGGACTCAACTGGAACCTGCTCCACTGAGGAAACACACAAACCCACACACACACAAACACATTATACGCAAGCTTGCACGCAAAATAATCAATGACTACTACTTAAAAGAATCATTCAACGTTTCATTGTGTACCCTGTGGTTTTGGTAAAATCCTTGGGTCACAAGCTGTACCTTTAAATGACAGACCAGACGACAACATGATGAAATAACAGAAAACAAACAAACAAAAATAAACCACAAATTTCTAAACCAAAACAATGATCAAGACATGTTAACAGTATTCTATGATTTTTTCCAGAGGTGGTTTTTGCAAACAGCCAGTGGGATCTGTCATCAGGTTCTGGCCAATAACTGATTAATCCTGACCACAAAACACTGATGGGATGAGGTAGTGATTAAAAAAGGGGCCACAAAAAAAAAAAGAAGAAGAAATATTCCAAAAGGGAGAACGTCATGACCAGCTTCTTTCTGAACCAAGTCCAACACAAAGTACATGTAAGTGCATAGCTTGTGTAACAGTTATTAATGTCTTGGAAAACTTTAATAATGAGATTATTTCACTTGCAAAAACTCTTCAAAACGTGTTCCCAATATTTTAATGCAAAAAATATAACATTTAATCTGTCAATTGAGTTATCTGACTGAACACTTCACCAACAGGGCTTTGGCCCCAATCTTTGTAAAGACAGAATCTTAAAGTGAGAGTGATTTTAGTAGGAACTGAACTCCTAAAAGCTTCCCTAAGAAGCCAAGCATACAGTTGAAATGACAATTAGGCTGAGTAATTACACTCTGGAGAGATGCCGCGTTTTAGACCTTTCTGGAAACCTTGTGTGGCTTCTATAGTGCTTTAAAACCTTTGAGAGGCTGCAAAAGGGAAAGAATAATTGCTCATCCTGATGACTCACTATATTTAAACAACTTCAAGAGTTCTGCTCAAACACATGTTAACGCCTGGTTAGACCTTCAGACGAGACATAAAATTGGCCAATTGAGGGGAATGATGGCATTTTTAGAACGTTAAAATTAAATTATGAAGACCAGGTTAAAGTATAATGAGTACAATCTTAGGCCCCACAAAATAGTAAGGCACTGATGGGACAAACATGTGGTTCTCATCTTCTGACAAGAAGGGGTGTTACTACAGTTGAGATCACTGAAGGCTTGTTACCACTAGCCCTCACTAAGAAACGCATACATTTGTCAAAGATAAAACAGTTATCAGAAACGGGCTTCACAAATAACATTCACATTCACCACAGAAAAGCTGCAACGTCACCTCAGACTGGTGGAGGACAAAAATGGATGCAAAAGAAAATGTTTGGAAAAAACACAAATGAGGGATGGTCTTCCCAAACAGCCTTTTCCTTTTCTGACCATGAGATTCTCACTACCTTTGCTTCAGCTTATACTATGCGTTGTGTTAGAGCTTACCTGTGAATGACATGTTGATAAGACTTTCATGGATATTCATTTAAAAGTGTCCCGTTAACTGATGCCAGTGTTGTTATGCATTATATTTATTGTAAAGATGAAAGCATGAAGTGATGATTCCACCTAATGTAACATGACTTTTGACTTTTAACTTTATTGCAGCTTTCAAAACAAAAAAAGAGCTACTAGTGTTGCATTATTCTATTGGGAAATGAAGCAAGGAACATTTCTCCTATAAACACGTCTTTACTGAAGTTCTGTGATGCAACTCCCAAAGAGGCTTTTAAACCCAAATAGAAAGACACCACAAATAAAGTCCCAGCCAGTAATTCAATTTGGAAATGTATTGTAAGCGGTGGTGGCGTTTTTAAAAAAAGAACAGAACAACTTGGCAGTTAAGCATTTTGTGATTGCATAAATGCAATATTAAAAGAATAAGTCCCAGTGCATGCTTTTTAAAATACCACTGAATGCAAAACAAGAGGGTAATACAACCAACCCAGGACAGAGTTGTCTTATTGGTTTTCAAAGTGGTTGAAAGATTCACTACATGAATAAATGTAATGGTTAATTGGTTAATTAAGCAAGGAAATGTTCTACTTTAAAATCCATCAGAAACTGACAACTACTAAATGAGCAGCTCAGGGCTTCAGTCAGTTTTGCTTGTTTCTCGTATGATCTACATGTCAAGTTTGTTTTCAGTTTCAACGTGCAAGTGTTGAAAAGTCCATTTGCAGAAGGATGTGGCTGATTAAGACAACTCATTTTTGGGACATTTAAAACACAATGAAACCCCCAAATGAGGGGTTACAGGAGTTCTTGTTCTGAATAACACCTTCATTTAAAACTCAAGCGGCAAGACTGTGGGCCTGTGCAACTACCGTGAGGAAATTGTGAACATTAAAGGACTCCCTTGTGAATGTTGTTCACCAACTACTCACTAACAGTCGCAGCCGAATGAAATCCTACCTTTAGCTGTGACGAACTCATCTGCTTTCAAGATGATTCAGAGTAGAAAGAAGAAAGCAATCCCAGTGGAACAATGACAGAATTTGGGGGATGTTTTTTTTAAGAACAAGCTGTTGAACTCAGATCAACCAAAGATGGACTTTCATTCAGTACTTTATATGCGTGTTGAAGTTATGAGCGCCGTGTTACAATAAAAACAGAAGCCTGTAAGCAGCTGCTCTAAACATCCTGACATCTTATTCCTGAACAGTTGCATGAAAGAACATGGTTGTTAGTGTGCGTGGGGGAAAAAAAAATTCTAGAAATTTCTTGCAAGAAATAAATGCATTTGCTATATTTTTTCTGTTGTTGTTGCTGTTTGCTTGACGGCAGCAGCACTCTTTTGTTCAGGATCAGGAGGGGGAACTTCCAGGAAAAAACAGATTGGAAACCTCTGCAATAAGGCATGACCTGATGCAAAAAGTATTTGGTGGAAATGATAGTTTTGTTTACAGTAAAATAAAAATAATGGCTTCTCCATCTGGAGCACAGAAATACACAAACTCAGACCAACGAGATGAATAACTGTTGGAAACAACAGCTAGCTGCATGAGAGTGTTGGTGTTTTTTATTTTTTTGTATCATGTGAACGGGACTTTTAGAAATAAAACTGTTACAATGCATGACCTAAAACTTTCATCTGCAGGACATTTGTTGCATGTTGTGTCACTCAGAACCTTCTTATTTTCCATCCGCCCCCTATTGCCCCAAAACAAGAAATTAAAAAAAATCTTGCACACATTCCTGAGATATAAGCATCCTTCTTGATCGTTAAGTTGCTGTTACCTGACATTTTTCTCTTTATATCCTCACCAAAGTCGTTTCATGTTTTGGGGAAAATGTGTCATATTTTTAAAACCTCACTGTTACTGCGGCAGTCTTAAACAAACACCTCTGTCAGCATATAAAGTGCTCCATGAAAGAGATGTGATTTTGCATACACACTCCACAATCACATCTAACACTTGTCAAAGACAGTCTTTAATTACAATAATGAAGCTTCTGTTGGCATCTTAAATCATTCAAATCAGGTTATTATCAAGAAGCCAAATGAGCAGTGTTTTACAACAGCTGCTAACAACTAGGACTTTATTACAGCTCGCAACTGAAGCTTTTTCCTGTCTATTGGTACTCACAATAAAGATGGGAGGTGGTGGGTTAGACTAGAAATTGTCATTTTTTCACGTCTTATCAAATTCTTCATCGTTTTTATGTTTGTTTGTTTTTATTGTCTCTTGTGTTTGGTATTATCTATTTACGGTTTTGTGTGCAGCACTTCGGCCAACAGGAGTTGTTTTTAAATGCACTAAATAAATAAATAAATACAGTGGGTTTGGTCAACACTTCACAGGTTGTATACAGTAGATGGTGTGTTTCAAACGTCTGGTCCTGCTGAGCTCACTGATGTTTGCACTAAGCTAATGCTTCAGATGGTTTGCTACACAGAAGCATCTGGACTGCTGTCTGAGCAAACTGTCTGGAAAAAAGAGCAGGTAATGTTTCTATGAATAGCAGTGCCTGCTGGCAAATCAAAACAACAACAACAAAAAAAACTTCACTGTTGTCTGCTGACCTTTATTAAATGGATAAATAGTCTCCACTCCTATTATAATCGATATTAGAATATTTATTAATCTTTAAAAGGAGCTTCCTTTCCTGAATGTCCTAAGATGTAAAACTTGTGCCCTCGCTGTTAGTGGAGGATGCTGACTGAAAAGTTTTTGGGTTTTTTTATCTTAAAAAAAAAACAAAACTTACCAGTAGCCAACGTCATGGTAAGTCTAAAAACAAACTGAGACACGATGCTTATAATGAAGCTGAAGATCACAAAAAAAGCAGATTCTCTCCACATTTCTATTTACTACAGAAGTAAAGATCAACTGATTTGTACCAATTCACAAACATGACCGGATCAGCCACGTACAGATGCAGTTTTGGGATTAAATCTAGATGCATCAGTTCATTACGCTTCTGCGCCAATAAAACCTGATCTATTCAATGAAAAACACGAAGATCGTGGAAGCAGGTTAATTTCTACAAACATCTACTATTAAAAGAGCAGAAATGTTTAGTATTGTTTGCATATGATGAATGGATCCCGTGTTTTAACAGCTTTTAGTGAACAACTCTTCTTCTGGTTGCAGTTTTTAGGAAAAACTAACCGCAACTAATCAGTGACACTGACTGTTCAGGAGGAGAACTGCAGCAGCGCTGGTATAAACAGCAACAAACACTGAAAATGTGCTTCACACTGATCATGTGGGTCAACTAATATCCCAGAATGAAAACAAAAAACAAAACTTTTGTTTTCTGATTTATTATATAAAAAATGCATTTTTCTGCCAACAACTTAGAATTTGGAAAAAGTATTAAGCTCATCCACTGCCTGGTAGGTTTCTTTAATTTTGCACCAGGTCTCATTTTTGTGTAATGTTTGTTAATGGGGTTTTTGAAAGCGTCATTTTATATTATGCAATTATGGTCTCAATAATTGACAGTTTCATTCCGTGGTTTTGCTGTGTTGTGGGCCTTTGAATCAAAACTCATACTCATACATTGTGTTGTGATTAAAGGCTATCGTGCCATATTGTTTTTTGATGATTATGTGTCTTTAATGCATAAGTTTATGGCCAGTCTCTCAACATACGTATCGCATCAGCCACAGATCAAAGATGCACAACTCTAACATTGAGGCACAAACAAGCTTACCTGCTGCTCTGTAAAGAATCTTGGGCTCGAAGAATATGCATGGATTCCTGTCAGCGATGCATGCGAGGAGCAGCCCTTTGGCCTGCACTGGACCACGAGGTATTACAATCTGAGAAACACAAAACATGACATTTCTAAACCTTCACCACAGATGAAACACTTAAATGAACTGTGCAGCCTTTTTGTTTTAGGTAATGCTGTAAAACAATGATTTTTTTTCTTGATTGAACTCAAATTACTTGGAAACTATATTTAACAAGCAGAGTATTGATGAAAATTGGACTTGGGGGGCAGATTATCTGCTGTGGCGACCCCCGACACGAGAGCAGCCAAAAGACAAACATTTGTAAAAATATATACAGTATTTTTAAAATCAGATTAAGTTTTACCTGAGTTAAATGCAAATATGCTTTACACACATATGTCATTAGTGGCTGAGCTTTACCCTTTAAAACAGTTGCATTGTGGGTAAAATACTTGTGACGTTGATGATTTTAAAATTGTAATAGGGCTATGGCCGTGCAATTATTCAAGTTTGTAGTTTTGATTTAAATTTTTGAAACAACACTTTTACAAATTTTACCATAATATTTTTATAGATATGTGATATGTTAAAATTTCATGTGGTAGTAGCTGAGAGTCATTCACAACAAATACTTGCGTGATATTGAGTCAGATCACACATTTGACTCAATACCACAGATTATTGTCAAGATTTGACCAAAACATCTACAACTCCATCATCTCCCATTATGAGCTTTTCTTGGTGTAAAACTCTGAGCTCATTTTGACTTGTTGAAATGCATGAAAGGCGATGGACGATATGCATTCTTTTAAGAAAAAATTGGCCTTTAATTCTTAATGATGGGCTGTGTACTTTAATAATTATGAAATATTTAGGAAAAAATAAGTAAAAATGCAACTACATACAACTTATTTTAGGAATAGACAATTGTAGAAATCATTTTTTTCCCAGTTTTTCTTGTACTTTGTTTTTACTCTTCTATGTACTGCATATTTTTATGGATTTAAAGAAAAACAAGAAATCAATCCATCCATCCATCCATCCATCCATCCATCCATCCATCCATCCATCCATCCATCCATCCATCCATCCATC
>JAOXNZ010000054.1:23667076-23681528 GCA_028566095.1 Kryptolebias brasiliensis | reverse complement strand
ATTTATGGAAAAAATGCAATAAAAAAAGCCCTTAGTAGTAAGGCTGTGTGAAATAGGAGAGCAGAGGGCGCTGCAGGCCCCCTTGATGGATGTCAGAGGTTGTGTGTTCAAATACAGTTAAAGAATCAATGAATAAAAACAAATTCCATGGTGCTTCACATGTTTAAATTCCAATATTATATTGATATTGAGTTTTGTAACTCTAAACCAGCACTGTTATTGTTCATTTGTGTGCAAAACTTTACAGCTGCATAAAATCCACAAAAAACGGGAGCTGATTAACATTAGGTCATGATTGCAATTTTATAGATATTGTATGTCCTAAATGTACATCATGTTTTAATGTCCTTTTTCAAATCTGACAACATGCACTGCTAATCTGCATTTCACTGCATATAATTGGTGTTATATTCTTGTGTGTGTTCAGGGTCATATGAATTTGCACATGCTCACTGCACCCCCACAACAAAAACCACAGCTATGTTCAGCATCATGAAAGATCCCTCCCATCCTGCCCACAAGCTCTCAGGCGATACAGTTCCTTTGTATCAAGAACAACCAGAATATATACTATATATATACTAATGTACAGTATATAAAATGACTTATACACAGGAGCTGTGGTTCAAAGGATAAAAGGGTCAGTTTGGTGGCTGAACCATGTCCATCCACACTGAAAAATTATTTGGACGCATGGAGCTCTGTTCGGGATTGCAATTTCTATGACAACCTTATTCCATACTATTAAGGTTTAAATCATTTGAACACTGCTTTATAACTATATTCCTACAAAACTGTCAGTTTATGTGTACACACCACACTAAGCAGTAAACACGATGACATTTTCACCAATCATCCTAATGCTTGATCGGAAAGCATCACTGAGCCATAGCCTGTACATACACGATCTATAGACTAACATTACAAGAACATACTGTAAAGGTCATACATCCAGTTGTCCCATAATCCCCATTTATAGCTGATGTCATTTTATTTCACCTCCATCACAGTGATGTCGCTCCCATCTTCCTGGGGACACTGCCTGCTTGCCAAAACCTCTCTGAGACTGACCCACTTCTAAAAAAGGAAACCGTTCATCCTCAGTAACAGAGGGAATAAGTTACATGATTGCAGACTCACAACCCGAAATGTCACAGAACTAGTTTATTCTCGGATTTATCACCGCTGTCCAGTCATCCCATCCACAAATTGATGAAGGGATTACAGCATCTGACGGTTTAATTCTTGAACGCCTTGTGGACGGAGAGGACATGGTTATGTAACTTTAGATTACCAAATGGCGCAGTGGAAATTGAATCATTGAAGAGAGGATAGTGTTGGCTCATTTATATTTAACTCGCCTGGATTTAATGCACTCAACATTTTCAGCTTCCCAACCCAGGGGACGTCTGAAAACACAGACTGAGGCAGCTTTTACCCATGACATAACTTAGTTGCACTTGAGTTCAGGCTGCATACCTCCCCCGCCATTTTATTTATTCATGTTAAAAACATAAGAGTGAACATTGCTTTGTATCTGCATGTTGTGAACAGGCCTCTTACATAAGAGAAATGTTCAAGGCTTTCTTTCCCAAACAGAGATTCCACCTAGAACAAAACTAAAACAAAAGATGAGCCCAGACACATTCTGATTTTTATCATGCTTTAATAACAAATATACAAGAATTGATGTAAACCACCAGGATTGCACATTTCTCAGGCACATAACAAGTCTCAGTTGCTCTGACACATCAGTGTATTTTTATGAACAATACACACTACTGAGTAAAGCTCTACTTCCAGGGAAACGGTGGAAGGTGAAGGGGGACTTTACAGAACAGTAAACTCACATTAAAGCTTTGGCTGAAGGTTTAAGGTTTCTTTAGGAATAGTAACACAAAGAATACAAAATCCAAACAAAGTAGCAGCCAGTCTTTCACCTCTTAGAAATAAGGAAAACAAAAAGTCTCACGTTAACATGAAGTCAAAAATAAATAAATAATGGAAACCACAAGACAATGATAACACAACCATCTACCAAGATGATCTGCTTATAAAAGGAAATAACTGCATAAACTGTTATATTTAGTACCAATAATGTTACCATTAAACTCCGACTCATGGTAACCATACAGTGCAAAACAACAGTGCTGGAACCAAAACAGCTGCATTGATCTCAAATGTAGTACAAAAACAGATCAATACTCTTGGAACTATGCGTTAAGTGCGTTTGGATCAAAGTTAGGCGTATGCATGCGGGATGAAAGCAGTTAGGCATCCGGCCTGTGAGCAACATGACGAAGTGAGTGCAATCCCAAGATGCAGCAGCCCCTGATCAGAGCGGCTATGTTGTACACTGGAGTGTTTCCGTCCACACCGTGCCGCGAGTACAGCCAGGCCACCGTGGGCAACACTGGGGCCGCCACCGCCACCAGATCAACCAGAAAGCTGTTGCTCCAGTAACGTTTACCCACCGCACTCCGTTCTGGAGCTGGACAAAGCTTCTCCACCGGGACCCCAAAGTCCAGCTCCTCCATGAACCGGCAACTCCCTGTAGCCTCTGAGCAACATGCGCCAGAACCTGTGGAGAGTTTGGGATTACTTGGAAGCCTGCCACGTTGGGGAGGTTTGGAGTCAGGCTGATCTGCAGTAGTGAAACTGGGCAGGTTTGGGAATTCCAGTAGACTGATGGGAGCAGATAGAGCTACATCCCCAAGGGAAGCCCCGTGAAACTTTAGTAGCTGAAGAAGCAGAGCCCGCAGGTCTTGAGATACGGGCACCGGGTCGGTCTGAATTCCTTCGTCTTCCATTTTCTGCTGGGAGGGAATGTTTGAAGAAATGGTGACTGTGGTCGAAAATGGTGGAGATGCAGGGGGTGCAGTAGATATAGGAGTCAACTGTCCCTCTTGTGACAGATCCGGCACCCCAGTTCCAAACTCTGCTGTGGCCCCTGGCTGGCAGCTGGAGTCCTGGCTGAAATCCACTGCAGTGGACATGAAGACCTGCTCAAAAATGTCCGCTCTGTTGGCCATCTCGTCATTTACTAGCAGCCCACTGTCTGCCATTGCTTCTGCTCCTTGGTCTCCCAGCTCCACCGCCCCCATCAACTTTTTCCCACCACTTTCGGGGCTGTCGCA
This sequence comes from Kryptolebias brasiliensis, assembly GCA_028566095.1. Taxonomy (NCBI): domain Eukaryota; kingdom Metazoa; phylum Chordata; class Actinopteri; order Cyprinodontiformes; family Rivulidae; genus Kryptolebias; species Kryptolebias brasiliensis. Next base: position 23,678,391 of record JAOXNZ010000054.1, on the reverse strand, counting down.
CATGAACTCCAAGGCATTTTCATCTTGGAGGGGGGCACCACTCTGGGCAAGCTCCATGCTATGCAGCAGGGACTCCAACTTTCTGTTTTGGATGTTGATGTCAATGAAGTACTTCTGTATTCCCTTATCCTTCTCCATCAGGCTGCTCTTCATGGTTTCCACCACCTGGCGCAGCTGTTTGATCTCTTTACGGGCTTCTTTGAGGGACAGTTGAGCTTCCACCCGGTGGCATTCCTCTTCAATCCAGTCTTCCCTCATTCTGCTAAGCTGGGTTTTAAGATCTTCAATCTCCAACTCTCTAACAAATGAATGAAAATGTGCAGAATTACTTAAACTTAAACTGTTTACCATTTTGTGGCACATACTTAATCACGTTCTTGCTGAGGAGGACTTAAAAGTGGTAGCTGAAACTGAATTTTATGCCCAGTTAAAGAGACCGCTGGTCAAAAGTTCAGATTCAATTTACAAGTAGTGCAAATCTTTTTAAAAATAGGTACAAAATCCTGGTTGTGCAATGTGAAACACCCATTTTAAATAAGATGCCTTGTCATGGTTATGCATAGAGTTTCTTTCAAGAGTCATTCATTATTGAATGTGTTCTCTTGCATAACTTATTCCCTAGCTTGTTTTCTCTTTCTCTCTCCTTATGCCTGAGCAGAACTCCTGCAGGCATTACAACACCATTACAGTTTTCACTAACAATCATGAACTTCTCTAAAAACCACAAAGCCCTAAAGTTACGATCTCAGGGGTGGTACTGTGATGCTAACCTGTCACGAACTTTGTTGTCAGACTCCAGCAGCTGGGTCTTCAGGTGTCTGATGGCTACTTCCTTCTGCTGCAGAGGAGTCAGATACTGCTCAGGGTTCGGGGGCCTGATGCCGTGGTTCTCTCCACAGGAGTGGTAGCGACTCGAGCAGACTCTTCTGCTGACCAGAGTGGTGGTGAAAGAAAAGGTTTACGTCTCTTGAATTGATTATCCATCTGTCCTTGTTCGGACATTTTGAAACAACAGCGAAAAAAAAACAAAAACAAAAAAAACAAAAAACAGTTTGACCTTAAAAGCAAAGCGACTCCCTGTAGAAGGTAATTAGTCTGGCAGAGAGAGTGCTGTCAGAGCAAATGCTCCCTGAAGCCTGGAATTACTGTCTGACACAGGATTACGAGCATCCAAGCAGGCAGGTAGCTAAAACCCTAAAACGCTGCTTTGATCAGAACACAAGCAGAGGGAACAAGTAAAGAAGTCACCTTATTAGAATAAAAACTAAAGCTACAGCTAAGTCCATCTGCATTCAAATGTCTTCTGGATAGTGTTATGATCAGTATTTTATTATTTTCAAAGATAACAGATAAAAGGAATTCTGATTTTTTGGGGATGAGATGGTGGATTTGGACAGTCTGCACAGCAGCATGTGAGCCCATCTCTTCAATGATATCCTAGCAACCTCGAATACTTGGGGCTTTGAAGCAAATGCTCTGCCGCCCTGCCAGAAATAGAAACAGCACAGAAGGTAGCATAGAAGGGGGGGGCAAAGGATATCACATGACATTTAGCCAGGCAGAGGAACGCTGACAAATCAGATGTCTTAAAGTGACATCAGTAGAGGCTTATGATGTGTTTAAGCTGTGAACATGTGATAAGATACATCTTGCTTCTGCAGCAAAACGTAAAAGGCTGTGGGTTGTCATTATTACATCCAAGAGAGGATTTGTATGCGATGTACAGTCTAAAGTCAGGAATTCATAATGGACCTCAACTCTTCAGGCTATTCACTTCTCTCTAAACACGGTGCACTCTCTAGTTGTACATAAGCCTCAGTCAGTAGGGTGACTGTCTGGATAACATGTTTAGACATTTGCTCTATGAAATGCTCATTAATCTCTCCCAAATCATGGTCAATATAATCCCCGCCATGTCCAAAAGAGGAAATTATAATCCAGCCACCCACACATTTGAGGCTTTGCTGCCCATTTCCTGAAACTAAAACAAAATCTGTTTCCAAATCAGCTCACCCACGGAGAGAAATTAAATATGTACAAAATGGTAAGAAGAAAAAAAGTCAAATAATGATCGGAGCATTTTACTTTAAATTTGCAATGATCTTGAAGATTAAAAAAAATAAATCACGACAGCTAAATCCATGATGATACCTTGAGGTGGGGCTGGAGTTGCAGCTGCTGCTGAGGGTGGAGGAGGCAGCTCTGGGAGGAGTTCTGTAGGGCGCATAAAGTTCTGCATCATGGGTAACAGTCGTGGCCCCGGGCGGTTTGAACACCGGGAGCGATCGGATGTGAGCGCCACGACTGGAATCAAATTTAAATAGTAAGAGAGTGTCATATATACAGCAAAAAAAAAAAAAAAAAGGGAAAAAAATTTTTTGTAAAACTAAAATAAATTCAACTATTTTCTGCACACTTGGCATTTTAGCTGAAACAAGTGGGCTTTTTGAAAAAGCAGAGCCTGGGTCTTTTGGCAACACATTAAGGTACGTAAATAATTCAAGTGCATTCACTACATGCCTTCGTGAAGAAGCTTTCTTCCCAACTGAACTGGAGGTGAGGCTCTCCCTGGTCTTCAAGCTGCCTGTGCTGCTGGAGGAGCTGAAGTCTGCCTCACTTCCTGCAGGGGGCAGTATTAGCAGGTTAAAATTAGCCTTTCTATCTTTTGAAAACTTTTACAAGAATATGATTTTAATTTTTCAAAAAGTATCACATAAAAATATTTAGTCTAAAAAACAATTTTGTTGTTACCTGCTGGTAGCCACATTCTCCTAACTTTCATTGCCTGCAAAACCAAATCTTTTATATTCTTTACTGTCCTACAGACAGTTTGTGAATTCACTACTGAAAATTTAGCAACAAATGAGTTTTAACCTTACACATAATTACTAACTCCATTTCAGTCAGATATTAGGGTTTAAGAAAACAAAGTAAACATTTCACTACTCAAGTTTAAAGGCTAAAGATAGCTTGTGAGCTAACCACAACTAGCTTTGCTAAAAAGAGAGCTTGTACGTTTAGTTACCAATTTGTGATTTCATTTTTATAAAATGATCTCTATTCCTTAATATATTAATATTATTATTGATCTGTGAAGAAAATCCTTCAACAGCTCAGTTACTGTAAGACTATTAGCAAAGTAAGCTTCAGTAGCTAGCTAGCCGCTATCCTGTCTCATGATTAATTAGATGGGATTTGGTGAAACAGGAATAAATCTCCAAACCACACTATTTTATGTCTATATTAGGAATGTAATAGTATATCTGCTCTGAAATATAGTGCATTCTTTTGTGCATATTGAATGCTTAATTAGAAATATAGGCACATGATTTCAGAGATTAGTCATACAAAAGATAATTTGGTTCATGTTTTGTTAAGAAATCCACTGGGAACATTTTATTGTTATATGTGTGCATCTTTAAATAATCGGGTTGTTCGAGCAAAAGAGGAAAAACAGTTAAATATTCTTAAACTGTAAAGCCTACCATTTTTCAACAAGATCAAACTGTTTCAGTCCTCTGCTACCTATATTCTGTAACATACATTTTATTCAAGACATTTGGGGAAATAATGTTTTTATCACAGAAAACTTTTGAGACCTTAACCAATGACACTTAATGACATGTAACACAATCTGCGGAAATGTTGAGGGCATGTAGGCTCTCCATGTTAGACAACTTCAGGGAAAGCCTGAAGGACAGTTTAAGTGTTAAAGCAGATAAACGTTCATTCATTAAAATGTAGAGCTGACATAAAAACTCATTTCAAGTCCTACCTGAGAAACATCTTTTTCCATTAAACAACACCATAATAATGTGCAGTGACAGTGAAAAACAAAGCCTCAAAACTCAGTGATCCTGCACCACTTGGTGAGTCAACTGAGTCCAAGTAACATCAGTCAGTGGAGTAACCTCCTGCTAATCAGACTAATTGGCTGAGCGCCTGAACCGTTTTCAACCAATCAGCTTTCCTCCTAACTCTGACTCAATCACTGTTTTTCTTATGCCTCTGATAAATCTAACAAAGCACAGAGGAGAAGATAACTTATCACTCTAGTCTCTTTAAAGAAAAGCAACTCTGACCTTGCTAATGTTAGTGTGTGTGTGGGATGGGGTGGGGTGGGGGTGTGGGTGTGTGTGTGTGTGTGTGTGTTGGCTGCGGACATGTAACAAATAAACTGTTGGTGTGCAGTGGTCTTTGGAGAACCTCTGGTAATGGATGCAGTTTATCTTAGTTTGTGTGGTCTCACTCACTACAGTAAGATCTTGATCTATTTGTTCTCACAGTATGTGTTGAGGATGACTCTCAGTTTCTGTCATATCAAAGTTGAACTCAATAGCTGTGAAATTAACTGAGTTATAGCCATTTTTGTGCACGCTTCTTTTGATTAGATGTGGCCATCTTGTATTGGACTGACTCCAAAATGTAATCAGTTGCAGATCTGCATTCAATGAGTACTTTCTAAAATTTTCACTGAATCCTGTCCACTGGTTCATGAGACATTTTGCCAACAGACATGCACACGCACACATGCAGGCCAGCTTTAGTCCTTTTGTGGTGGGTAATAAAAGAGCTTTTTGTTTATCATTGTACTCTTTTTTTTTTTTTTTTTTTACCTCTGACTTTCATAGCCGACCTCAGCTCCCTCTTGTGCTTCGGCACACTCCGTGCCTCGCCGCTGCTCTCGGTCATCACCCTCACCCTCTTCGCCTTGGTCTTGCGCTCTGGGAGTATTGGCGATCCATGGGCACTGCGCTCTGAGCCTGACGGGGTTTTGGAGGGGGACACAGACTGACTAGATGGGCAGCCGGTGTCATCTATTGTAGACAGGCACACAGACCGGTAACAGCCAAGAACAGGCAGTGATTCGGAGCTCAAGCTTCAGCCCCTGGTGTTTTCTGACACTTAAAGCTTACATCACGGCTGCTCACACACAGACACATTCTGCTTGGGTGTGGGTTCGCTCTGTTTGTTAACAGGGCCCGGTTTGAGCCAACATAAAGAATACATAAATGCATAAGCTTTTTGAGATTGCATAATCCCTTTTCAAAAATTTTCATCATCCAGCAAGAGCGCTGCAAGATGATCTGACTCCTGCAGTCTGTAAATGGCTGCAAAAGTTTTCAAACTTTATTCAGTTCAGTTAAGTTTATACAAAGTGGCGATAATCCTACAATATCATATATATAAAAAAAAGAAGCCAACCCTAACCCCAGCTGTTCTTGACCTAGAGCAGAACGTCTTACCGGAGCAAAAGCTGTTGGTGCTGATGGTCCTCTTGGAGTGGTCGGAGCTGACGTCGCACTCTTTACCCTCCTCCTCTGAGAAAGGAGAGTCAGACAGAGGCGACCCTTTGTCCTTTGGTTGGAAAGGGTGAAGGACCAAACGTGGGATGCGGCTGCGGGGGCTTCCTTTCCCAGGTGATTTCTTTTCCTGTTCGAAACATTTGTCCGAGAAAAGGATAGAAAGAGGAAGTTTAGTGGTTGAATATGATAACCAAAATGTCAGAGCAGCTTATCCTGCAGGGGTCACCAACACAATTTGCTCAAGGGACTGTGCCAGAGACAACCTTTGATTCAGTAAATAAATAAATGAATAAAAAAAACAAAAAAGCCTAATGTTAAGAGATTAGTGTCTGAGAGAAAGTGGCATTTGCTCCATTCATCAAACCTGTATTTCAGCATTAGGGGTTTATACACAACATTCATTATTTAGCACAAGAGTAAAACTTTATTGGATGTACAGATGCTGAGCAGCAGCAAGCCATTTTGTTTTATAGGCTTTTGAAAGCTACGTTCATTTTAACTGTAAGTTCAGTCAGTTTTATTTATTTATTTTTAAGTGGCATTTTGAGCATTTGCTATGCTTTTACTTTATGTTAACTTATTTAACTAATTTTCTTCAGGGGATCAGTAAAGTCTGTTTCTGTTTTATTCTGACAAAAATAATTTTATCAATTGTTTTTAATAAAAAGCTCCCTAATAAAAACCTTGTATCTCCCTGTGCAGGAACGTTAGATGAGAAAAAATAATATATGAAAATGTTAAAAGGTGAAATTAGTAAATCTGAAATGCAATAATTAATCAAATATCAACAAGTTGTACGTTTGTATGAAACTACGTTTTACTTCTATTGTTTTGGAATTGCTTTAAATAAAAAATATGTTAAAAAAATATATCTAAAAAGAAGGCACTTTTTCCCCTCTCCTTGTGTTGTTTTCATTCTTTAATAAATTGCAGGTGGGTAACACCTCAACCCCCATCTGACCCCACCCATCCCCATCTTCCATCACACCCCACCACCCCTACAGACCACCAATTGATCATCACTGCTTTACAGTACTCCACAGCATTCAGCTCTCAGAGGTCACATCCCAGAAACAAGAAGCAATGATGAGACTCACCTCATATTCTTGGAATGGTCCCATTGTGCTTCACACAGTTATTACCTGGTGAAAAGGAAGGAAAACAGAAATCGGATGAGACTTTTATCTGTGGAGTTTGTTTGTGGCAGCAGTTGGACGTGTTACTGAAACTCCTAAAACAAGAGCCCACTGTCTGTTACGCCACTAAATCACTACACAAATACACACACACACACGCAGCCTGCCTGGTACAGATGGCACAAGAAGCCTAGAACCCCAGCATAACACGCACAATGAATTTACAACATTATAAAACACATGAAAACATTAAACTAAATTCCACACAACCTTACATCAGGATTTGTAAACTATTTGACAGTCAAAGAGGAAAAATTCTGCAAATGGCGCTGAAGCTGACTAATTCCAGAGAGAGGTTTGGATTTATTTATGATAAAAGTTAATGTCAGCTTGCTTATGTACCAAAATGAACAATACCTGCACGCTGATCGAATCGGTTTTATATTTATCACACAAGTTTGTGGTTATTTGTTCGCAATAGAGATGTCCTGTCAAGATTGGCAATAATACAGCCCTGACAGGTAAAAGGCTGAAAATTTAGATGTGGTGCTAAATAAAATAAAAAATACAAAGAAGTTAATTGAAAATTATTTACAAATATGAACATTTTACAGCAATTTTGAGTCAGTCTATATTGTAGCTGTTGAAACATTTTGATAAAAGATTCAGTAGTCAATTGACTCATTTCGATTTCTCCTGATGGGTCCGTTAGTAGGGGTCCAGTTGATATTTGTTAATATTGTTATTTTTCCAGTCAGAAAAGTGAAGAGATCATCAAAGCCAGAAAGATTTGTCAGGATTATATGAAAAAAATGAATGAAATCTATCCAATAGTTTGATAAGATCAAAGTGTTTGATCAACAAAACAACTGCAGCCACTGAGGCTGAGGACAGAAGACTTACATCACAAAGATAGATTCAGAGAACCTCACATACTCAGCACTCTGTTTAAAGAAAAGGGGGGGGGAGCCTTCAGGATTTATTCAGAAACAGAAATAAAGAAAAGGGGAGAAGCAAAGTTCTTTTCAAAATCTGACTAAGCTGAGTGATACAGAACGAAGCCACAGGAACAGACGTCAGAGCCAAACTGTGCGGCTGCCTGCCAAACGGCTACAAAGTGCTTCAATCAGTGAAGCATTATGGCTGGTGGAGCACTTTCTTTTCTTTGAAAAGGCTTCTAAGTAGAACGTGTAGCAAAAAGAAAAAGAAATGCCTTTGTTTTGTACATGCATGTTTAAATATAACAACTAAACATTTTTTATTGATGCTAGGTAGCTGAATAATGCAGCTCTTCGCTCACGCTCGGATGAACTTTATACAATCACTTCACTTCCTCTCTCCTGCTGATTGCATAACTAGGGTCAGTTGTGTAATTGCATAAGTATTTTTTTCTTTTTTTTGCCACCTGCTGCCAAAATGGGGTAAGCGATAATGTTTTAGCCCTTGTCTCCATGTGTGTGTGTGTATGCTCAGGTGATTGTGTCTCTGTCTGTTAGCAAAATATCTCATGATCCAACAGATGGATTTTATTGAAACTTGTAGGAAATATTCATTGGATGCACCTCTACAACTGATTACCATTTGGAGCAAACCCAATTCAAGATGGCTGCCACAGCCAACTGACCTAAGAAAACACAAAAAAGGCTATAATTCAGTCTATGTTACAGCAATTGTGCTAAAATTGGGTGTGGTTGTAGCTGAGAGGCTTTTCTAAAAAATAGTCCAAGTGCTACTCATTGCTTAAAATCTTTGCTTAAAACTTTTGCATTAACTGCTGGAGTCAACCATGTTTGTCTGTTAGCAAAACACAAAATGACATAAATTCATGTATTCCTGCTTTACTCTTCCAGCTTCCGCCCAAACAATCCCTCACTGATCCCAGACCATTTAATGTCCTGGCAACATGACCTAGTATCTCTTTCAGAGTAACCTAGAATGATACAAAATCCTCTCTTTTTTTAAGCCACCGAGCCCCAGAGAGCATTGTGAAAATGGGCCAGAGCGTCGGGGGAATAGGACTTCATTTCACTTTCAGAAACTGATTTAGCTGGCTTCCACCTCCCTTCTGATGTAATTCGTAGCATCATAACATTGTACCAGCCTGGCACATGGCAACAGGGCACAATCAGATTATACTCGCCGAGGCTGAGCAACAACAGCCGGGCCCTAGCAACACTCATAGCAACCGAATGGAAAAGCAGCATGAACCATTCAAGCTGATGGAGGAAATGGATGTCTGCATCTGCACAGATGGTTGTTTCTGTTGTTCATCCTGAGATGCTGTTACTCTGAAAACTACATAAAACATGCTGAGAAGATGGAAAGTTGTTTCCATTCATCTGTTTAGATTTCAGGGGTTTTCAGCTGAAAGAACATCCTGTTCCTGGAACAACAAATATCTCCTGAGAGCATCATGTGTAGGGGCTGGTGGCTTAATTTACATAACTGTGGTATTGTTAATGACATTTATCTGTTGCATGCTTGATGCAAAAGCAACCAGTGATTAAAAACAAAACTAAAGTAGATTCAGGTGGATCAGACAAATTAGGAATTGAGGATGAGATGTTGGATTTTTTTGTAAAATGATTCCCAGTGAGTAATTCAAAAGGTGCTTCTGTTTCGCTGATTATCCCAGGACTCCAGGACTAATGGCATCACATTGATCATTGTGGGAAAAAAAGATAATCCAGAAATATTAAAGTGGGACTCATTTACAAATGAAAAAGGTTGTCCTGGATAAATGGGACAATCCCAGGATGGTTACACATGAGACTATCTGTTTGAAACCAAATCTAAATGTTTAATCCTTGAAGTCAGGTTGAGCTGAGTTGAACACTCAGTATTTGATCTGAAGAGATCATATTCCTCCAGTTCTAGCTTCTCTCCATTGGCTTCCCGTCAAATTCAGAATATAATTTAAAATCTTACTCCTAACGTTCAAAGCTCTCAACAACCAAGCTCCATCTTATATTAAAGATTTTATTGTTCCGTATTTTCCTAACAGAGCACTTCGCTCTCAAACTGCAGGTTTACTTGTGGTTCCTAGAGTTTCCAAAAGTAGAACAGGAGGCAGAGCTTTCAGTCATCAGGCTTCTCTCTGCTAGAACCAACTTCCAGTTTCTTTCAGTGAGGCTGACACTCTGTCTACTTTTAAGATTAGACTTAAGACTTTCCTTTTTGATCAAGCCTATAGTTAGGGTTGGTTTGGGTTTCCTGAGCTCTCCCTTAGTTATGCTGCTATAGGCTTAAACTGCTGGAGGATAAACTGACCACATTTCCTCACTCTGCTTCTGTCTTACTCGCTCTACTGTATTTATTTCTATCACTAACATGATTTTTTTTGTGAATCCTCCAGTAGAAACTCCACCTGGACCAGTCATTCTGTGTTTGTCTGTATCTCTTTCTTGTCCTCTCAAACCCCAGCCGGTCGAAGCAGATGGCCGCTGATCTTGCGGATCTGCTGGAGAGTTCTTCCTCTCCACTGTCACCAACATGCTGCTCAGGATGGGAGTCTTCACTGAAATGTAGATTTGACGCAATCTGCTGGCTTCCATAGACAACATTTAACTGGCATGTCGTAATGTACTGTATGCTAATGTGTCATAAACTGATTTGATTAAGTGTAATTATCTGGATCTGTTTTGAACTGAATTTAGATTTATTTGTTTTTTTGTTGTATTGTGCGCTTGGATGACTTTTGTTGTGAATTGGTGCTATGTAAACAAATCAAATTAAATTGAATAGAACTGGTTGCAGCTAACATGTGAGAGTAAAGGAAAAGATCAAAGTTTGAGCTCTATTTTAGTGTAAATGTGTCTGTTCTTTACAAAAGAAGTTCTGACAAAAAGCCCAACAGTTAAATATCTTCTGTAAGAACCATCAGCATGAGATCAAGCAGAACATCCTAAAGCCACACCACTTTAAACACCCCTCTGAAATCCTCTTCTTGGACAAATGATGGTCACTCAGCATCAGTGATCTAAAACTGTAAGATGTTTCCTTTGCACACTTTATCCCATATGCATCTGTGTCGGATTTGTATTGACCGGTGTTGAATACTGCTTGATTTTTTTTGTGTTTTTCTTGCACCTAGTTTGAACTTGAGCATCTTTGGTGGGATCAGCTTAACTCCAGACAAAGTTTACCTTTGCTGTGTGACAGGCGAAAGATCACCCAGCGTAGGTGGAAAATGTGATATTTTCAGCTGAATGGAACAACTAAAATGCCAACAAGCAGAAACCAAAATTATATCCAAATCTGAACTGACAGAGAGCGCAGTGCTACACAGTATTATGTTGACTTCTAAAACATGTAAACATGTTTTTAAGCCTCTGCCGGAGCTCCTCCTCTCATCCAGATGGTCCACTTTTACAGCAGCGGTCAGTGGGTGTTGATCATAATTCCTTTAATCCATCTCCATCAGTGTTTTATAATGTTAATGACTCGCATGGGCTAAATGTGACGCTCTTTAATCTGTTTTGACATTAACAGCATGATGCAGTCTGTTTACGAGGTCACTGAAAATATGAAGTTGTATAATACCAGTGAAGGCGATCAGTGAGCTGGATCTTCTATTTTGTAATATCATAATAAAACATTAGCCTATAATGCAAGATCTCAAAAAGATTCCTTTCCCTTTTGTGAAGCACATCCATTGTTACCTTTATCTTGAGTTTATCAACTTCCAAACAGGCCACATGATCTCATCACTGAGCACTTTCACTTTCAACATGAAGCAATCATGAAACTGATGTCCTAAAATCATTCGAAGAAGTAAAAACAGATCAGTGTCCTCACATGCAGTAAGCATCTAGAAAATGTCCTCTGATGTGTGTTTACATCCCTCTCTTTGTTTTTAACGTCTCATTTACCC
>JAOXNZ010000054.1:23639315-23655125 GCA_028566095.1 Kryptolebias brasiliensis | reverse complement strand
ACTTTACCTTTTTGTTGTTTTTTTTTTTTTTTGCTCAAAGTCTTCATCTTTACAAAATGCAATTCCACAGCGAGAGTTTGTCTTATCTTATGACGAGAATATAAAAAAAAAGACTCCAGACGATATTTAAATGCACATTAGCTTTGAATGCACTGCTGTTGTTGTTTGTTTTGTTTGTTTTCTGAGCTGTAAATATTTGTACAGTCAAAAACTTTACAAAGTGCAACAAATGAAGAAATGAGCAAACGGCATTTCTTTGTAAATATTCAAAATGCACTCAAATTGGTCTAATTTCTATTGTATAATTATTTTATTATTTGTGATGTACAGAGTTCCATGATAATCATATATTTCTTACATTGATAAGAGTAATTTAAGGTGTCTTCATTATTTTGCAGAGGGTGGAAAATACCATTGTTATTATTAATGTCTACCTCATAATGAACATATATCGGATCTGAGTTTGAGGTGCATTCAGTTAGAGTGTAAAGAGTTTTTACAATGATATATAAGATCATTTATATACTTATATTATTGGATACTATTCCACACCGTTACTGTACAAATAAAAGTCCAAAGGCTGAAACGTCTGGTGGTTAATGCCGTTTTGCATTATTTTTATTTCATTTCAAAAAGGAAGGTTTGGCATTTTTCAAAATCACAAAATATAAGCAGTTAAAAAGAGACCTGAAAGGTATAGTTGAAGGATTGTATTAAGGATAAAAATGCTAACTTTGCCTTATTATTTTTACAACCATCTGGGATCTGACAGTCAAATAAATTACTCAAAGCTCTTTGCAAGCTTTAAAGAGATATTCTGGCCATTTTAAAGTTGGAGAACAGTTATGAAGAATTACCATCTCACCTGTTGGTCCGACTGACCAAGTGGACTGCTGACATCTTAAACAGCTCCAGTATCAGAATATTTCCAGCAGAACAAACACAATATTATACATTTTTCCACTGCCATAGAGTTTGCTTTATATGGTTAGTTACATAAAATCCTGTGGTTGTTGGCAAGTGCAAATGGCAACAGCAGCAGCAGCTAGCTGGAGCACTTCTTGGGCAGTCCTAGAGTCAATTTCAAGAAGGGATTTAAATTTGTTCTTTGCCAAAATAATTGTGGAATGAGAAACAGACAGTGATGTTATTGTTTTAAATAGTGTTAGCCTGAACTGCTATGAAAGTTTGAAGAATGGAGATGTTTTCAGACAGCAGTAATCTGCTTTTGGAAGTTGGTCCGCCTGGACAACATGTTATTAACTCATCATTATGAGACAATCAAACAGGATCTTCAAAATTGCATAGCATTTCATGCTAATGGTATTATTTAGAACTTCACATTGCTGTTAAGTTTGCATTACATCATTACAGCACCAAGAAATATTACAAAATTTGGTAGCAATACATAATACAGCCCAGTACTTACCTGGTACTTACCCGGTATATAGTAATAGATATTACAGCTGGGTAAGTACCTTGTATGTATTAGCTATGAGTTGGGTAAGTACCAGTTTAAATCATTATTTTTAAACAACTACACCACTGTAAATTTCTCAATACATAGGTATTTTGGTGACAAAATTGACCCCAGGCTGCACCAGAGGTGCTATAGCTAGCTGCTGCTGTTGCAATTTGCACTTGCCAACAACTACAGAATTTCATACAAATAACCATGTAACACAAAATTTATGGTTGTGAAAAGGATTATAATATTGCATTTGTGTGATTGGCTGCAAAGGTTTAAAGATTTGAACTGTTTTAGTGGGTACCAAGTATGTTATGGATACATATCTGGGTTTGTATCAGGTACATAACCAGTAAATACCCAGTATTTACCTGGAACCTAGCAATGCATAATTCAGCCCAGTACATAACCAGTATGTATCTGGGTATGTATCAGGTACATATTGTGTAAGTACCCGTTACATACTGGGTGTATTGCTACCCAAAATTCCTGCTGGAGTTGATGCCAAACTGCATCAGAACTGTCAGACTTTGCTGCTGCAGTTATTTGCCACAAAATACTGTGTTTTTAACTATAAATTGGGAAATTGATGGCAGTGTAAATGTTTCTGAAATGGCAACTGCACTAACTGCTATATAATTTGAGAGACTGAAGCTGTTTTAAGACAACAGCGTACTACTTTAGTCTTGCTACATGCGGCTTGCTGTTAGTTCATCAGCCGTGTCAAACTTAAACTCAATTTTCTCCAAACTGAGGTCATTCTAAGAGCTATCTACAACAGGTAAGATAATAACCTTTCATACCCTTTCCACAGAACCCCACTTTAAAATGGCTGGAATATTCCTTTTAGACGTCCACCATACATCTGGACCTCATACACCTTTGCCCTCGGGTCAGACTCATTCTGTTGTCACTCCTTCTGCAAGCTTGTTCTCATCATAGACAACAAATGTAATTATTCAGGGTCTGGATGTTTCAGGATCAGAACCACAGAAACCACATCACCATATGGTGACCATCCAAGCAGACAGACTGTCACTGATATGGCACCAAATGTTTAAACCTCAGTTATTTCCCAATGAATTAACACTGCCTGGGTCAAGTTTACTTAACATTTTAATGTTTCCCAATCTGTGCTTGAAAACAAACCAAAAATAAAAACTAGAAAGAAAGAAGTTTGAAAAGAAGTAATTGTCTCTGTATAAGCAGCAACCTTGGCCTGGAAACAATTAGGAAATTGCTTTGAAATATTATATGCTGTCCAGGCTTTTGTACAGTATCATATCAACCCCTGCACACATGTTTGTTTGGGGGAAACAGAGAATGCTAAGTGCGCTCCTTAGCTGTGACACAACAACCATTCCCCTGAGCAGGCCTAAATCACCCTGCAGGCTATATCAAGGTCCGAGTGCCACGACGAGCCACACTGTCCCTGCTGCTTGCAGGGAACCGGCCCCAGCAGGCTCTTTTCAGAGTCAAAATTCAGGGCTTTGCAGCTCGTTCTGCTGCACCGTCACTTGAGCAAATTTCTAAGCAACCGTAAATGTGTGGAATAAACCTTTACTTTTTGATTTATTTTTATTTGACAAGCTCCCCGCTCGGCTGGGCACTGGCCTGGAGGTGAGGCTGGATGTTAAGGGAACAGTTAAATGGTGATGAAAGGGAAAGGAATGCTTTGTTTACCAGCTTCAATCCCTCACGCTTAAGTTGAATGTTCCTATAAAGTTGTTCATCACAACTCCCTTATTGTTCTTCCATTCGCACCGGGGGGAGTGCGAGGAAAGGGCGTTGTGTTTATTTGAAACCTGGCTCTAATATATATTAGTCTAAGCTAACCAAAACTGACAATGAGAGGGGTCCTGTTCATCAGAAATGGGGAGAAATGTGGAGAATGTATAACACAAATAGTTTTGACACCCCACATCTGTGCACAGAGGCTCCTCTGTAAGACTGCAGGAGTGACAATCTACAAGGTGTTGCTCCTCGACAAAACACCCGGGAGCGCCTGCAAGATTTGAGAAAATTTACCAGTTCTGTTATCACTGATGTCCTCACCAGTGTCAGGAGACGCATCAGTCATCCTGGTGATCTGTCAGGCAGAGAATCTGTTTGATGTGCATTTAGAAGCTTTAAAAATGTGTTGTGATGGTTTATAAAACATTTAAATAAGAATAGTAGAACAGAAAACACACAACTGGATGCTGCAAGGCCTCAAATTTAAGCAA
The DNA here is from genome assembly GCA_028566095.1 of Kryptolebias brasiliensis. Taxonomy (NCBI): domain Eukaryota; kingdom Metazoa; phylum Chordata; class Actinopteri; order Cyprinodontiformes; family Rivulidae; genus Kryptolebias; species Kryptolebias brasiliensis. Next base: position 23,651,432 of record JAOXNZ010000054.1, on the reverse strand, counting down.
CAAAATTATTATTTATTTTTTACTAATTTTTTTAGCCTCTGAGGGGTCCCTTATTCTCTGGTTTCATGTACTTCCCATCATTATGGTTTGCAGAAACTTTGGTTTCTTTTTTGATTAAAGGCCTAGCATTCATTGAAGGAATGCATATCACTTGCCACCTTTTATGCCAGAGTTTTAGACTTATCTGATGATGAGAAGGGATGGAGTTGTAACTGTTTTGGCTGAACCAGGTAAATTACGTTAAGTGCAGTCTTTTGCGATATCACAATACCTCAAGTGATCTGTTAGCACCTGAAGTACAGTGTGTGTTGGGAATGACTCTCAGCTACTACATCAAGCTTAGCTTAGTAAGTTATTTTTGTGTCAAATAGCTTTGGTGGACATTTTGAAATGGGTTGACTCCAAAAGTTAATCAGTTGTAGATGTACATCCATTGATTACTTTCTGAAAGTTTTGGTGAAATCCATCCAGTGGTTCATCAAATATTTTGTTAACACTAAAGACAAACAAACACACAAACAGAACCGCAGACACGGGCAAAAACTTTATCGCGTCACCTCTGTCTTCGGTGATAATAACATGACAGCCTCCTACAGCTGAGGTGACTATAAGTGGTGCTTCTCTGGGTTTAAATATTTAAATAGATGCAGTGTATAAAGAGTCGCAAGTCCTTACAGAACAAGCATCATTTGCATTATTCTGGTAAATTGTGTCTGCACCGGTTTGGGTGTCTGTGTTGGATCGGACAGAAGGACAGCAGCGTACACAGATGGGCAGCTGAGTGGTGCAGAAGAGCAGCAGATGCCTGAGGTGACCCCTACTGCTGCCTTTCATTAAACCACTGACTTCAACACAAAGGCAGGGCTGGCCCCAAAACATTAAATACACTTGCTTTTTTTTTCTTTTCCCCAGACCACTGTTTGAAATTACAAAAACTGTGCAGAAAGTTCTCGGATCACCTGCTAATTATGAAGTAAAACTGGATTAAAAGCTGGATACACTTTGCAGATGCTGTTAGGTGGTAATAAACCTCTGACAGTGTGACAATAGAGTTGGGTGTTTTCTTCTTTTGCCTGTTGTCTCTGCCGTGTCTTCCTCCGTGGTGCAACAGACAGCTATCCCTCCCTTCTGTCGGGCCAACAGGAAGAGCGCTCCACTTCACCACAGATAACCTGCTAATTGCATTAAACCCGTTCCCAACTGGGCTTTTGAAATGTGAGGATGAAGCCAGCTTGCAGCGATTGTGCTCAAAACCACGCTTTATGTTTTGTGCCACAGAAGGGTAATTTATGCTCAGTGGGGTGGGGGTTGGAGGTAGTGGTGGTGGTGGTCTACAGATGTGTTATTAAACATATTTAGAAACTCAGAAAACAGCAACAGCTGAAGTTGATCGATCGGCTTTAGAATACCTGTCCAGAGAACCCGTTTTTGTTCTGTTTATTTTCTAAAGGAATGTCTAAGGGTGCCCTTTCACCTCACCTCATCCATTTACTGCCCCTGGTCTATGTTACAGATGGTGACCCGGGTCCTCAGCATCCCCGATTAACAAGCATGCCCTCAGATTCTGCTGCGAATTTCAGCCTCTAAAAGAACATTGTCTCCTTGTATGCTCGTAGTCCATGTTTCTGTGTGTGTGAAACTATACGCATCTGTGCGTTGGTGTGAGAGTCTGAATGAGCTCAAGTCAAAAGTAAATTTGCTCAGTTAACTCTGACAATGCTCGTGTTTGGGAGCGAGGCCAGGACATGACCTCGTTGCCAGTTTACATCGACAGAGGCTTGTGGAGAGCAGAGGGAGGGTTGTTGACCAATGAAGGGATTCGGAGGCCTGAATGAGTCGACCTGCAGATGAAAAAATGAAAAAGTAAAAGAAGAGAAGACAAGAATGAAGCCATAAAATCCAATAATGACTTCTAAAACATGAAAATAAGACAAAAACAAAATCTATTTCTTTTTGTGAAGACTTAATCAGTGTCCTTTAACTTTGACCTATTTGAAATGAGACTTCTGTAGGAAAAGAAGAGCTTTGCAATGTAATATGACACATATAGACAAACAATCATGGGCCAGCTGCAATGAGGCAGTGAGACCAGGATCCCACTCTGAGAGCGAGCTGAGGTGGGCGAAGGGAGGAGGGTGGCAGGAGGACTTGATGGACAACTCCACAAGTCGGCAGAGGCAGAGCTTTCACTTAAAAATGGTGCCTGGCCTATCTCAAAAGGTCAGAGCCCAGAGCACTAACACACTACATTAATCATGAGCGGCTGAGGGCTTACCTGTCTAGCGTTTCAGTCGTGCCGTACAGTTAACCTCAATTATGCTTGATTACGAGGTGTGGAAGACGCAGGGCTCGAGCCGGCCTCGCACACAACATCAGGCATCAATAATGCAGCGTCAGATTAGATGTGCCTGTCTGTCACTGAGCAGAACAGACAGAGTGGCTTCTTGGGGAAGAATGTTCGGGCCTAATGAACAGGGAACATTGGATTTTTTGTGTGTGTGTGTGTATGTAATGTAGCTTTTGCTAAATTCAGCTCCTCACACAGTGGCCTCCAGCTCACACAGACATGTGCATTTGAGACACAAATGTCAAAGCCTTATGTGGTGTACCAAAAAGAGCTAAAGGCTTCATGCTGTCCCAGCCCCCTTCTTGGTAATTGGCCCATTATGTGTTGGCGGTGGATGGAGCCATTACAGATGTTTTATGATGGGGCCATTCTCATTTTGTCTTCCCGATGAGGGACAGATTTATGGTGCAAGACGGTCTTCCATTCAGGGGAAAAAAAAAACTCTCCACAGCATTTCCAAACACATACCCCCCCGCACACACATACACCAACAGACATTCATGTGAATTCACTGCAGTATCTAAATGACTGTCACCACGGTGAGCTTGTCGTGCCCTCTTTTCACCCTGCAGTTTCCAGTTTGTTGACAGAAGCTTGGGAGATGAATAAATGTTTGATGGCCTGGTGGAATAAGGCACACTTCCAGGCCGCTTGTCTGTCTCTTATCCAAGTGTGTGTGTGTGTGTGTCTGGGAGTAGGGGGGTTGGGTGAAAAGGAGGTAGTTGGAAGAAGACCTCCTCGAAGAGTCCTAGGTCTTCGGGGAAGCAGCCGTCCTTGAGTAAAACCAAGCCTGACACTTTCTCACCAAATGTTATCCTGCTAAAAGAAACCATCATAAAGGGCAAAGTAAACACCAGTTAGCTTTTCAGAATTAATCTCTCTCAGCTCGCGGTGAAGTGTTTGAAGTGATGAAGACTGTTTGGCAGCGTGGTCTCTTTCCAGAGGGTGCTTTGGTGTGGTTCCCCAGCGTTTCCTTTTGGAAATCAAACCTTCAGCTTTGTAGCTTTATGGCAAAGAAAAATATCGGCCTTAAATTGGTGCCTGTCTAATTACAGGACTCTAAAACAAAAATTTACCCTGCAACTTATGGCTACAATTATTAAGGTTAACAATGTGGACAATGTGGTCAAGAAAGCCAAAAATTCAATGAGCTTGGTTTATTTTATGGCTTGTTTAACAGAGAGATGCTCTGAAATAAAAGAAGGTCCACGTCTGTGTCAGGAACAGTTTTCTTGTCAAGCACAAACTGTGGAAAGTCGTCAGGTACAAGGCTTTTAACAAACAAGGTCAGCACAGGTAAAGACATTATTAATCATTTACCAAAAATGCACAAAGCATTGGAGAGACAAGATAGCCCAGAGGACCCAGGGGTTAGCAGCTGAGACATGTCTTCATCATGTTACCAACACCGTCCACTGGGACATTTCTGACACCTTGCTCCTATCAGCCGCACCTGCCCATTGCTGATTGATTTCCTCATTGTGACCAGACACTCTTGTTGTCTCACTTCACTCCTGCATTTATCACAGTTTGACTTGACTGAAAATCCTTGCTGTGGTTCTAAACAGCAGGTTTCTAACTGCAGTTGTTTGAGCAGCTTCTGGAAATCTGAACTGGCTTTAAAACTGTGGATGCAAGAGTCGAGCAAATGATGTACGTCTTACCAAGTCCCAGGTTAGTTTCTGTCAATTCTCTCACAACAACATCAGTTCTCCCGCTCTGGCATGAGGAATGGAGTGAGGTTTGTTTGACCAGATGTAACTTTATCAGGGACTCTGTCTGTCTCTCCCCCTGCTATTCCTGAGTCCCTCACATCTCTGAGCTCAGCCCCCCCCAAAAAAAGGGAGCTCTCACACAATATTTCTGTTTGCTGTAGTCTGACCTCTTTGTGAACTGCGGTAAAGTGAAAGGCACTTTCAGCCGGGGGGAATCGGATGGCAGTAACCATATGCCTTTCAACTGATACAAAGGTGGGAAAGGGGGAAGGCCACGGGTGAGTGTGAGTGTGTGTTGGAAGGGGAGTTGCATGCTAGGCTGAAAAGGAAAGTGCCGTGCTGCATCTTTTTGTGTTGGTAAAGTGGTGGCGGTTTAGGGTCGGGGGTTTTCTGGGGGGGGGAGGCGGGTGATGGCTAGATGCGGTGCTGGACTCAAGGCAATGTTTGGCTGATTGGCTGTTAGGGGGGGACCCTCTTATGGATGAGTGCAATGGGTAAACAGCATTCCTTTCTCTCTGTCTGACCTCTGTCTCTGCATTTCTGTTGTTTTCTCGCACACATAATACAGACTTTAAAAAAAGTGTTCCACAGAAGACTCACGTCTGCCACTTGAGATGTTTTGACTCGCTTTTTCACTCTCTGATTCACTCACTAAGAAGCCAAAACTTTGAAAGAAAGCACACAATATAATGTACCTGGCAAGGCAAATCTGGCAAAACTAAGCCAGTAACTTACTGGGCTGTGACCTTTGGAGACTAGATGGTGACTCAAAACTGCTAGAAAATAGTCAAATTTTCATTTGCAGTCTCACTGAATTCATGTTCTGTGTGGCTGTTTTTGAAAATCACAACCTGTTTTTATGAGCATGGTTAGCAAAACTTTTCTCTAGGCTCTGCACATTGTTTTGTTGCCCACCTTTACATCATACATCACTGGCTGCCATAATCTAGTAAACTACACTTTTAAAGTGAAGATAGGCAGATTTGTACCAATTATTATTTATAATTGATTCTCAATACTTGGCACTTTTGTCAATTTCTAAAATTCTGTCTTTGGAAAGGGGTTTTAGTGGTTAGTGCCGTAGCATTACAGCAAGAAGGTCTAGGATTGAAATTTCAGACATTTTTTTTGTGCAGTATGTGTAAGTGGGTTTTACCAGATACTCCAGTTTCCTCCAACAGCCCCCAAACAAGCATGTTAGGTTAATTGGTAATTCTAAATTGACCTTAGGTGCAAGTGTGTGTGTGCATGGTTGTTTGTTTGGTGTGTCTCTGTGTTGGGCCTGTGATGGACTGGTGAATTGTCCAAAGCATACTTCGTCTCTCTCTCTGCTGGGATAGGTACCAGTCTCCCCCCCACGACCCTGAACAGGATTAAATGCAGGATTAGGTACAGAAAATGAGTGAGTGAGTGAGTCTTTGGGACATACAAATGCTATATATTTAGAAATTATGACTTTAACTTTGTTCCCATGAGACATTATTGTTTAATTTTAACAATTCGTAACAGCTGTTCTCTGCTAATAGTTACAGTGTGTTGCTGCTGCTGCAGCCAAAACTGGAGTTCAGTATCGGGGTATGTTTCTATTGTTTTAAACTTATTTCCCCCTATGGGTACAGTATATGTAAAAGACAACTGTAGGTTGTTTCTTTTTCTTTTTTTTCAAATCAGTCACCATTTTCCCCCCAAAAATGATTTTATGTGTAAGATTCAGAGGTTTTAACACCAATTTCCAAACTGAAATCCTACATTTCAAAATTGTTTTCAGGCTTTTTTCAGGTTCTAAAATCTTTAGCAGTGATTTTAGGATGAATAAAAGTTGGTATTTCACCACAATAAACAGCATTAAAAATGTCAAAATAATAGGTAGTGATACTGATTGTGATTCTGAAAGGGATCTGATGTTCTAGCTCCACAGTAGGCTCATGAACATCTTAAAACTGTAATAGTTGTGGAGCCATAATACTGTTTACAGAGTCACAGTGTTGAGACCCACGGCACTTCTGTTAACAATAAATGTTTTAGTTTGAGTACTTGAGTTGAAGATAGGTGTAAGATATGTTTAGGTCCATGTTGAGTTAAGTAAAGGCGTTTAAAGGGATGGAAACACAGACGGAACTCAGCCGTTGCTCTTTTAATTCTTATTTCCTTTGTTTTTTCTTCTGCAGTTCAGTAGTAATGCTATATTTACAAAGGGTTGTGAACAGGTAGAGTTTTAGCTAAAGTTAGTCTCCTTTTTTCAGTTTGCACTTTTTTGGATCAATTTAAACACCTGCATTTGCATTTCTTTTTTTTTTTGTTTGCCTTATGTGCAGCCACCACTGAAATTTATGTGTTAAACAACTAAACAAGTTTGATTAAAACTTTACAGTCTTCAAAACTGTACCGCTGATTAGAGCTTAGTCAGTAGTCCCACTGACTAAAGTTTTAATTAGTGAATTGAAACACAGTCAGTGACGTCTGTGTATGGTTACTGTAGATTTAAGGAGCCAACATGTTGAGTAGGAAAGAGGAACAGACAGGAAGAAGGTCGGTTACAGAAGCAACATTAATCTGTTCCTCTCAGCGCTCTTTGAAGGGCAGCGGCAGCTATGACAGCCTAAACGTTTCCAGAGATGTCACATTTCCACCAAATCTAGAAAGGCTCTTGCGAGCACTCATCCTTTCATGTTTGATTGTGTCATGGAGATCCTATGATAAACAGACGAGGGTGGCGGTTGAAGGGGGAAGTTGGCCGTGTGGAGGGGGTTTCTGCGAGAGATGGGCTTTGGATGAGAGTGAACTCTGCTGCTCGACCCGCTTTTCCACCGGATCCAGATGCTTTCACAAATTACCTCTTTGTCTGCTTCACAGGGCTTCGATGTGAACGTCTGAATGACAACCTGGGGTTTCTTCTCCGACTTTTGGGGATTGCACTGAATCTGATTAAAGTGAGAAAAACTGTTCCATTCACGTCTGTCACTTGTGCTCCTATTGCTCCAAGCAAATCATGGACCGAGATGTAGAACAGATGCTGCTGAGGTTTGTTGTTTATGGAGCATTAAGTATGTGAGATGTGACTCATCACTGTCACAATGGATCACTACTAAGCACAACAACAAGTACATTTAAAACTGTGGGTTCTCATGATTCCAGACACACTTCCTGTAAGTTCTGGAAATGACTTTAAATGGTAAAAGCTTTCTAAAATGAAAAAGATGTGTGTGAAAAAATAAGCACACCCCATGATTGAGTAGCTTGTAAAACCACTTTTAGCAGCAAAACCTTGAAGTAGATGTTTTCTTTATTACTGCCAGTCTCTCCTATGGCTGAGGAGGAATTTTGGCCCACTTTTCTTTACAACATTGCTTCAGTTCATTGAGGTTTGCAGATATTTGGTTCTACACAGCTCTCTTGACTGGACCATTACAACACCTTGATCCTTTTCTTTTTCAGTCATTCTGTTGTAGATTAGCTGATGTGTTTGGGAAAATTTTCCTGTTTCATGACCCAGTTTGGTCAAAGCTTTAACTGCTTCTGAGATTAAGCTTTTTTTATTTCTCTGAGGATTGCACAGTCTGACCTTGGGGTAAATTTGCTGTCCACTCCTGGGAAGATTGGCAGCTATTCTAAATGTTTTCCACTTGTGAATTTCTCTTTTACTATAGAATGATGGACTCCAAATTGATTGCAAATGACCTTATAACCTTTCCAAGATTGATGAGCAGCAACAATTGCTTCTTTCCTCCTTGGCATTGCGCCTGACCAGCAGACTGCTCAACTCCTGCTCTTACTGATGACCAGTTAATCAATACATTTGATCAGCAGCACCTGGCTGCTACTTTCCCTCCTAAATCTTAGTTTTTCACATACAGTTTTTCCATATTGACTTTGTTTTTCTTTAATAAATAATGACATGGTGGAATCTGTTGTGTGTTTTTGTACACTCAAGGTTAGATTTAAAGCATTTTAGATGCTGGTTTATTAAGTTTTGGTATGTAAAACCTTAGATTTGACACAAGGTGTACTGTCTTTTTCCCATGACTGTATCCTGGCTGTTCTCTCGCACACAAACACGCTTCCTGTTTGTCTCTATTCTTCTCCTCTTCAGTCCTTCACGGATTTGTGTCCCTGTCTGTCAGTCTCATCCTGCCATTATTTCCAGCGGCGCTTATGTGTTTCGTGTCTCAACACTCTTGTTAGAGAGTCATAAAGGTCTTGTGGAGAAAACAGTGCTCCCAGCTGAGGTTCAGCAAAGAAGCAGAGGAGAGAATAAACTGAGGCTCAGGGATGGAATGGAAAAGGAGGAAATGAGGATGTGTTCATAAAAGCATAATAATAAAAATACCAGAACACCCGTGAAACATCTCTTCAGCATTTCCAAATGAAAGCTCCTAACTAGCATGAACCTTCATGGCTACAGATTTACAACACTTGTTCATGACCACATTTAAATTACACCAGGGCTTCTTTCCAGCATCCAATCAGTAGTTAATGAACAGAAACATCTAAAGTGATTGGCAAGCTACAGCTGTCCTGTATATCTGTAAGCAAAGCAAAAACATCCATGCTTGATGAACCTTTAACCGCACGAGGACATAAAACTGCCTCCCATTACTTTTAGATTCAGAAGAAACAGTACACTGGCATGCACAGATAAAATTGCACAGATGCAAAGCATTTGTGCTAATAATCCTCCACCTCTGGGGGAAGTTGGTGGCAGCCTTCTCATGGTTTTTTGAGGATGGTGCAGTCACAGATCTCCTGGTGAGTTTGGTATGAGCCATTAGGAAGGGGAAGGAGGAGGAGGAGGAGGAGGAGGAGTGGCAAAAGATGAGGAGGTTTAGAAGGAGGACATTCCTGATTTCCAGCCAGGCTGATCGGCAAAAGCCTGCTCCTCATCTGTCCCACGGAGGCGATGCTCTGTGGAGCCTGCAGGGTGTCCTGTGACTGGCACATCTTGTTAGCGTGGAGAGGAGGGGACAAGCCAGGCTGAAACTGAGAAAATGAGACTGGGAAAGCAGAGCTGGTCCGTTCTCAAGCCTGCAGCCTGCTCCCTTTGGTTTAATTTGAGGAAGGGGGAGGTGGGGACGAGGTACGTGTTGCACAAATATATGAGTTCAGTCCATCCAACGGCATCAACTAAAACCACAGGAGAGTCATTCCATCTTTCACTGCCTATCAATTTGAGACATGAAAGGATTTAGTAACGGTGTAAAAGCTTGGCCCATAAATCATGACGTGGTTAACCCGTAATGTACGACACTTCCTGTGGCTGGGTGGGATCACACACCAATCAGAAAGCGAATCCCAATCAAGGTCAGCGCGACTGCTGAATTTTTTGTCATTAGAAAGACAGTTCAGTTCTTGAAAAACTTCTGTATTTTGTCAATGCTTTTGTTATTTCTTCATTGCTTGTGTAAAAATAATGAAAATAGTTTAGATTTCAGTTCAATTGTTTTGTTTTTCTTTTTGATCTCTTTACACACACACACACTAACCCTCTACATTTGCTGATGATGACAAAATAGAGAAAAGGCCATAAAACTTTTTATTCCATCAAATCTATAAACACTGAATGTTTTACAAGACTTATGGTCCATGCCTGAAAAGTGGAAACTTGAGGGAAAAATTGTGGGGAAAGTTGGTGTGCAATTAATAATTTTACACAGTTGTGTTGTAAAAATCAAAATAGCTCCTAATAGGTAGGATTTGAGAATTTTTGGGTTGTAAAATACCTTCGACAGCAATTATGAATTTGACATACAGAAACAATTTGGGATCTTAGAGACCTGTCCAGGGACGGACTGGAGAGAGTCACCAGCTCCCTGCAACCTTGAACAGGAACAAGAGAGTAAAGAAAATGAATGGATGGATTAATCTGGGAGAAAAGAAATGTGGAACATTAAAACATTAAAGCATGTTTACAAACTATTCTTGTAAAAATTGGGGAAAAAAGCAGAAAGTTAACTCAGTAGATCACTGCTTTTCAGATAGAAAGGAGGCGCTCTAACAGACACTAGAACATTTTTGAAAAAAATTTAAAAGGCGCCAGTGCAGCTAAAACTACTGCCAGTGGCTCATAATGATCACCATGGTAACCACATACTTTTGTCTCAAGCTGTATTGATAAAGCAGACAGACAGAAAAACCAGACTAGAAAGTACATTTCTAACAGTCACTGGGCAAAAACTAGAAGTTTTGTTGAAAAAATTCCTGAACCATAAGTTGTAGAAGCATCTGCATTTCACATAAATTTTTTATGTATTTGCAGTGTTTTATGTAAGAGATATGACATGTAAAAAACAACAACAACAACAAAAAAAACAGTTTCAAAGTGAAAATACTGAGCTCACATACAATGAAAGTCAATGAGAGCTTGGATGGGTGTACCCTGAACTCTGGGTGGATTTGAGAGCATACCATGAGTTCTATAGCAGTGAGACACACACGGAGTGAAAGAAGACAAAAATGCCTACAATTTCATATGTGAACTGTACAAGATGTGTAGAGTTTGTGGGAGTAAGATGAGTTTGTTCGCAAAAGAATTGGAAAGTTTAGATGGCTATAAAAGTTAACGAATGACATTATCATGCTTGATTAAACATCTTGTTGTGTTTAATTGTGCTTGATTAAACATCTTGTTGTGTTTAATCAAAATTTTCAAAAATCATGAAACCTATACAACTGTATAGAAACCATTAAAATTAAAAAGGCCAGTACAGTCACTAAAAAAGTCCAACTTTCTGTGTCCCGTTTCAACTTTGAATGGTGTTTCTACCGTGAATTATGAGGGCTGGGATTTCCTAGTTATTTTCACAGTTTCTGTTGAATTTCATTTATGTCATAAGATGAACAGTACTGGTACCAAAAGTCATAGAACACAGCCAATCAAGTGTCACATTTTGATGCATTTTTGTTCTGTGTTTTATAAAGCTGTGGGAGGAGCAGTAAATCAAAAATTGCATAACAGCCATATAACAGAGCTTTTACTGGCAACTAACTAATGGTATTGCTTGTGCTTAAAGATTTTAGCCATCTTTTGACTTTTGTGAACATAAAATCAACAAAAGCAGCAAAAAACACTGAGCAAAAGTCACACAAAACAGCTGTGTGCTTGCTAAAGAAATAAATGTTTTCAGTGCACCTGAGCTGTAAGTTCTTGGACTGTGAAGAAAATGAATCACCTGCAGGAAAGCCTCAAAAACCTGTAAAGCTCTTATGCAAACTCCACATAGATTTGTCTAGCTCTGGGTTTCAAACGGTCCCCTAACAAATATTCTTTCTGCTGCACAATGTAACGGTTTGTCCTTGTCTGAAGACGAGAGCCCCTTGATAGCCATAATGTACAGTCAGCCATTACTCGCTGGCTTCAGTTCCTGGACTCAAACTGGACTGAAGTGCATCTGTGCACAGTAAACTCTTCTGCTGTGTGTTTAGTCTGGCTGTAACATTCTTACAGTATGAAGTTTTTTTTTTTAACTGTCTATTAAAAAGAAGAAGAAGAAGAAACAGTGGAAAAGCACTTCCCTTAGACTGGAAATCCCATCCAAAACTATCCGGCCAGTTAAAAAAGGAAAAAGCAAAAGTGCCTAATGAAACAGCAGAGAAAAGCATTGCATCTATTATTCTGTGTCAATAAATGCATGAATTTACAGACATGTCAATTTTACAAGCCACTGGCCAGAGTGCCAACACTATCCACTAACTCTGAGTTGGCCAAATAAAACGGCTCGGCTGTTTATGATTGACTCTGCTCGCATGAACAGCAGTTAAAGTTTGGCATACTGAGTCTGCCTACCTAAAGCAAATTTTACAGTGTGTGTGTGTGTGTGTGTGTGCATACTTTTTCAGTTCGAACATCTGCTCAGAATAGGGAACACAGATTTCTTCCTATAAGCTTATGTAATTAAATCATAGTTCCACTCTAATTCAGTTTCAGTTCTAATATCAAAATATAACAACTACTCATAAAAACTTCATGAGCTGTTTTCATAAATATAATTAGATGAACTATTTGAAATCGTTTACCCCCCCCCCCTCACCACCACAACCACTCTGCAAATACTGTATGGG
>JAOXNZ010000054.1:23597544-23608276 GCA_028566095.1 Kryptolebias brasiliensis | reverse complement strand
AAAGAGCTTCTGTAGGTTCATTGTGGTAAAGGATGCAAACCAAAAAGTTTTACCTAGGCTTCTGGACATTTTTTTTTATTAAAAAATGGCTGCATTTTTTGAGACTAACATAATTAACAATATGTTACTGGCAGCCAGTCTAATAATCTGTTAGTTAAACTATGCCAGCTCTACTCACTGCTGGGATCAAGCCACTAGGTCTTCACATCATCTGACACCCAAAGTTAAGATTAGATGTCTAAAGTGGTGTGTAAAAAAAGGCCTCCTTCACATTGGATGAAGACCCCACTACAATTTAAAACATCAGCCAGAATATGGATAGTTTTTGCAGAGTCTTGGCAAGGCCTTCAGGTCTGAATGATAACCACAAAGGGCTCCCCCCATTACAGGAATAGGTCCGTGATAGTTTTAAGCACACACAAAACATCTGTAGAGAGGCTGTGGTGGTTTATCGTAGTGATGGCAGCGTGTCATGGGTTGTGGGTGGAGCATGGTAGCAACTAGCATTGTGCTAGTTTGGTGTGATAGTCCGTAACTGCATCCAGATGCAATCTGACTGTCGTGCCTGGGCTAAACTCAGGAAGTGATCCATTTTTAGGGGTACATGGTGGTATTATTGTGAAAATGTACTGCTGATAGATAGGTCTTGGTGCAGGAGAGAGTCTGGAGGACACAGAAAATTGCAGCAGAAAACCGTTTTGGTGATTGTCTTCACACTGTAGTTGCTTTTCCAAATTTACCACAATCCATGAGTTCTAATAGGTCGTGGAGAGAATAGTAAGGTTTTCATTAAATGAAGCCTGAAAACAAAATTCCCGCTTGGCTATTATGCTCTCTAATGATAACTTGCCAAGCTTTTACTATTTATCAAGTTTGTCACCATTTGATCTCATGTCTTTTTGCACGATTGATATGATATTTGGGTCAAACTGTTTAAAAGAAACAGAGCACTTTTTTTCCCAGTTACATTAGACTAACCCACAATTTTATTGTGAGATGCAAAGTAGTTTTCTTCTGATGAAACAAGCTAGACAGCATGCATATGTCTTTAGATACATCTCTGCAATAGAAAAGTTGAGTGTTGTTGACGTAAAATTTGAAGCTTCTTCACATAATTAGATTAGATCAGTTTTGAATGTCTAAAATAATAAACAATATTACTGCTAAGGTATAAAGCATATTTATCCATTTAAGTGGTAGGGAACTGTTTTAGTTTATCAAAGAAAGCACAGTTTAACTTTCTTTAGTCTCTAAGAGTTGAGTAAAAAAATTATGCAGAGACAAATGTAAAAGCAGAGTTCTTGTATTTAATTCAATACACAGTGATTTGTTACAATCGAAGTTCAGTATGATCCATTATTTTGCACTTTCATAGAACAGCACCATCATTACTTTCCGCCTGTCTTTTAGCTGTCATCAGTGTATATATAAACTGTATAAAACCAATGTGTTGGTGCAGTCTAACAAAGGGAAAAGGATTATTACCAACAGTAGAACTCATCTTTCAACATCCTCACATTCCTCATCCCGCAGAGAGAGACAATGGTTTTTGGTGTTGGAGAGGAAGTTAAACAATGACTCACTTTACTGACAGACAAGAGCAAATTGATATCACATGTCAGAAGAAAGTCTTCCTACTGCAAGCTTTTACCTGGAGAGTTTTAGTAATTTCCTGCCATATGCACTCACAGTATTATGAGAAAGTCTAATCACATTGGACTGATTATGTTGTTGCACCAAACCTCCAGCTATTGTTTGATTTGAACCAAAATCCTTCACTGGTCCCATTTAAAGCCCCCCACCTCCAGTTCTCCTTTTCTCGCCTCATTGGGACTGCACTTGTTTTGAAGATAGGAGCTTTGGAGGGAGCTGGGGGTGGGATTCAAGGCAAATGTTGGTGTAGATGTTGTTAACCCTTGTTTCACAACAGCTGCTCAATACGAGAGGGTCACAGTTCAGCCTGATGCAAACGTAATGTACCTCAGGTGTTCTTCATTTTTACACCACTGGCCCCTTTTAATGTGGACATACGCTGGCTGTGCTGTGAACATGTTTGTGTGATGGTATTTGGTTACAGCAAGGGAAGTATAGCACAGGTGGGGGCAGTCAGCATGTGTTACCTAAAATGCTGCATTATTGTTACAGTTAAGCTAAATTCATATCAGCCATTTAACTCCCCTTTAAAATATAACAAGTTTTAAAATATACAAAATTTCTGGCCGTGTGGCAGACTTCTGCTTATTTCGGTGTCAGTCACTCATCTGTATATCGTCATCATTTTGGTTCTGGTGTTACTGTGTATAAATGTCTCTGCGCTGTCACAGAGTGTGCACAGTAGAGGGTAAACAAGCTTTCAGCTCCTGGATCAAATTTTCAATCAAATTGCTCCTGCACAGAGTATGCTCGGTCTGTTTGGCCTCTGGCTTGTACTGCTTGATTCACACTTACGTCAGTTTGATGAGGCCAAGGCAGGAACCTTTTGGCTGAAAAATCTGCCTGTCATTCACAAGAAAATAAAGCATTTCTGCTTGCATTAATATCAAATGGTTGTGGATGTAAAAATTCACAGCCCAGTGCACCTGTGTGCATAACCTCCAGTGTTATTTTGGCTGTGGTGTGGTGGTGAGGTTCTCGGCCTAGCCAAGCTGGGCTGAGATACGAGGATGATCACTGACCGTAGAGATATGGTCACCATTATCTCACCTCTAATTGTTGATTGATCTGAGAGGCCCTGGGCTGCTCTGTTCCTCCAGCTTTTTTTCCCATGCAGATTAAACCATGCAGCTCAAAGTTGTTTCAAACAACAGGCTTGCTGGAGGGTCAAAGGGCAACTGCATACTAGTGGCTAATGGTAGCAAATAATGTCAATCATGCCAAATGAGCCTCTGGTGAGACTCGTTCTTGCCTCTCTGTGGAATCTAAGGAATGAACTCATCAGGTGAGGAGTATTTGTGGAAAGATAGCAAATCCTTTCTTATCTTTGAACTTGGCTCTCTTGTTCTTGTTTTTGAAAATAAATGTTTTGTGATATGATTTTAATTGTCTAAGTTGTTTTTTTCACAGAGTTTACTACTTCCATGTTCTAAAGTCCTTCATTTAAAACAGACAATAGTAGAGTGAGTCTGTATGCCAGACTGCAGACTGTCTTTCATTAATGGCTTCAAACTGAGCAGAGTTATTGGAAGAGGAGCGACATGTCAAATAATAGTTGTGCTTTATTCTCACTTGCTCTGTTTTCTATCTGCATAACCATGTCCATGACTTGTGAAACTGGTTTATTTGTGAGAGTGAGCTGCAGAAAAGAAGTCCAGACTTCTATTTGTCATACTTTGAAAGAATTTTTACTTTAGACTTTATATTGTCATGTAGAATAGTGTTAACTTCAGCAGTCTCTGGACCATCATCAATTGCTATAATCAGGTTAAAGTTTCAGTTTTTATAGTGCTGTGGGGAGTTTGCATGTTCTACCTGTGCATGCAAGGGTTCTCTCTGGGTACTCTGGTTTCCTCCCACTGACCAAAATCATGCATGCTAGGTTAAATGGTAACCCTAAATTGTCCCTAGGTGTGAGTGAGAATGGTTGTTTGTCTCGTTTGTCTCTTTGTGGCCCTGTGATGGACTGCTGACCTGTCCAGGGTGTACCCAGCCTCTCGCACAATGACTGCTAGAGATAAGCACCAGCTCCTCACAACCCTTCACAGAAAAGCTGGTAAAAGAAAATAGATGACTGGATTTTTTAAATAATTGCTACATTTTAAATTCCTCCTTCCAAGTCTTCGAGTTGGTTCAGTCCAACTTAGTCCATAGTACACCGGCCAGAGTCTTGTGCTCGATCTGAACGTGTTAATCAACTGTTAGCAGGTAAAAACTGTACCATTTAATAGCACTGTAATGACTAACTCAATAGAGAACACATGAAGTTATCTTGTGTGAGTTAAATGAACCATTTTGGCCCTCTGACACTAGTGAAATTATGAATTAGCTGAAAGAACTTAAAGTAGGACCAACGTGTCCACCAGCTGGGATAACAGTGTTAGCTCTCATCCTGCTGTTAGCTCTCTAGTGAAACATCTTTCAACTGTGAAGATTATTTAAAAAGAAACTAAATATAAACAGTTTTATAGACATTAAAATGTAGATTTAGATGTCCAAAAGGTTTCTGCATTCTTGTGTTTAAAATTGAAGCCCAGTTTATGGAAGCTGCCATGTTGTATTTTTGGAGCCAGAGTTTGTGCACTAGGAATTTGGAACTTAAAGTCCTGCCTTCTCCTTGCACACAATCATGTCATTTCAAAAGCATCAAACAACTAATTACCGTACAGATATTAGAAAAAATAATATTTGAACATAAAGCAGCAAGATAGTAAGTATGTGAATAAACAGGAGCGAACACCTGGGAAATTGACCTGTGGTGTAGTTTTATGTTTTAATCAGGCAAATATCACATAGACTTAATTACCAGACTCCATAAAAGAAGTTGGAAGTTGAAGTCAGCACTGTTACAGTGTCCTCACAGGATAGGTTCAGTACAAATTTTAAGTGCTGCCCCCCTTTGTCAACAAACAGGACTTTGCTCTTGGTAAAACAACAACAACAACAAATCACATCTCAAATAAATCTTTCAGGTGTTGACTGTTGTTGATTCATGTAGTTCTTACCTTGTTGCTGTATGCTCAAATATTCACTTTTCTAACACATTTAGCTGTAAAGAAAAGTCATGTTACACCATGATTGTGTTTGGGTGAGTAGGAGGGAATTAAAACACCACATCACCAGTGGGCTGTGTCTGGTTCCAAACATACAACATGGCAGCTTCTGTAAATCAGGTCCAGCTGGCTTCAACTCCCAAGAACAGATGAAGGTGGGGACCCTTAGTCTAGTGTTTTAATACATGTTTATGACTTGAACCTATTCTGCAGCCAGCCTACAGGGGACATTCATGCTGTTCTAGCTTCAACTTTCGTGTTATGTTATTGTGTCTAGTTAATAATGTCAGTGGTCAAAACACTGGATGTTAAGTTTTGTATTTCTGCAAATTTTAAATAATGAAATTCAAATAACTTTTATCAAGTGTTTACTTATATTTTCCTAAACAGATTTTACCTGTATTTTCTAATAATTTTAAGTGTGAATTTGTTTGTATTGTTTTCTCCAGACTGCTCTTTAAAGCCACTGATGTTGAGTCTATAAGCTTCAGGCTCCGTCAACCTCCCAGAAAAGAAGAGAAAAAAAAAAAAACAGCAGCTGTAGAGTGCCTGGAAAAGATGTCTATCTGTCAAGGTTCATGGTGAAATAGGAAATGAGCTCCCTGATAAACTCCTGAAATTGAGAGATAAAATCTACTTTGAGAGCACAAGCTTTTGCATCTGTTCAGCAGTACTGGTCCAGTCACTTCAGTCAATCACCACCACCCCAAAAAATTCACAAATGACTTTGAGAAGACCGAACATGGGTTAGGTTAAAAACAGAAATAGTGAGGATGACCTCACTGGCAACTGCTATGTAGGCCTGCTGAAAATTATATCAGTTTTTATTTCATATTTTATTTATGATACACCAATTTAAGATTGGATTTTGTTGCAGCCTTTAACTCTGCTCAATCATTACTCAATCATGTACTATTTATTAGTTTATTGTACTTTTTACTTAGTAGTTGCTACATGTTCTCATGACAAAGTTATCACATATAGCCCAATAAAATGAAGGAATATGGCACAGTGAAAAATTTGATCAAATGCAGTGTGAACGTCATAGTTTCTGGTCAAAAGAACATAAATAAAAAAACTTCATGGAAATTATTAAAAAGAAGCCAAGTTTCCATCCAGTGTTTTGAGCAAATTTTCAATAAACTACAGTTGGTGGTGTCAACTCTGATCAGATGCAAATAAACTTGAATAGATCAGAACTAAAAGATGGTAATGCTTCACTTGATTTAACAGCACAAAACCACCATCCAAAAGACAAGTTTGTTTAAACAGTTTGTCTTTTCAGGTATGTGCAATTCATACCAAAACAGCCAAAAGATGTTGAGCTTCACAGTTCAAATTTACTTTATTGTACTATTATTCTGCCTAGAAGTACAAATTGGAGCAGTAGAGCAAATGTTTGTGGTTCCTATTGTGTTAAACTGATATTTTTTTAGATTGAACTCCTATACTTCCCAATTATGATTTGCCTGGCTACTCTCAGAGGTTCATAAATCTTTCAGGAACACTTTTCTCTTCTTTGTAGCCTGTTCACCTGTAGCACCTTATCTTTCTGGATTGAACATGCACAGATAGATCCACACTCTATTTTTTTTCCCATCGTTTCACTCACTTCACCCATTACCCCTCTTGCTTCACTGAAACTGAGAGCATAGACTGGGCCAAACAAGGTCAGAGCTTCTCCCTGATGGTTCTGGTTGGATTGTGATTCAGTGGCGGCGCAAGTGATGATGATGCTGAGCTGTAATGCACACAGACATGTCAGAAATCTTATTCCACATTCTCACAGTTCAGAAGCTCTGACCTCAGGATCTCTCTTTGACTTCTGAAGGCTGCATGACTGCAGGGGTGAAACAGCACACTGGATTAGGATTTGGGGTTGATTTGCTGCTGTTGAGTTTACATCTGTCCCTTAAGACAGATCAATAATCTTTTATGTGAAAACTGTCTAAGCTCTGGGACCTCATACTTCAACCTCAACATTTTCTAGTGCCATTTTGTCACATTGCAAATAGACTTGATAAAATGTCCCATGGAACATCTGCAAATTTCTTTCTGACAGGTAACATGTGTTCGTAGGTGTGTGTATGTGTGAGTTGGATGTGTATGAGTTGAAGAGGGAAGAAAGAGACACTGAAGGCCAGGAAAGGGTCTTTCACAGGGAAAGCACAGTAAAAATTCCTTGGGCGAAAACAAACACATGACACTCTGTGTTTTAACAGTTTTATAGTCCGGCTTTAGCACTGTGCTGCATTAGAGAGAGATTGATGTAGCTTTCAGCAAGGATAATTTACTTCCTGACAGTCTGTCAGAAACTTCATCACACCAACTGCTTCAGACTGTGGGAATTGCATCAGAGAGTGTATTGTAAACAGAGATAAAGTGCCATGATGAAGACAAATGCATCATCCAGAGTTTTTGTTGACTTTTTTATTTATATGAACAAAAAAATGTAGTAAAGTTGAAGTAAAAAAAAGGCTGCAGGATCCACTTTGTACTCTTTATAATGATTTGTGATAGTTTATGTTTTTTGACTTATTCTCACACTGGTGCTACTGCAGTCATTTTTGTAGTCTTTTTGAACTCCTGCTTCAGAGTAGGAATTTTGTTGGCTCAATGGCTCAACATAATCGAGTTATGTACAAGGATGTGATTGGGCCATGTGTAAACTTACATTAGTTTACTGGGTGAGTTGAATGCTCTCCCAACACTTTTAAAACTGCATTCACATTGCTTCAGTACAAGCTAATTAACTGTTGCCATTGTCTACTAAGAGGTGCTCTTCTTTGATCACATGCAGCACAAAGTAAAATGATCTGTCGTATGTGTCTTGGCTCCTCAAACTCCTAAATGTTTGTAGCACTCTTTCAAATGCTGCTTTAAAAACTAAACAAAAGACTCACAACACATCCTAAAGCTGAAATTAAAAATTCAATTAACTTAAAGTTGTGCTAATGACTTTGGTGAACATCTGAGAAAAGTTACAAAAGCCAGCCTTCACCCTTATTCCTTATGATAAAACATAAACTGTGGAAATCACATTAAGTTTATTTACATGAAAAACATGTGAAACATGTAAAGACTTGTTTTGCATATGAGAAACGTGGATTTGAAACAAAAACTAGAGTAAATGACTTCAACTATGGAAAATCATACATGAAAACAAACTAACATGTGAAACATTTTTTGCACATGGAAAACATTTGTTTTTGGACCATTTTTAACTTGTTCATGTGATCACATGTTTTCCCACATCATTACATGTAAAAAACATGTTAAGTTCATGTAGTTTTTTGTAAGCGCAGACACGTCACAGTCTAATTCAAACTTCTTTTGAGTATTTCTTGGCTTGAGGCTGAACTAATAATGTTGGTAAAAACCACAGCATGGACTGAGGAGAGTTAGTTGAGAGGTTCATGGAAATATAGATTAAAATGGGTACAGTCTTCTTTATGGGAGTCTGAAATCATAGCTCAGAATTCTTCAATATTAAATATGAAAACATTTTGTAAAATGTATGATTACAAGGAATAAAAAATATAGAAATTCAGCTCTTTCAGTCTGTTGTTTTTTTGTCTTTTGGGGTCCTTATTTGAGGGAATTCAAACCCTCCCTTCACCCAAACTCCCACTCCATTAAATTCAAACTATGCTACAAAGGTACACAACTTTGTGTACATGCTGTGTATTGGAAATGTGCAATTAATGTGTATCTACCTCTTAGAGCTTTTTTGAGCATTTCTTTGACTGTGTCTAGTTTAACTCAGTGTTTTACCTCTCTAAATATGTATCTTAGTTGACAGAAAATTACTATATTACGTGAAACCACAATGACATTCAAAGGCAGGTATTTTTACAACCTGCAAGCATCAGTGACCAAATCTAAAAGATTGGTTAATTCCACTGTTGACCTGATTAGCAGCTGGTGGATGTGTCTGCAAGTAGCAGCCAAGCCTTTTCAACTCAGCAAGGTGCCGCTCAGAGAGGCTAATGAGCTTTAAGCTGCACTGCTATGCCTCTCTCTGTCTTTCCTTCACCACCTTTCAAGTCTAAATGTTTTCTTTTTTGAAGACGAGGCTCACAGCTATAAACCCTGAAGTTTTAGCTTTACTTTGCCAAGCTGCTCTGAGAGAGCTCTTGGACATGCAGTGTTACATGTGATTTTTCCCCCCTCCCTCTTGTTCTGTTTTAAGAAGGAAATCTTTTGTTGTTTTTTCTGAATCCCGTCAGAACTTTGGAAGCCAGCATTAGGAACAGAGGGATAAAACTCCGATTGAAACAGGTCAGATGACTTTTATTTAACGCTGACTTCTTACTATCCATCATTCTGTCCACATGGGTGTCATAAGTAAAAAGTATGTGTGACAGTTTGTTTATCCATGTGTTTTATGCCTATGGGGACTGTTCCCTGCATTTGTATTTGTGTGACTGTGTGTATAACAGGCCTCACAAAACTCATGAACACACTGTAAAGTGTTCCCTCCATACTTGCCAAATATGCTCCATGGAGCCAGCAAAACAATCGGGTTCACTTGAATTTGTCACTCCAAATTGACCCTAAACACAATTAAGTCATAGGGACCATTAAGTAGGTATAACCATCATAAAACATGTTTCTGCACTAGAAAACTAAAAGGGGGTAAAACTGTGGTCACAGGAAATGAGGTAATAAGGACTACACAGCTAGTCAACCTGTCTTGCCGCTGCACAGCCCCAATGACCTGAGGGGAGCCAGATTTTTTTTTTCAAGCTTGGAAGAAATGAGTGAGGGTTTCTTGGAGGGGTGAAGCTGTAGCGGGTAAACGGGTGGGGGTGGGCAGGATTTGAGCAATGCATGCTCTCTAATCTTGTGCTCAGCCAGCCGATCTCATGATGCAGGAGGCTTAGCCACTGCGGTGAAAGCAATCTAATGGCCAATGAGTAATCAACACTATTACCTGTCTCGACTAATATCCCTGTGGCTCGGTCCGCTGAAGCAAGGAAAGTTCTCCTTCTAGCCCCTGCTTCACCATGGAAAGGGGGAGGAACAAATAAATACAAGGCACAAAAAATAGAGACATAAACATGTATTTGATTTATTGTTGGATGCTGCAAAGACTTCCTTCCCAACCATCAGGAGTAACATTTGTTTGGAAGTCAGAGGAATTCAAAAACTGTCATGTGGTTGATTTATTTCTATAAGGTAGTATGTTTTGCATGCTCAAACCCCCTTTCCCAGCTTGCTAAAGAATTTCAGCACAACCTGTATGACTATAATCAAGGGATCAACAAAGTAGAACAGAGAACATAATTCTTCAAGTATCCTAAGAGCAAAAAACAAAACATGGACTTTATCCACATCTGGTTTTAAAACCACCACCTTATTGTTCTTGGACTTTAGAGTCTGACTCTTTAGTTCTTGTGGCGCAGTGGACTGTGTATGGCATAAAGGAACCACGCAGGTTCAGATAGAATAATGAGAAGTAAGGGTTTGATTTGATGTATGCAACGCATTAAACAACTTTTACTTAGCTGAGGGGATTAAGTGGCATGGTGAACTGTTCTCCTTACTGGTACTCCGATTTGCCAGCCCCAGCCCGTCCACAACAACTAGAAGCTTCATTTAACTTCTTGTTATTGCATAGTCTTACTGTTCTTTTGTGAATATGTTTTTTCATGTCGCTCAAGTTACAGTTTTTCATCTGCAATTTGCGCTCTCCAGCAGTTCTCATTCTTCAAAAACCTCATCAGTGTTCCTAAAAATGCAACAAGCTCAAAATATAACTTTTCTTTGTTATTTAGGGAACGAAATCTATGAATATGCTGATCAGTTTTCTGAGCCTCTCAGCACTTCCTGAAAAAATTCTCTGACTGCAAAATCACTTAAATGTGCCTAGCAACCAAGGCAGCAAATTGCAGTCAACAAAGGGGCCATTGTGCTGTTGTGTTGAGTACGCTAATTTAACTTTTGAAATAAATCGAATATGATTCCATTGTAGTATAATATTTTGGGAAAAGTCGTCTGCAATCTGATTTTGTGCTGTTACA
>JAOXNZ010000054.1:23553898-23564800 GCA_028566095.1 Kryptolebias brasiliensis | reverse complement strand
AAGTCCAGTTGCTTTTGTTTTTAACTTTTTTTGGATTTACCATGTCCTGGATGACTGAGAATCTACACCAGCATCTTGCAATATTGTATGAAATCCTGCATAATGTTATTTTTAAGGTTTGACCAGAATGGCTACAACTTTGTGATTTCTCAACATAAGATGATCATGATCTGGCATGAAAGGCAGTGCGTGATATGCATTCCTTCAAGAAATGCTAGGCTTTTAATTTTACTGATGGATTTATCAGCAAAAATGATTAAACTTTTAACAAATTCTGAAGGTAAAATGCACATAATAACCTATAAGGTTGGTTCACAGATTCTGTTACATTTTGACTTGCAAGCACAGCCCTTAGTGGCAGCGTAGTGCTGGTGTAATGCACTGTGCCTGGCTGCCTCTTCTGAAACATTTCACTAATGGCACTAATGTTCTGAGTGCTCCGGTCCTTAACAGTGCCAACGTAGAGAAGAGAGAAAATGGGGAGACAGAGAGCAGAGGTGTTGAGCTGCAATTGAATCTAAGCAGATGGCACTTGTTTTACTTTCTGCCTGGACATCTGGAGTTTACCTAAACTGATGACTTCATCATCAAACACTGGCCCACCAGCCAACTATGGCACTCATCACACACACATATGCACACTTATGGGACACAACCACAGCTGCACCCCTTGAGAAGTGTGCTCATGAGCTCGTGCATGTGCTGTTTTTGTGTGTTTGCATGTCTTTCCTTGCAAATACACATCAGCGTGTTTAGAAGAGCCAGGCCTGTAAAAATGTCATCCCTCTGTCTCTTCAGTCCTCATTCAGAGTGACGTTTCACTGGTCTCAGGGATGTCATCATTAACTTAAATGTTGTTTGGTTCATTTTGCTTTTTCTGTCAACTATATAAAAACTTTAACAACCACAGTCACAGAGGACTGATTCCTGTCCCAGCTGAAGCTCATAGTGTCCAGGAGAAAGTCAAGAGCATTCAGTTGACTTCACTTACATAGAGGAGCCTGTTTGTGACAACCACACTAGAAGACGTAAGCATTGTAAATGCACAAAGAGCTGTACAAAACCACCGGGAGAGCCCCAGATTTTCCCTAACAAGTTCATAAACTCCCAGTGATGTTTATAAGAACTTTCTTAAGTAGGTGATGCACTTTTTCCAAAACACAACAGTATTTAAGGTCCATTACAGAGTTAGTTAGCTGTCAAACTATTTATTTGAAAAAAAAAAACAAAAAAAACCAAACAAACTGATTCATCCTTAAATACCGCTCCTCTCTGTTTTTGGATCATGGCCTGTGGCCTGCACTTGTATAGTGCTTTACACTACAATCAGTCATTCACTAATTCACACACTGATGGCAGTAAGCTACATTGTAGCCACAGCTGCCCTGGGGCAGACTGACAGAAGTGAGGCTGCCATCACACCAGCACCACTGAACCATCTGACCATCTGTAAGCAAGACAGGTGAAGTGTCTTGCCCAAGGACACAACAGCTGAGACTGATGGAGTGGGGGCTCGAACCAGCAACCCTTTCGTTATAGGATGAACCCCTACCTCCTGAGCCACCGCTGCCCAAACAGGATGCTTTAGCTAAATTTGAATTAATCCTGTTATCTGTATGGGTCAAGTAAATGAGAGAATCTTAACATGCAACTAAAATATGTTTGTCTGCTTTACATTTATTCATGTTTATTTACTCACTAAGAAGATATGTGCACATATAAATGTCCTCGTTAAACCAAATGTGAAGGAAAACCCCCCAAAATATCAAAGTTGAATGAAAGCACTGTCAGCCATGCTCAAAGAATTACCATAATAGGCCTGAGGACAAAGAAGATAACAAAGGACAAGTACATTCTCACTCTCATGTTTTATAGACTAGCTGAAAGGCTAATGCTCAAAATCAAGAGGAATCTGTTTGTTGTGGTCAAGTGCTTTTCATGTTAAAGACGTGGTGGATCCACTTCACTCCAGATGTTTTGTTTCCATTGTTTTTTTTTTTTATTCATTGTTTCCCAAACTTGTTGTCAACAAAAACAATCTGCTGTTCATACATTTTAGTTAGATTTTAATAAAAATCCATCTAGGAGCTTTTGAGATTCTCCACCCAGTCAAAGTGATTCATGATCTTTGTGGCAGTTACTCAGATTTAATGAAGTAGGGATCAGTCCATTAAACAAGACAAAGCTGTGTTTTTTTTCAATCATATAAGGATTTTAACATAAGACCTCTATGCAGAAGTGTAAGGTGTTAATGCTTTTAAAAAGTTTGTATGACAGACACAAAAGTTGCATTTTTTTGTTTTCCCCGGAACTTAAAGTTTGTCAAAACTCCTTCCAGCTCCATTCAGAGGTCAGAGCAGAAGGTTGCGGCAGACAGCACTATGCCAGGTGTGGCTTTAGAGAGCTGGTTGCCCTTGTTGTAATAATGATGGTCATTGGCACATTGACAATTTTAATGATGGAAAGCAAGGTCAGGAAAAGTAGACTGCAGAGTTGATTATGGGTTGGCTGGTGATTAAAGCTGCAGCTGCAGCTCTGTGGAAGATCCTGAACATTAAAAGTGTCCAGCTTTGCATAAGGTTTGAGTATTATTAACACAGTTATGAAAATCTGAAAAATGTAACAAAGTGGAGATATAATAAGGAAATATTTAATAATTGTCTGTGGGTTGGAAATGACATTTGTAGGATACAAACACTTTACTCTGTATATTAAGTTTGGTATCCTTGTCCAAACCAGCACTGCCTATAGATTTAGTCTCTTTCAAGAAATACAACTTAAGCCCCCCTCAAATGCATTTTTTCCTTTTAAACTTATATGATCTCCCATGCATGGTTCTAGAGGAAGGGGTTGAGGTCGCCTCTGCAAAGAAAGTGAAAAAGCTTTCAAAAGCATTTCTCTTGCCCTACTCGCCCCTGAACAAAGCCTGCTGTCAACTGGTCAAGGTTTCACTTCCTAATTACCTTCTCCTGGGGCACAATAGCCAAGCCGTTTGCTAACCCAGGCCACTCTAGACCCCAAGCATTCTTTCCCAGACAACTTGCCCCTCCACCACCGACCCACAGTCTCTCAGGAAGTGCAAGACGCATGGTGAGTATGACCGACAGGACTCCAGCAAGCAGTTGTTCATCTCATTTGAGAACAATGCTTGCAAAGATGTCAAAGGAAAACATGGGTTTAGACACAGAATTTAGGAGACTGCTCAAGTGTGTTTTTGAGACAAAATTGCATGTCTGGTGCTACTGTAAATCTGATTTAAATGTGATTCCATTTCATAAGTCTAAGAAATCGGATTTGCAGCAGAACACATTCTTGGTGCCAGTTTCAAGCCCTTTTCCGGCACTAAGCTCATTCCATGATTCATGCACAAGAGTATTTAAGGCTGTCTTACCTCGGGTTAGAGGTTGCCAAAGGTTCACACAGACTCCCAACTAAGTCAGCACTGTTTCTTTTCTAGCGACTTCTTCTTCTAAAAGATTTGAAGCAATAAAATTTAGAGCCACCAAAGAGAATTTGACATTAGTATCATGCAAAATGCAGCCAGACAGATCTTATTGAGCAGAGTGCTGAGTGGTTTTCATTGATGCTCCTCTGCCACCCAGGTCACTCATAAGAACACCCAGACGGGAATTCCACTCAGGCTTATCTCACCGACCCATCGGCTGCCACCACAACGGAGGATGAGGGGGAGTGGAGGTAGTGTGGACTGAGGAAAGGGTCAAAAGGGTAAGAGGGGGGGTCTCCTCTGTTGCCTGGATTAGTGGTTAGAGGAAACCTGCTGATGGGGTAGGCAGTTCAGTCGTGTTTACCAACAATTGCTCTGGGAGATAGCTGTCAGCAGAACTTACGAGAAAACTCTGCCCATGGGAAGCTGCAAGGTCTGGCCTTAGTTACTGAAGAGCAACAGGTTGTTGAACAGATAACAGAGTAGACATCCTCGAACCATTAGTCCTGTGATTTTTTTTCCTTCAGATGGAAGAAGTGAGGGGAGTGCAATGGGGGTAGATGCAATGTGAGCTAATGCTTCATTAGCTCTTTACAACTATAAGCCATTGTTTTTCCAGTTGAGGAGCCACTTACTCACTGCTGAGGTTCCCTAAGCTCTCAGTGACTTAAAAATTGAACAAGATGAAGCCTGAAACATTAAACTTCTTTTGTAGATTGCAATTGCTTCACCATTAAATTAGTTTAACATAATTGCAGTTGTGATACTTTCAAATGGTTAAACTACTGTAGGTGTTTAATTATAAACAAATGATTGGAAGGGATTTTTATAGATTCTGACTACCACAATTTGGAAGATGTTTCAGTAACTCCAACTAGCATTTTAAATGTGCAACATATAAACATTAACAAGCAGTTACCTGGTCATACATTTATAAAAATGGAGCCCATCTTTTTGTACTTGTCCTCCCAGCTATCTGCATGAGATGTAAATACTATGTGTAAAAAAGATCTTTTTGGTTTTTTTAAACAAAAAATCAAAAATGATATTTGTGAAAAGTCCATCACCAGTATGTCTCAGGTGGTTACACACGAACAGTCTTTGCTCTCTGTTCATCTTTCCCCCTTTCTCTGACTACTTTAGAGTTACATGTATTGTCACTTGACACCCCCCATTAGGAGCCATCAATGTTTAGTCTCCTACAGTTTCAGCTGTCCCCCTTTCTCCAGATCTCAATGTGTTTGGAGTGCTGAAAGATGTGGACCCAACACCAGGGGCCTCATTTTTGAAAGAGTGCACAGCTTTCATATTGAAAGTTGGTGTAACAACAAAATTTTAAAAATGGGATTGCACAAAATATTCGGATTTATGAAACTGTGAGCACAAATATTTCTTCGCACCTTTCCTTCATACACAGCAATTTACATGAAAAAGAGTGCAGCTGCAGGTGGTGCTTGGACAGCCCTGTCCTTTCCCATAAATAAATATGCAAATTAGTGTACTTTTATACTTGACAGGCTTCCACCCTGTGTGCAAATAACCATGGCAAATCTGTCAGGTAAGGCCAAAAAAAAAAACTGAATTACTAAAATTACAGTTCAGCATTAGATGTTTTAGTGGTAGAGGTACTAGAGGCAAGGGGTAAAATTTTATTTGGCAGTCATTCCTCTGGGATTAATAATTAAAGGAAAAAAAATGAAGTGGCATAAGGTGGCAAATGCTGTTAATGCAACAGGATCCAAATTCAGGCCCTTGCCCCAAATAAAAAACAAAATCAAATGTGGTCCGAAATCAAAGTTGATGTTAAGAAAGAAGCTGCTGTGCATCAATGGCATGTTTCAGCTACGGTACAGATATTTGATCAATAGTTTCTAAAAGTCCCAAATATACAATGGTTTTGGCATTTCAGTGCTCAAAAAAGCAAAACAAACAAACCTTGTTGTGTTCACCAATCACAAGACACACCTCATCCTACCAACAACCCCTCTCCCCCCACTGCCCCCCATTGGCCGAAAAAGTACACCTTCACCCAGCACATACAATAGTTAGAATGAAAATATGATCATTTTAAAGCGACAGTACGTTTCATCAGTTCCCATATGGCAACCCTATGAGGACTTGAACTGGCATCGGCAATGCACGGCTCCTCCTAGTTCCCCTGTGTAACACTGGGGTCAGTTCAGCACAGGGTTCCAAAAGAATGGTCCTGGGCACTATAAATCAGGTAATAATCCAGGCATCATCATGTGCCAGCAGGTCGGTGTGATCCCTGGAAACATGCTCCCTCTAAATTCTTCCATTGGCGATGTCCTCCAGCAACGACAAAGTTGCCATTGTTTACATTAGATTGAAATTTCTTGAGCATTTTTATGTTGTATGAGGTTAAATGTGATACACTTTCATTGTTCGGTTTTATACCATAAATGCTCAAACTCATATGAAAACATTGTGTTCAAATGTCCCTTGAGTTCAGAAAACCAAATGGTGTGGTTGGTGTATTTAGTCCAGTTTTCTGTACTTTGTAGTTTGATACTGTTGACTGAAAAAGTTTGCATGGTGTTATTCTCACAGAAGGTCAAATATTCAACGTATATTTATGCACACTTTCAAGCAACGTTCATTTTCATACGTCCGAGGTGTGCGTAGAACATGGCGTATGCAACCTTTTTGTGCATACACACTGTTCATACATGAAGCCCCAGATGAACTGAAAATTCACCTGAAACGTTATTTAAAATGAGTCCAAGTGAATTTCTTTTACACTCATGATTGCAGTTAGCGAGAGATAGAAGTAAAAGTATAAAAAGCATTACATTTTGTCAGAGTTTCACCTCAACAAACTATTAAAGACTGAAAATAAAATTTGTAGCAGTTTCAACTTGTTTTTATCTTTAGACTAAGCAAAGCTAACTGAAGGCCCTATATTCTGTGCTTTTGTCCCAAACAATTCTAAAAACTCTCTCTTGGTTATAAGGATTATTAGTCCAACTATGGAGCAGTTATTAAGACCACAGGTGCTGAAAGAGTATTCAGTTTGCTCAGCCAAACAATATACATTTACAAATGGACCAGTCACATCACTTCTAAAACAGGGACTAAAGAAGACCAGGTAAGTGTAAATATAAAGACTATAAATGGCCAAGATATCATTAGTGTGGAAACAAAACAAAAAAAGGCAAACTTCCTCAAGTGGTTATAGAGACTGTTAAGGGTCCCCTGCAGTCCAAAAGCACATATTTACTATACTGAGAGAGCTGCCAATCTTCTTATTCAGCCTTTAGTAAAATTGTTAATTTCAGGCAAAAAACAATTTCTTTAGTTTTTGTGTCTGTGTGGGTTGAACAGAGTGTGTGGTACTAAACCACACATAAAGTGCCTTCTGTTCAAAACAAGTCATCAGGTACAGTCTCCAAAATTTGATTACGCAGGTACAACATAATAGGGAATTCTGTGGAGACTAATGTTTTTACCAGTTTCATCTAAGTAAGCAGAAAAAGAAACATAATCAGACTTATTTGCAATAAGGGAATTTTAAAAGTAATATTCTAAAGTCAGGGGAGTTTTTTTAATATGCATGCATATTTGTGGGTGATGACTTCTGATAATATGATATCCTAACAAGTAAAAACTAGCAGGGCAGGCGTCTTGCGGCAGGAACTCTTTGCAGTTTTTATGAAACTGTAGGTTTCATAATTTTCTGTCCAATGTAGACAGTTATGTTCTGTGTATGTTGGACAGTACAAGCCCAGCTAAAATCCCTCATTATCCCTGGCACGAAATAATCAACTATGTGTTTAAAGGCTAGGGATCCTTACCCTCATTCCTTCCTCCACACTAATACTTGAGGTCATGACCTCCACAGAAGGATGAATGAGGGTTTGAGTGTGTGTGTGTGTGTGTGTGCCTGTGCAGTAATAACACAGTGGGAAGTTTATGATGAATATTTCTGACTTGATAACTGATTTGCCCTCATGTTCACCTTTAATCTCTGATGAACCTATCCAGTGGAAAGGTCACAGAGTTGTACTGTGGAACAGAACTACAAACAACTCAGTGGTTGTCTAAATATTATAGAAAACTCCCTCTCTGTTGTGAATGCATAAAGAGTTTTTTTCACTTAGTCTGGGTTCAACAATAAAGAAAAAAATAATGCCATTATTATGAAAAACTTTAGATACTTCAAAACTTCAATTTAAATTTTAAATTTGGTTTATTTATACATTCATACTCACAACCTGGTCCTTGTAACCATCCATCCATCCATTTTTTTAATCCGCTTTTTCTTTCTGGGGAGTTGGTGCCTATCGGGGGACACCCTGGACAAGTCACAAGTCCATCACAGCAACACATTTAGTTAAAAAAAAAACAACACCTCGGGACAATTTAGAGTTACCAGTTTACCTAACATTTATATTTTTGGTCTGATGGAGGAAACCAGAGTACCTACAGAAAACCCACCCGTGACGAGGAGAACACACAAACTCCACACAGAAAGGCCCCAGGCCTGGAGGCAAACCTGCAATTTTCTTGCTGTGAGACAATAGCTATAACCACTGCACCACTGTGCCACCCTCCTTATAACCAGTTTATCTTTTTTGGTGTTGCATTGCTGGTACTGTGACCTTTCATAGCCTTTATAACTACATTTATTTGGCCTTTTTTAGCTCTTGCTTCAGAGTAGGTACTTTATTGGCGCAGTAGGGACTCCTGAGTGAAGTAAGGATGCGATTGTTCCATACATAAATATTTGTTGACCAAGCAAACTGAATGCTTTTCCATCACCCACACTTTTAAACTGCATTAATGTTGCTAATGTAGGAGCTACTTAACTGTCTCCAGTGTTTGCTGTGACATGCTCTTTGTTGAACATGTGCAGAACAAAGTAGACTAATAAGTCTTGGCACTTAAAGCTCCTTTTAAATGTTTGTAGAGCTCTTTCAGACTTTGGTTTAGAAATTAAACTAAGAATCCACAACACACAGCTCTAGGAATCCTAGGAATCCTACATTGTTGTTGTTGTTGTTGTTGATGAATGTTGTGCGTAGGTGGTATGACTGTGCTGACTGTCGACCTGGTGTTGTGAAATAACAGTGATCAAAAGCAAACACGTAGGTCCTTATAACCACTCCGTAGTGGGCAGACTAAAAAGCCTTATAACCCTCAGGGAATCCTCATAACTGTTTGCTCTGAAAATGCCATGTAACAAAAATGTTCAAGAATTTTCTGTCATTAAAATAAGACATTGTCATGTAAAGAAAAACAAATACTAATGTTGGAATCATAACAATGGCTTCAGACTAAAACATATACATTGTTTTTATAAAAGGGGAAGTTGGTAAAGGTGCTGACAAAATAGAGTTGAAGTGGAGAAGCTAAAAATAGCTGTGAAACAACCAGCTTGGCCATCCCAGCTCTTCCTGATTAAAACCATACTATCAACAGGCAAGACACATCACCTCTTTTGGCTGGCGAGAGCAATTCAAATCTAATCTATCTATGTTGTCGCTGACTCTGAAAAGCTTTTATTTCTCTGATTTCCTATTGAGTGGCTGAAGCCAAAAAATGTTATTCCCCCTCATCCCCTCCCATTTACTGTATGTTCCTCCCCTTTTTCTTTCAATTGGATATTCCTCAAAGAGTCCAACACTTTTGTTCTGCTTGGAAGTTACAATCTGCTGCTGGAGGGATGGCTCTTGTGTATTTGCCACACAAGATGTTGGACTTCAGCAGCTTTATGATGAACCGACGTTTCTGCATCTGCAGGATTATTAATTTTGTGAGAATATGATCCGCTGGCCAGCCGTACTCTCCAAGTGGTTGTAAGTTATGAGCCTAAAAAAAAAAAAAAACCCCAGCAATTTAGAGCTGCATAATGAAGTGGAGTGTATTTAAACAGCTGCAATAGCTGCTTCTCAGCAGAATATTGATTGCTATTATGGGATAACAAGCAAACAGAAAACACGCTTCAAGTCCCCTTGGAGGTTTAGTTGAAAACTTGTGTTATGATTTGATGAGAACACAAGGATTTGAAAATGTCAGCAAAAAAAAAAAAAAATTCCAGCTGATTTTTGTAAAGATACCGATTACAAAGGAATTAGTGCATACAGATGTTGTATGTTTAAACGACAAGTGCCACCTCGCCAAAAAGTCCTCAGGTCCACGACAGGGTTTTCATGTTGAGTAATGCTGTTTATATTAGGCCTCAGCACATGCATTAGTGTCTTTCAAACGCCTGCAATCTCACAGCTGTTTGACAATTTGAAATACTTTACAGGCCTCCTATGTACATCAGTAGAAACAAGTGTGTGAGTGTGTGAGTTTATCAAGTGCTGTAGCACAAGAGTCATCGAAAGGCATCAATAAAGGGCTTCAAAATTAAAGAATGGAAAGTATGTAGCTATTTTTGCAGGCTGGCAACACTAGTGTTTGCTCTCACCTGCACCATATATGACCAGCGTTACAGGCTGCTGTGTAAAACAAACACTGCCCCCTACAGGTTCCAGGTTGTCTGGGAATGATGAATAAATAGACAATCTGAATTTTCATTTTTTTAAATTGAGGTTAATATTGTAGAACCTTCTAAAGCCTAATGCAAAGAGGTAATAATAAAGATATTGGTGCACTATATGGACAGCAGTATTTGGCCATACCTGTTAATAATTGAATTCAGTTCTGACAGTCAGGGTTTGGGCGTGGCTCCTTATTTCCAGTGACGGGCAATGTTAATGCTTTAGCATACTGAGACATTTTGGACATTTTGGATGCTCTACAGAATGAATGGGCACAAATTCCTACAGAAACACTGTTGAAAGGCTTTCCACAAGGTTTTGGAGTGTTTTTGTAGCAATTTGTACCCATTCAATCTGTGAAGTATTTATTATGTCAGGCACTGATGTTGGATGAGAAGGTCTGACTCACAATCTAAATTGTAGTCCAAAAGGTGTTTGATGGGGTTGAGGTCAGGGCTCTGTAAAAGCTAGTCAAGTTCTTCCACACCAAACTCATCAAACTATGTCTTTATAGTCCTTGCTTTGAACACTGGGGCACAGCCATGTCCGAAGCTAGGTGGCTCCCCCAAAGGATTGCTACAAAGTTGGAAACATAACATTGTTCAATGTCTTGGTATGCTGAACTATTAAGCCTGTCCATCACTAAAGACCAAAACCTGACTGAAACACCTGAATTCAGCAAATATCAGGTGTGTCTAAACACTTTTATCCAGATAGTGTATTTCAAGGTTTCTTTTTGAAAACCTTAAACATATCTGAGTCCTTACTTTGGAGCACTCCTCCCACTGATATATTTCATTTTCATTCAGTATTCCCTTTTTGCTCCAACTGCTTTCAGCTAGAACAATCAGTCTTCACTGATCTGAACACACAGGAGTCAGGCAGCCCTCCATCATGGCTGCCTTCCCAGAGTTTCTGATCACCAGATATGAGTGTGCGTGTCATCAA
>JAOXNZ010000054.1:23507513-23518127 GCA_028566095.1 Kryptolebias brasiliensis | reverse complement strand
AGAAAGGCCCCAGGCCGGGATGCGAACCTGCAACCTTCTTGCTGGGAGGCGACAGCTCTAACCACTACGCCGCTGTTATAAATCAATCATGGTCAATATAAATTGGCCTTCTTTGCAAAAAAACAAACAAACAAACAAAAAAATAAACAACCTGTTTCAATGTGAAAGTGAAACCAAATTTCTAAAGAGTAATACCAATGAAATAAAAATGTCATGTAAAAAAAGTGATTGCATAATTATTCACCCCTTTAAACTGACTGTCCTAATTCAACTCAGAGAAAAGATTATTGAAAAGTACACGTTATGGGATGGATACAAAAGGATTTCTAAGGCCCTTATTATCCCCAGGAGTTCTGTTAAATCCATCATCAAGAGGAAGGAATATGGGACATGTGTAAATCTACCAAGAGCAGGCCGTCCTCACAAACTGAGTGCAAAAAGGAGAACAGTGAGAGAGACCACCAAGACACCTGTGAGCTCTCTGAAGGAGCTCCAAGCTTCAGCAGGTGAGATGGAAAATACTACATACAACAACTGTTGCCCAGGTTTATCACCAGTCTGAGCTTTATGGGAGAGTGGCAAAGAGAAAGCCACTGTTAAAGAAAACACAATAAATTTCAACTAGAGTCTCTAAAAATGTAAACAAACTCTAGTTGAAATTTAATGGGTTTCTTTAACAGTGGGTTTCTTTTTCCCATTGGAGTGAAAAACTAGCCTGGTGAACCCTATTTTTGAAAAGGGGGACTGGAAAGTTTGTTCCAACTATTGCAGGATCAAACGTTTTAGCCTCCTTGTTTATTCCAGGGTGTTGAAAGGAAGGCTCTGTTTGATTGTTGAACCTCAAATTAAGGAGGAGCAGTGTAGCTTTTGTCCTGGTCTTGGAACAGTGGATCCGATCTTCACCCTAGCAGAGTTAGTGGTCATGGGAGTTTGTCTCTACAATTCACATGTGTTTGTGAATTTGGAGAAGGCTTATAACTGTGGGGGTGCTCTGGGAGTATGGGGTATCAGTGTAATTTTTAGGGGCAATACAGTCCCTGTAACCAAAGTGAGAGATGTGTTTGCAACTTTGGCACAAAGATGAGAGTTTGACTGGCAGGGCTTTCCTGTTTGTGGAGTTCATGGGCAGGATCTCAAGATGAAGTCGTGGAGAGAAGAGCGTGTGCTTTGAGAACCTCAGGATCTCGTCTCTGCTTTTTGCAAATGATGAAGTATCTTCAGGCCATGACCTTCAGAATGCACTGACACACACAGGTGAGCGTGTAGTTAGAGTCAGCTCTAAGTATAAGGCCATGAGGTGGTTTTCTGATTAGGATGCCTGCCTCTGGAGGTTTTCTGGGCACATCCCACTTTGTAGAGACCACTGGGCAAACCCAAAACTTGCTAGTAGAACTATGTATCCTCTTTAGCATGAGAATACCTTTGGATTCCCCAGGTAGAGCTGGATAGTGTCACTGGGGAGAGGGATGTCTGTGTTTACCTCTTGAACCTGTTTACTCTGCAACCTAAAAATAATTAGGTTCCAATTAACCAATTAATTAATTCCAGATTATTTGGAATTTGCTAAATGGTATATTAAAGAGTCCCCAAACATGTCGAGGAAGTTGTTGTGGTCAGATGAGACTAAAATAAACTTTTAGCCATCAAGGACAATACCATGTCTGGCACAAACCTAACACTTCTCATCATGAGGCGTTACAATGCTTCACTAGCCTCACAGTGAAGCATGGTGGTAGCAGCATCATGCTGTGTAGATGGCTTATAATCAGCACTAACTAAGAACCTTGTCATAGTTGAAGGAAAGATAGATGGAGCAAAATTGAGAGAAATTCCTGAGAGAAACCTGTTTGAGTCTTCCAGAGATTTGAGACTGAGATGGAGGTTCACCTTCCAGCACATCAATAAGCCCTAAACACACTGATAAGGTAACACAAGGAGAAACAGTTAAATGTCCTGGAATGGTCCAGTCAAAGCCCAGACCTCAATCCAACTGAGAATCTCTTGTATGATTAATAGTTTACTGTACACAAGTGGCACCCATTCAACTTGAAGGAGCTGGAGCAGTTCTTTCATGAAAAATGAACAAAAAGGCCAGTGCTTAAAGGTACCAAGCTTTTGGAGACAAACCTGACGAGATTAGCATCTTTACAGTCATAGTTATGCTGTCATGCAAATTATACTTTTAAACTCCAGGTTGTAAGGCAACAAAACACAGAGAATGCTAAAAGGGGGTGAACACTTTTGCAATCTGCTCCTATACAAAAAAAATATATATTCAGAATGATTTTTCAGTTCATTCACCAAGGTTGTACCCCAAATCCCTCAACACTCATGCACAAACCTCATCCACCTATTTTACTAACTATGATGACCCATAAGGTTTTTATATAAATTAGTTTGTTTGGATTATTTTTCTATTCCTATCAAGTTAAAAGTAAAAAAGTTGTTTTTTCCAGAGCACTGCTGCCTTTGCAGCTCTGGATGCTTGTCTCTAGAAAGTGCACACATGGAAACAACCAGAAAAGTTCTGCACAACCAAGACTTAAACTGAAAACCTTCTGGCACTGAGATGACAGAGCTATTCACTATAATGTGAGTGCAGCCTTGTTTTGTGATTACTTGAGTAAATAAGTGAATTCATCAAGTGAGCCTCCATCTATCTTTTTAAAGCACAAGGTTAAACTAATAAAAAAGTCTTCGTCTAATAGCACACTAAAGTACCAGTATAAGTAAAGGTATTGCTCATTGTCTGCAATTTAACTCATCAATACTTACAAGCAGTCTTATTCTTTTTACTAAGCAGTTCTTTTTTTGGTTTTTGGTTTTAGTTCTTTTCTTGGAGATAAACAAAATTGGAATTAGCTTAATTAACTTAAAAGGCAGTAAAAACCTGCAGATGAAGATTGGCAGCGAGAAAATACAAGAGTACTTTAAAGGCACAAGTTGTAATTGAACTGAATAATACCTTAATAATACCTGAAGAGAAATAACGGTGTTGCAGCACAAATAACTGAGATAAAATAAATTGTTAAAAAAAATCACCTGACAAACTCTTGAAAAGTTAGAACTGTAAAAAAAAAAAAGAAGGGGAGGGTTTAAATATCTAGAGATTTCCATAAATGACGAAATCCAACATTGGTTTTAAATGTGAATGAAACAGAACCGTTCTTCTTTTTTAAAAATAAGGCAGAGAGTTAAGAATGAGAAGATAAACTGAAATGTAAAGAAAACCCAAGGGTCATTATAAACGTTGAATGAAGATTTTTTTCTCAGTTTCAACTCACTGCACTGATATCTAGAGGTGTGGACAGTTTTTCATAATGAGATAAAAACCTAACAGGTCATTCAAAAATAAAAAAAAACTCAAATTTCAAAAGGTTTCAGACTTTTTGCCTCATTATGAGAGACCATATGTAACAGCTACTACTCCAGTTCTGCTCTGCTGCTATATTTAATTAATCATTTTCACTGACCTCAACTTGCATAAGTTTAATAGTTGCTGTTTGACTGACACTACAAAAATCCACCAGGGTCACACATATGTAGCTACATGTAACACATACTCTGAGTGCCGTATGGGCAGTCAGAAAAGTCTAAAACAGTTTGATGAAAAGTGACAGAGTGGGAGGTCTTTTAAGCTTTTAATGTGGGAGGAACATCTGCCTTTTGAAATCTGTCCTAGAATAACGCCTTGCCTGTCTGGGAGGAATTCAGTATGAACTTCCTGTCTTGTTCAAGTGGGAATAGCCTCCCACTAAATCATCTTATGACAGAGTGATTGATGCCTTACCTGCACTGTCTGGAGTTAATGGCCTTCTGTGTCAATGCAGGTCTTTATGACAGAGAAAACCTGTCTGTATGTGTGTGAAGGCCTGGGAGATTTCCTCTGTGAACAGTTGACTGGAGAGATGAGCTGAAGCAGTTTTTGTTGCTGATGATGATTATTTGTGCACCTCAGATGCACTCTGAGGCGTAGATTTAGTTTAACACACATGTTCAAGCAAATTTGCGTTTATGCTAAAGAAGGGAACACTCAGTGAAACAGGTTGTGTGCGGGATTTTCCCTCCACTTAGAGATTTGCAGACAGTCCTTATTTGCTCTTTTCACCCCTTCTACGGCTGCCCATTACAAACTTATTTCAGCTGGAACAGCCTCAGAGAAGCAGCAACCTGCAAAAAGGTTTTTGTACAAGTCTTTTTGTATTTGTTTAGCTTGAGGCTCTTTGCTTTGCTCAGAATAAAGGCCCAGCAATCCTTGAAGGAATGCATATCACCTGCTGCCTTTTAGGCCAGAGTTCAAATCTAACATCATCTTATGTTGAGAAAAGATGAGATGATAAAGAAGTTATAGATGTGTCGATAAAATTTTTAACATGACATTATGTGCAATCTTACCCAGTTTTGCAAAATCTGGAGTATGTGTTGTAAATGACTCTTCACCAAATTTTAGTTCAGTATGTGTAAAATTGACCAAACTATAGTCATGCTTGTGTTGACTAAGATCAGATTCAGATTTATTTTATTTAAAGCAGGGACAGTGCATATTAATGAACAAATAAGCAAATATGCCAGATTGTAGCCGGGGGCTAGTTTCCATTTGTTTGTCCTTTGGCAGCTTGATGTTAATATGTACATATGTACATAAGGCTCTATACAAGTGAGGAGAAACCATATAAAAGTGCACATACTAATCATCAACATAATACAATAAAACACAACTAAGAGGACAGATGGCGCACAACATCACAGAGCAGGTAAAGCCCAGGACTGTAGTAGAAGTCCCTATATTGTTCATAGAAAACAATAATATGAAGCATATTATCCTTACTCCTAAATGCATAAAACATGAATAAGAGATTAATGAACATAAAACTAGTGTATGTATAAAACAAGACTAATGTCCATGCCTATTGCATATATTAAGTATGATTAAAATATGGAATATATATAAAGCTGTTGCACTTGAAAAATACATTTAAAAGGTTCAAGGCTATATTTATTGCACACATTAATTTTACTGCCCATATAAAACATGGTCACAAGACTGGTGAGCTCTGAGCCACATTTTCAATTTCCCCCTAAAAGCTCTGAGGCTCGTGCTCTCCCTTAGAGTTGGAGGTAGTTTATTCCATAAGATGATACCTTTTACAGAAAATATATTTTTGGGGACTGATTAGCTGTGGCAGCTGTCTTGATATGAGTTAACGCCAAAAGTTAATCAGTTGTAGATGCACATCTAGTGATTTGTTTTTCTGCAAGTTTCATTAATATTTTTTAACAGATATAGATGACTAATGGTTAATGCAAAGTTTCAAACAAAGATCTGGCATGACCTGGTAGCACTTAGAGTAAGTACTGCGGATGACTCTCAGCTACTACTACACTAAACTTTACCTTTGTTATAGCCATTTTTCTATTTCAGATTATTGTGGTGTAGATGTACAGCTGTTCTTAAGTTATTTTGGTAACAGACAGACAAACAAACACATGCAAGCACATACACACACAAACACAGGCAGAAACATCATCTCCCACCTTTTGGCAATAAAAGTAAAGCATAAAAACAAACAGGATAATTCAACAAGTACAAAAAGCTGATGACAACTTATTCCAATCTCCCAAAAGGTTCCAAAACCTGTGACTGTCCACATTAAATTGTCCGTTTCAATGACTTTGCCCTCTGACTGACACCGCTGCCCACCCCTTGAGGTCATCTCAGTGTCTGGTGAACTAATTATAGATTGTGGCATTTTATACTTGGCATACTTAACAAGAAATGCATACAGGCTGCAACGAGAACTGCAGGGGTGGGAACCATCTGGATTCACCCAATAATTACAGGGTCTCTAATAATCATTTACATCCTAATATGACAGCATCAAGATGAAGAGCTGAACACAAATAATCTGGATTATTATCTCTCAGTGGGAGAGGCAGATTTCTAACCAGTAATTATCTTTTCACACCAGTTGATAATGTATAGTAAGACCAGAAAGCTGCATGAACAGAGAGCCATTTTCTGGAATGGTCATTAAATAATCCTTTATTATAATAATATTTTTGCCAGTGAGTGTGTGTTTGTCTGTTTGTCTGCCTGTTATCAAAATATCTCATGAACCACTCAACTGATTTTAATGAAACTCTCAGAAAGTAATCAATGGATGTAGATCTACAACTGATTGACATTAGGAGTCAATCCAACTCAAAATGGCTGCCACAGCTAGGTGGCTTTAGCAAACACAAAAATGGCTACAACTCAGTCAGTTTTACAAATGCCGAGCTAAAATTTGATGTAGCAGTAGTTGAGAGTTATCCACAACACATACTCCAAGCACAAACAGATCTTGCAAGAACATTTCATGAGATGCAATACAAGGTTTGACAAAAGCCGCCATAAACTAAGCTTTTCTCAACATAAGATGATCTCAGTTTAAAACTCTGGCATGAAAGGGGGCAGCCGATATGCATTATTTCAAGAAAAGTTGGGCTTTTAATTTCACAATATAGTTCTAGTGACACTAGGCTCATTAAAACTGATTCAGAAGTTGACATGATTTGTAAGATATTTAGGATTTGTAATATTCTGTCTCAGAAGACACCATCCAAGTTAGTTTCTAAGTGATTAAAACAAAACAAGCAGTTCACAGCAGCTTCCAGTATGACAGCTATCTCATCTACCTCACATAATTATTTCCAGCTAAAAGTGCCTTCTGTTCATCATTAATTCAAATAAAGTTTTAATAAAACAGAACATGAAGATAAAACAATTGGCATCCCACTTATATGTTTTCCTCACTCTCTAATATGTGCACATTGTTGTTGATTACAGCACACATATTAGTGTGCCAACTGTAGCAGTAAACGAAAGCATCCCTCATGCCGTGGCATTCATAAGATAATCAGTGCATTAGAGTGTGTTATATTATCATGACTCATACACCTTGTTATACCTTAATTATTTAAGTACACAGGAGATTCATCATATTTGCTGACATTTCAGTTATTTCAAGTAAGAACATAGCTTTTACTTCACAACACAAAAAGCACTATATTTTTTTAAGTTGCATACACCAACAAAAAGTAGTAATTGAAATATTTTCTGAAGTGGGGTTCTGTGAAGTTTTGAGCAGTCAGCATCTTACCTGAAATCAGAATGATATCAGTTTGGAGAATCAAAAAGAAATTCTCATAAATGACTCCGGCTAACAGACTGGGGCCTATTCCAAGGTGGATTTCACCCATCTAAAAGAACTTAAACCTCAACATGTTTATTGCTGTTCAAGTGAAGGTTTTATTGTAACTAATGCACAGCTTCATTTTTGCACAAGACAGTTATTTACATGGTTGTCTGCAAAGATTCACGCTGAAGACCAGCCGTGCTGGAATATTGTTCATGGTTCATTACAACAGATTCAGTGTGAAACAAGTAATGGAAAACAGACCTTGTTAAATTTAACAAAATTATTTGATGCAAAAGTAATGCAGTGTGAAAATTCATGACATCATAGTGTTTGATTAGACTTATATATAATATTTGAGAATTGAACTGTTTTCGATGGCTGGAGTCTGTTCTGGAATAAGTCCTAATCTGAATAGATGTTAGCTTGATTTCCCCATGAGATATTCTTTCTGATTTTTGATCCCCATAAAGTCCTGACAAGGCAGGTGATTTTATCAGAAATAGTCCCAAAAAGTGAACAAAA
The DNA here is from genome assembly GCA_028566095.1 of Kryptolebias brasiliensis. NCBI lineage: Eukaryota > Metazoa > Chordata > Actinopteri > Cyprinodontiformes > Rivulidae > Kryptolebias > Kryptolebias brasiliensis. Next base: position 23,510,424 of record JAOXNZ010000054.1, on the reverse strand, counting down.
AAACCTTACACATACACAATTGCATTATAACGCACATTTAATAAAACGAAACCTCTAAAAACCACCACTGACGATTGATACTTCTACAAAATCCCACAAATTTGATATTTCCTTATAAAGTTCTGCATCTCATTGTCTACACAAAGAAATGGTCCTCACACAACTGGTATATGATAAATGGTGTCTATATTTCAGAAACTGTATATAAAGGGATAGTGCTAAGCAACTGACCTTAAAAACAGCTTTTGTGCTGATGTAATTTTGTACTAAACAATATAGTCTGGACAAGCACTACAATGAAAAATCCATGTAAAGACAGCCTATAGTACATGTCAAAAGATCTGCATTCATTTTCTGCTCCAGACTGCACACCAGTGGAGAGCTGCCACGTAATTACAAACTACTCAAGGGAATCGATCAACACTTATGAGAAGTAGTCTCTCTGGACTTGAACACTTCAGCAACATCCCCTGCACAAACACAACTCCACAAGCTAGACTTTCTACACATACATATATATAAAATGATTACTAATATAAAATAGCATTCCATGGGGGAATGCATATCGCCTACCACCTTCATCCCAAAGTGTTAAAAATGTCATGTGATCTCTCAGCAATGTGTTGGTGATGACTCTCAGCTACTACCACACCACTTTTTAGTTTAATATCTGTAAATTGACTGGGTTAGAGCCGGTTTTGTGTTTGCTAAGATTGATTAGCTATGGAAGCCATCTTGAATTGGTTGACTCCAAAAAGTTTGTCATTGATATATATAAATAACTAAACACGGGAACGTAACGTGGACGTTGAAGCCAAAACACTATGAGTGCCCCTGTAAACTGGCTGCAATAAAGGTTTACGACATAAACAAATAGGATACAGTATTTAGATGAATAAAAAATAAAAATTTACCTTAAGATGTTGACTTCTGTTGATTCTTGCATTTCTTACCTTGTTGCTGTAAGATACAATTTTCATTTTTTAAATACATTTAGTTCTAATTAGTTATTTGATGCTTAAAAATTGCAATGATTGTATGTGGGGGAATCAGCGGGGCTTACAGCCTTACATCTCGTTTGCAGACTCTGGGACAAAAAAATACAACGTGACAGCGTCTATCCTTTTATGTCAGTGATGTAATAAAATCTATCCAGTGGTTCATGAAATATTTTACTAACAAACAGACAGACAACAAACACACAGACACACAAGGGAAATTACATATTCACCCACTTTTCATGGCAAAGGGGTGATAATAGTTGCAGGTAAAAAAAGCAAGAGATGGGGAAAAAAAATTACACAGTTTGAGATGGAAATAATGCTTTGAAGCTTGCTGCTTTACAGTCTCCACTACCTGCTCCCCTTTGTTATAGCTCCTGTACTAAAATGATGCATACATTTTAGCTCTATCATTTGGTAAGACAGAAACAAACTGAGATAAATAAACTTTAAAGAAACGTGGCTTTATTTGACTTAAACCACCTGCTACTGCAAAAAAAAGCATACATTACTGTCACAGTGATGTATGTATGCATCACTGTGATGTATTACTGCTCAAAATTATAATGGTCAAAATTTCAAATTTGACTACTAGAAAGTCCATCCTCACATTTAAGAGAGTTTTACTTTATCTTTATGAGCAAGCGTGGATGAAAGGTTCTCATAAAGATAGATTAACACCTAAAATTACCCATCCAAACCCAGCAGCAATGCATTATGTCATTTTCTTTCTCATTGACAATCCTGTGACACACTGTCAGAATTAGGTCTTCTTTTGACTATGAATTTGTGGGCATTTATTTTAGAACAAAACTCCTCAGATTCCCTCCCCCGTGTGTGACTCATATGGCAAAGTTGTGCTTATTTTGCTACAGCTGAAACTCAAACAAACCCAGAATTATCAGACTCCCACTGAATGTCCAGTAAATGTTCCACAGCTGGATCTTCTGCTCAAAGCAACTCCTTTCTTGTTGAGTCTCTTTGTTGTTGATGAGCTGAATAGGGCGGTGGGTGGAGAGCAGTCAGACTGGTGTGACCGCTCACACTCCTGCACTCTTACATGTTGGTGAAAAAGAGTGCGCTGTGTGCTCTGGGTCTCTCTGACTTCATTAAGTAGAAGGTCATGGTGCATGGTATACTTATAGAAAAATATTTGTCACCTCACACACAAAGCAACACATGTTGTCATAGCATCATAGATGGTTGAGCCTCATCAGAATGTGGCTCTGCATCACTCCAAGTGAAACTTTATATTCAGCAAGGAGTCCAATGACTGCACCAAAACAAGGCCAAGTATTTCTTGAAAGAATACACATTGCCTGTTGCCCTTCATGCCAGAGTTTTAAACTAAGATCATGTTATGATAAGAAACCGAGTTATATTGGCTTTGGTCAAGCCTTAAAAATAGTGTAATCTCATTTGACATCACAAGAACTTGCATAATCTATTAGCACTCAATGTGTGAGTTGAGGATGACTCAGCTACTACCACATCAAACTTTATTTTAATATCTGCAAATTGGGCAAAGTTTTAGCCTTTTTTGTGTTGACTAAGGTTGATTAACTGAACTGGGTTGACTCCAAAAGATAATAAGTTGTAATTGTACCTATAATGAATACTTTTTAATAAAACCTGTCCAGTGGTTCTTATGATATTTTGCTAATGGACAGACAGAGCTGACTCCAATAGTTAATGGTACATTTTAAACAAAGATGTCACACACTGTGTAGCGCTGAAATTAGTATGTTTGGGAAGATTCTCATCAATGACTACATCCACTTTAGTTCAATATCTGAAACGTATGGGGCACCGAATGTAAAAATTCAGTGAAAACAAAAATCAGCTCACTTTCTTCACATTTAGTGCATTTTTCTCACATTTAGTGGGAAATGTTAAATAAAAATGTTAAA
>JAOXNZ010000054.1:23404297-23418267 GCA_028566095.1 Kryptolebias brasiliensis | reverse complement strand
AAAAAAAACAAAGGTTGTGTTTATGTTATGTGGGTACATGTGTGCTGGCTAGCCACCTGGAAATGCACAGTTAAAAAAAAAAAGAAAATAAAAGTGCTGTGAGCGGTAGAAGGCCCACCACCTACAGCACCCAAGAGCAGAAAGGACAGGTGGATCCAGCCCCAGAAGGCAGCAGCAGTCCCGGGCAGACAGACACCGGGCACCACCCCAAGGCAGCCGTGCGTCCGCACAGAGGTAGGTTGTCAGCGAAGCACAGGGTCAGCAGCCCCCAAGACAAAGAGGCACATCTTCAACACATTGTAAGGACTTCCCTCAGTGTATAATTAGTTCCTGCTTTTAGTTACTTTTCATCAGATCCTTGTCGTTTTTCATGCTGAAGTTTTCTTAGTTCTAGTCCAGTTTGTTTGGTTTAGGTTCTTCATTTTAGTAAAGTACTTGAACTCTTTCAAGCTACCTGCCTACTGTCTCCCTGAGGCCCAGTTTACACAATGCTGTTTTTCAGTGAAACTGGGACATTTCTGTTGCACTTCAGTCATTCGTTTACACAGTATTAGCGACTGGATTCTCTGACCAAAATACCAAGAACAGAACAGAACTTTTCACATAATCCATGTTGCATGTTCAAAGGAAGCCGCAACTTGTGAAAGCGCACATGCACACTATGGACAGCTGCAGTGCGAGAAGATCAAAAAACAGTAACGAAGGCGAAGAGCGGAGTGCTGTTTGTGCTACTCACCCTTTCAAAGTGCAGCAGGAGCCCAACATCACTGCAGGTCCAAATAAAGGTTTATGTATTCACCATTTTGGATGTAAGTGATAACATACTGGAGAAAATAGTGTGTGTGTACATGTGCATGTCAGCGCCAGCTTGTGACCTGGCATGGAAACTGCAACAGATTCAACAGGCACAGCGTTACCATGTAAACTTTTTTTTCCGAATAAACATAGGAAATTTGTAAAGTTTTGAGGTGATCAGTCACGTGTAAACATAGCCTGAGTGACTGCATTTGGGTCCTACTTCCACCATCCTCCCTTGTTTTTGGACAAAAACAGAAACACTCATTTCAAACAGGCTTGAGAAGGCTTCCATTTCTGTTATGGTCATGAACCTAAAGATTTTGTGTGTAACATTTAGGGCAATCTACTGGCAAAAATGCATTGTAATATTTATACTTCATTAGAATCGATACAAAGAAAGTCACTTACTTCATTTTCAATAACTTAAGAATGTGAACAGAATCCACCCACCATGTTACACAGTCAGATTATTGTCACAAAATCATGCAGGCAAAGGCTTGAAAATACAAAATGCAGACACAAAGCAGCAACTTACTGGTGATGAAAACAATCCTTTTATTCGAATAGGTGAAAACAGAACATAAGTAAATCTGGACACAATGGTAAAGGGACAATAACATGAGGAACCGACAACTGAACAAAGGAAAACAGGGGCTATAAATACACACAGGGGTGGGGTGTGCTAATTACAAAACAGGATCAGGTGTGACAGAGGAAGGCAAGGCAGACCAGAGAACAGACAAGACTACAAAAAACAAGCGGTAAAGCCAGCAGAATATTAGTGATAAAACAACCAGAAATCGCTCTAAAATGTAACCTTTGCCCTAAAAAGCTAAGATCTTTGATAATTACATTGTTGTGTTAGTCCAAACACTGTCTTCAGAGTGAGGTATATGAGTTGTTATTTTTTTTAATCTGGAGCAGTTAAAGCTAAAACCAGCAGTCTGTGTGAAGCCATCTTATGTCAGACAATCACTTTGTTTATCCGTCATGTTGTAAAGAAAGCTTATTTTGTTAGTTCATTGTGATGTTGTCATTCCTGTTAAAAGTGGAACATTTTCCCTTAAACTTAGCAAACCAGCTGTAGCTGCACATAGCTGTATGTAATACAGAGCAAATTGCTGTTCATCATGGCAGAATAAACAGTCGTGACAGCCTTACTGCACAAGCTCTATAGCTTTCTGTCAACAAGATTAATCACCCATCTGTCTTTTGAACTACAGAAAGGTAGTGTTGCAGCCATTTTAATTTGTAGCTGCTTTGTTACCACTTTTGTAGTTTGTATAGTTAAGTGAAACATAAATATGCTTGATTCAAAATTACAACATAGAGGTTAATGAAGAATTTTTTCCTCACTTACCTGTTATTTGGTAAAATACTGACAACGTTAAGATAATGTTTGATCTGTGTATGGTATTTAGGTCAAACTGACTTGTTTCAATTTTTTTACAAGAAAAATGGTACAAGAATACATTTTTCCCCTATAACCTTCTAAACATCAAATATTTTCTCAACTACGCATATTCCTCACATAAGCTCATCAAAGGGGCAGAGCAAAAGGCACACAGGGATGTGGAACAGGAGGTTGTCTCCAAGTATGAGGAAAATATAAATCATTTTAGAGTATTCTGATTCCAAAAGTGAATTTGAAGATGGGTTTTATTCAGAATATGCATCACAAGGAGCACCACAGAAAGCCACTGGAGGAGCCCCACAGACATATTTGTCTAAGAATGAACAGATTGAATGGTCTTCAACCCTAGTGAGAGAGCCAACTACACCCACCCCCGCTCAGCTGCTAACATGATATGAATGGCACCAGGGCCCACGTGATTTGCAGTGACTCATGTTTAGGATATCAAGTCATCCTTTGAGCTGCTGATTCCTGATTTGGTTCAGAAAATTGTTCTTGTTATGACTAAACTTGAGGGGGGGATCCCTTTTCAGTGACCAGTGGAAAGTGGTGGACAATGTGCGTCTGCATGCCTATCTCATCCTTACTGTTGTCTATAGATCAATAGGGGAGTTGACTGGAAGTATGTTGGGAGTGATTTTTAGAGCCACAATGTTTCTGAGGAGCTTCCATGTATTCTCAAGGGTTAACAGATTTGATGACCAGGAACCTTGTAGATGTTGGGGAGACAAGTTGACAGCAATATGCACTGTGCTGAACAAGTGGTTGGACCGGGTACCCATATTTACTTGTATATCCCTGGGCTCAATGTAACTGGATGAACGGTTTGTAGGGTTTAGAGGCTGTTCCCTTTTCAAGCTCTAGAAACCAATAAGATAGTACGGCATCAAAATCTGCATGCAATGAATTTCATCATATGCGTGAAACATGCAAATTTACACACAAAAGCTAGAAGAAGGAGCTTCGAAATAAACCAGGGAATGCAGGTGGTGTTAGGTATGTCATAAGGTCACAGTGGCCACGGTACCTATAAACAGAAAATTCTTAAGAGAAAGCTAACAATGGTTGAAACAATATAGAAAAACTAAATGAAGCCCCAACCCGAGCTTCTAAATGTAAAGAAAAGGCCAGTCCATAAATCCAATATATGTACATGGCCAACACTACCCTGGTATCTTACATACCAAAAAAGGAGAACAATGTGGTACCAAAGGAAGGACCGCCTAGACAAGCTGCAGGCCTACAGCTGTCAAAAAAAAAAAAGAAGCTTCTGGTCATCTTTAACAAAATGCTGGGTGTCTCGGCCTGTAATGCATTTATAATCTGAATGACAATGAACCCTGACTGGAACCAAAGGAAGCTCCATGGAAGAGGATTTTTCCTTGACAAACACTGCACATACAAAAAAGACTAAATGTACCAAGGACTTTGTTTTTCTGATCCATAGTGAGGAGAGTGGCAGAGGCTCCAGCTGTCCCACCTGCACTGTTCAAGTTCACCTATTGAAAGTTACATTCAAAATAATAAATGTTAATGCAAACATTGTCTCACTTTGTTTTTTTCCAAGCTATTTTATGACTAGCAAATCTTGCGTATGGTGGACTTTTAACATCAATTTTAACCTCTGACAAAGAACAAATCACACTTCAGTTGTTAAATATGATCTAGTAGACACTAATCACAAACATTAATCATATAAGTTAACTTTATTGTTTAAAATTGAGATAGAAAAAATAATAAATGACAATTGGTTATGAAGTAATTTCTTTTTCTAAACTGTTTTTAAAACCCCAAAAATGTCCTGGGTCAGTTTGACCCAAAAGTGAAGACAACACAATGTTTAACCATTAAAATGTAAAACTCAACATAGTCACTCCAATGCCATGTGAAAACTACATTACATTACACCAGACAGTTATTTTGGTTGCAACTGTTTTGTTACATCCACTCTCTGTGTAAGAACTGTTTGTGTGTGTGTGGTTTTTTTTTACACCATTCATGGTGAGGATGTAAAGAGCTTTTTAAATTTGTAGCAGCCTATTTCACATTTCACGCTGCTGTAAATCAACACTGTCTGCCACAGTTGGAGTCTAACAGCGCCTCCATCAGCTGAAAGTGAGCTGAACTCAGCTGTGCCCTCACTTATTAATTCATTTCATAACTCATTTTCTCTCACATCATAGTCTGAGTCTTCATCTCCCTCCCGCTGCTGTAATTAGAGGGACCTCTACTTCCCATCTCCTTCACCTCTCCTGTGCTGCTGCAGGTTAAAGAAAAAGCACTCATACATCCATGTTTCATGCCTTTTTAGTCTGTATGAAGGTGCGTGCCTTTGGCAGGAGACACTCTGTGAGGATATGTAGCTTTTATACAAGCTGCCCCCTCCTCTTCCAGGTCTAGGTGTCCTTGCCAGCAGGAAAAGTGGTGCACTGTTGCAGACAGATAGCATCTGATAGTTGCTTCTAAGAGGAGTGCATGCTCAGATTTCAACTTCCTCTCTTCGCATGGGATTGACTGACATTGACTACAATCAGACCAAACCAACCATAAATCATTACAACCCATCAGTCAATGACTCAGGAGTATCCAACCCCTCCTCCAAGACTTTATGTCCCTGCAAATTAATTTTGGAAACAAAAAACATGGAGTAAATCTCATCTCTGACTTCCGTGCTCCCCATTCTATCTTTACTCATCTGTTAAATGGAGTCATGTGGGATGTGAGCCAAAGTCATTCACCCAACCACTAAGACTCCAGAAAAAGTAGCCACTATATTTATAGCTGCTGCCTGCTTGTGTCCAATAAGGTAGAATAATCAGCAAACAAGCAGTATTCAGTTTGAAGGGGGATTAAGCACTGAAATGGTTGATTGTGGATTGTAGTTCATAAAATGTAACCTGAGAATAAAGGAAAATTGAACTGTCAACAGTATTGATTGGAATGAAAAAAATATTATAGCATGGCTTCACAGATGAGATGACCCATTAAATCTCTATATTAAACATGGATTAGGATGGCTTTAGCATAGTGACCAGTAATCTTCAAAGAGGGCACAAGAGAACAGATGGTGTATGATACATGCAGTTTAACAATGTCATTTGCGTTACACTGCTGGACTGTTTTCTCTGATACACTGAACACATTAACTAAGAGCATATACGCAGATGAATGTTTAATGCATCACCATAAACAAACAGTTTATCCTATTTGCTTATGTCAAATTAAATAGGGAAGAATATCTGGTGATGTGGGTGGTTGTAAAGGTTATTTAGATTTCAGTAGAAGGGGCTGCAGAAGCTTGGTGGTCAGTTCCACGGTCTTGTAATCCTGAGGCTATGGGTGCATCGGGAAGGGCATCTGGCGTAAAACAATTGCCAAATCTTTCATGTGGGTGTGCTTGCTGTGATGACTCCTGCAGAGGGGACAACTGAAGAGGGGAAATTAATTATATTCCTCTGTAGTGTGGTGTGCCAAAGTTACTATAGCATCTATGTGTTAATGCTTCACAGTATCAAAACAAAAGTAAATTTTTCTTTAAAAAAAACAAAAAAACAAACTTAATTTCTTAAAGCTATAGTTCAGATGTTTTAATTGGGGTTGCAAGGAACAGTTAGGAATGAATATAATCTTAACTGCCATTCCAAGAAATGGAAGGAATATGGGGCATGTGTAAATCTACCAAGAGCAGACTGTTCTCCTGTCCTTACAAAGTGCGTGGCCATGTAAAAAGGAGAATAGTAAGAGAGACCCCTGTGAGCTCTGTGAAGGAGTTTCAAGCTTCAGCAGGTGAGATGGGAGAGACTGAGCTACAACCACTGCTGCCCAGGTTCTTCACCAGTCTGGCAAAGAGAAAACCACTGTTGAAGAAAACTCAGATTAAATCTCCACTAGAGTTTGCCAATTGGGATGTGAAAGACTCCATGGTCAAGTGCTTCTCAGCAGCAGGCCCTAGTTTAGATTTAGTTTTGTATCCCTTGACTTGTGCTTTTCAATATTTTTTTTCTCTGAGTTGAATTAGGACAGCCATTTTAAAAGGGGTGATTAACTATGCAATCACTTATTTTACAATACAATTATTTGTTTAATTAGTATTACACTGTAGAAATTTCAACTTCAACTTGACAGTAAAGAAAGTGTTTTTGTTTTTTTTTGTAAAGAAAGTCAATTTCTTCCACCACAATTGATTTATGACATCAATAAAAGTATGAAACATCCAAGCGGGTGAAGACTATTTATAGACACTGTAAGTAACCATGTAATGCATCATTGACAGCAATGTAAAAAATGATAAAATAGCATTCACAAAAAACACTAAAAGATTTTGGAGACTGAAGTTGTTCTAAGATGGCTGTAACCCATTTTAGACTTGGCCTGACTCTTACCTAGTCATTAACTCTTAAATCTGAAGCAATCTTTATATTTCTTTAAAGTGAGGGCATTCAAAGAGCTATCTACAACAGGTAAGATGTTGTATAACCTTTCCACAGAACTCCACTTCAAAAGATATGCTATTTTTTTATTATTGTTATTTCCTATAGTAGGCTGTGGTCCTCTACAGTGTATTTTTTTTTTTTTACAGAATTTGCCTATAGGCTGTAGTGTAGCTGTTCTCTGACATTTCAGCTGCATCAAATTCTGCTCAGTTGTTTCCTGCCAGAGACGCACTGTCAGCTGAAAAAAAAAGAAGAAGAAAAAAGTTCAGTTCCGGGGCTCCCCTCGGCTCAGCCCTTCAAACCTCCATCCTCTCAGTGCTGAGTGACTGGCGCTGATCTCAATCGGCTCTCAGATAGCGGCTCTCCTTTCAGCGCTTCATAGGCTCAGAGTGTGGGAGGGACTAAAGGAGAAGCTCCCCTCCGCCACAGCATCGTGCACGAGGAGGAGGAGGAGGAGGGTGACTGGATCCATTCAAAGCACCTCTCTGATAAGGCTTTTCTTATCTCTCTGCACCTCGTGTGGTCTCATCCGCCCCGGTGTTGCGGAAGAAGAAGAGGAGTCGAACGGGATGCTGAAGTAGCGCGGTGAGTTTGTATTTGCGCAGCCCTGAAGAGGCATTTTGTCGGGGATTAGAAAATAAATAAATAAATAAAAGCGGATTGTGCATGCCTGGTCCACCCTTATGCAGAGCAGCTTAAGCTCTAGCCACTGCTGGATTCGGATAAAGTGTGCAGGAGCATTCCGATGGCTTTCTGCTTCTGCTTAAAGCTGGAAATTGATCTCTAGGAAAGAATTTATAAATATATTTGCTATGAATTGATAACTTTAGCCCACATATATTGTCTGTTTGAAAGCAAGTAGCTCAGTCTTGGTTTAAACGTGAAGTGCTTCTTAATTGGATACGGATGTATTTAGCTAATCACCTACCAATAAGCGCCTTTCAAAGTATCCTTTCTACTTTGAAGTGCGCTTTAATTCAGCATGACCACAAACATGCGCATTTAGAGCAACTTCTCAAGTTTTTGCTCTTTTGTTCCTCAAGGAAAACCCTCTCCAACGATGCAGTCTGATTAGGATGCTGTATTTAACTCCGGACCGGTGTGTGTTTTCTGTTAAGGGATGGTGTGGAGTGAAGACACCGCGGGGGGAAGGCTCAGAGTGAACCCTCGGGTGACGAATGGCTTCTGCAGCGCAGCATCCAGAGGACGAGGGGGGAAAAGACCCCGACATTCCTGGTGTCCTTGACCTGGTTTCCTCCGCGCTGCATGCCCGTAAGTCGGGTGGATCAACAGGAGAGGCGCCCCCTGGGGAGGGGGGCGGCATTCCGGGCCGCAGCAGCCACTGCCGGTGTGTTTCAGCACCGAGGACAGCGCCGCGCAGGGCGGCCGCCGAAGACAGACTCTGCAACCTCGGTGAGCAGAAAATTCGAATTTGTTGCGATGAGGAGTTGGAGACATCTTTCACTTTTATTGATGAGAATGTGAACCTGCGGCTGGCCAGCCCGGACAGTAGCTGTAAAGGTACTCTAAGGCCCGTGCGCAACGGGGAGCCTTGTTCCGAGACTTTCCCGGAGCTGTCCTTTATTTCCGAAGATGACCTGTCCTTCACGGAGAGCTCCGGGACGTCAGTAGACTACGGCTTCATCACCGCAGTCACGTTCCTGGTAACTGGGATCTCCCTGGTGATCATCTCCTACGCCGTGCCTCGGGACGTGGTGGTGGACCGTGACAGCGTCTCCGCGCGCGAGATGGAGAGGCTGGCGACGGAGAGCGTGCGGATCAGTACCCACCTGGACCGCTGCGTCATAGCGGGGCTTTGCCTGCTCACGCTGGGCGGCGTGGTGCTCTCCACGCTGCTGATGATCTCCATGTGGAAGGGGGAGATGTACAGGAGGAAGCTCGTGGCGTACTCCAAACGTTCGGCCAAATTGTACGGCTCCATCAGCCTGAAGACCAGATCCAGTCCCAGTCACTCCTCTGCGCGCCTGTCCCTAGAGGAGGAAACGGTGGAAACTTTGACTTGAGCTGCTCATCTGCCTCTAAAAAATATGTTTAAATGAAAATTAATGCCATTCACACACATGATTTATGTCTATCTGTGTGTGTGCTTATGGCTATCTGTTAGCAAAATATCTCATTAATGGAATTTTAAAAACTGATTACCTTTTGGAGTCAACCAGATTTCAGAGGGGTGCCACAGCTAATCAACTTTAGCCAACACAAGAATGGCTCTAACGCAGTCAGTGTTAGATAATGTTTGGTGTGGTTATAGCTGAGAGTCATCCCCCCACTTAGTAACTGTTAGAGCCAATTCTGCCCACCTGTTAACAAAATATCTCATGAACCAATGGATAGATTTTACTGAAACTCTCAGAAAGTAATAATTGGCTCTACATGTGATTAACTTATGGAGTCAATCCTATTTAAAATGGCTGCCACAACTTTCTGACTTCAGTCAACAGAAAAATGACTATCGTTCAGTTAAGTTTACAGATATTCAGCTAAGGTTTGTTATGGTGCTAGCTGAGAGTTATTTAGAATGCATAATGTGAGGGCTAACATCTTTTGAGATCTGTTATTTTCAAGGTTTGACCAAAACAGTCATAACTTGGAATTTTCTCAACTTAAGATGATTTTAGGCAGTGGGCAATATGCATTCTTCAAGAAATCAAGGTCTTTAATTTAAACATGTTACACCCTTAACTTACTATGTACAAATCTGCATTCTGTTTTCTCTGTCATCTGTCAGAACAAACAAAAGAAGCAAAATAGGTAGTGTGAAGTGATCATTCACAAAAACATCATGTTGTTAAGCTGCTCACATATCATTTTAATGTCATTAAAATGAACAGCGAGAGTGCGTTCAGAACTCTGTGTGACCAGCACTGAATCAAATTTTTTTGCAGCCTCTTAGGGTTTCTATTTATCATAAGGGTTATTCATTTTTAATGTGAATGTTTCCAACAGAAAAGTTGCACACAGACACATTTCAGGAAGAAGGGGAACGTGTCTGTCCCCAGGGCATGAGTGGGAGTAAGCAGGGCTGTAAAGCTGTCCCTGTCTGCTGTGAAGTAGGAGAATCAGTTCAGTGGTCCACACGGTAATATCCAGTGACAGTTCCTCTCTGCTGCAGTGCTACGGCCTGCTGCATCTGAGCCAAAGCCACACACTGGTTTGATTGTTGTAAGCATTTTTACTTCATTTCCTTCTTATTGTCTAGCCTCAGTGCTGTTCTCCATCCTCCTTTAATAAGTGTTCCTTTTAACCTAAAATTTCAGTTTCAAATAAGTTGGGATGTTTTGTAAAATGCAAATGAAAGCAAAATGCAAGGATTTGCAAATCTCAAACCCATGTTTTATTCACAATGGAACATAATCAACAAATATTTAAACAAAAAAATTGTATAATAATAAAAAAAAGTAGTTTTGTATTTTAAAAGTCTGAAAGTCAATATTGGATGGATGTGATCTTCGGGCCCTCAGGGGTCACAGCATTAAAAACCGGTCTGATTCTGTTCTGGACATCACTGCATGAACTCAGGAACACTTCCACAGATCATTGTCTGTAAACACAATTCACCCTGGCATCCACAAATGCAGGTTAAAGCTCTATCAGGCAAAGAAAAAGCCATATGTGAACACCATCCAGAAACACAACCATCTAAAGTTTATTTCAAATGGACTGAAGAAAAGTGGAAAACTGTTCTGTGGTCAGACAAATCAAAATGTTCAATTCTTTTTAGAAACCACAAACTCTGCGTCCTTTGTACTAAAAGGAAAAGGGACAGTCCAGCCATTTATCAGTGCACAGGTAAAAAAAAAAACTGCCTCTCTGATGGTATTGGGGTAAATTAGTGCCATTGGCAAGGGCAGCCTGCACATCTGGAAAGACACCATCAATGTAGAAAGTATATACAACTATGAGAATAACTTATGCTCCCATCTAGACAACATCTTTTTCAGGGAAGGCCTTGCAAATTTCAGCAAGACAATACTAAACCACAGGCTGCATCCATTACAGCATGGCTTTGTAGTGGAAGAGTCCGGGTGCTGAACGAGCCTGCCTGCAGTCCAGACCTCTCTCCAACTGAAAACATTAGACACAACATGAAATAAAATCCTGGCAAAGAAGAACTGTTGAACAGCTAGAATCCTACATCAGCCAAGAATGGGACAACATTTCCTCCAAAACCTCCAGCAGCTGCTGTCCTCTGTTCCTAGATGTTTACAGACTGATGATAAAATAAGAGGAGATGTTTCACATTGGGAAACATGATCCTGTCTGAACTTTTTTGCGATGAGTTACTGCCTTTCAAAAAATGGTTCAATCTTTTAGTTTAAACATTTGATTTAAACTATAAACTAAACATGTTTACTATGTTCCACAGTGTATAAAATATGGGTGTGTGAGATTTGCAAGTCATTGCATTCTGTTCTTATTTACATATTACACAACGGCCAATCTTTTAGGAACTGGGGTTGCACAAGCACTTCAAAAACAAAATTAGAATCAGAAATGAAGTATCTGCAACTCTTCAAGTTTGATCAGCCTTTCCTTAACAGCCCGCTTTTCTTTTCTTTTCTTTTTTTCCATCCACTGCTTGAAGATGGGTTTAAGCATAACTAATTTCACATGAAAGAGTTGCCCTACTTCCCAAACCTTAAGCTGCCATGACTTCAAAGAGCCAATTACCCCTCTAATGTGGGATATATTTCTTTAAAAGACTTTACTGGGGGTATGTCAAAGTGATTTACTGATAAAATGATTGTAAGTTAACATTAAAAGTATGCTAAAAGAGGTGGTTCAGGTGGAAACTTGCTTAAAGAAGTTAATACTCCCAAAAACAAGACAGGTCAGTTTTTATCTAGGCTAAGTCCATGTTAGGACAAAAATCTCTTTCTCCCTGATGGCTTTATTGCAACCTCAAGACAATTCTGTCAAATTATCTCAAAAGCCAAAGGTTTTTTGATGCAGGCTTGTAAATCATGCAAGAACCTATAAAATTCAGTCTTTTTTGCATACTGCACAACCAATTGTTGCAATGTGCAAGACATGTGCTAATGATTCTCATGCAGTGTGACTGTTACCTTGGTTTCTCATCCTTTGCTGTGTGACCCTGATTCAAGGCTTATGTTCAAAACAACATGAGTCAGCCTCCTGTAATGAGACGTGTAGGCTGATTACTTTGTGGCAAACAGCTCGAGGTCACATTGTTGCTGTGCCTTCAGTGATTTGTTTTGCTCCTACGTATATTCTCTCAGCATATATAGGTACATTTTCTAAATTGGTCAATGCACAAAATGCACAAACAGATAAAAGAACCAGGTGTCTCATGATAGGAAAATTCAGTGGAAATCTGTGTTTGAGCCTATGGCAGTAAAAAAATAATCTAATTTTGTGTTCTTTTTCATGTGCTTTTTCTGATGACACAGAGCTGACAAGTGTGCGTGTGCCTCCCTGAAAACAAACATGACAGTTCAAAGTGGCATTAAAATGCTAAATGAAGAGATTTTCAGGAACGTAATAAAAAAATAATGTCCCAGATGAGGTAGTGTTGTGATTTTCTCTTTACAGAAGCCGTAATTCTACGCCCTTCATAACAGATGTCAAAAACATTCATTCAGCAAGACTTCCTGATATTGTTGACTTTGAACATGAGAATCAAGTTTTAGGTTGTTGGGAATGTATTTAATTTCACTTCTTTCTTTCCCACTTTATTTTCAATGTATTTTAAAGCTCAGATCTTTTAAAATGGGGTTAAAACAATTAATATCGTACCTGTTGTAGATAGCTCTTTGGACAGCCTCAGTTTGGAGTAAAAGGGTTTCATTCTGACCCAATGGGTGAGCTAACAGCTAATCTGAGTGGGACCAAAACAAATATAGATTGCTGTCATTCTGAAACAACTCCAGTTTAAAAGATTTTCCTTGCGGTTCATACAGAAACAATCTAATGATGCTTTGCATTGCTGTCAATGTAACATTACATGGTTATTTACATAGACTTAAGCACTTCTGATGCAGCCTGAGGCACTTCTGGTAGGATTTTTCTAATACTTCTGCCACAATAAATATAATCAAAAATTGATCATTATAAAATATAAAATAGCGTCTACATCAACTCCTTTAAATTTTTTTTACACAGGAGTTGTTTTAAGATGGCACTAACTCATTTTGGTATTGGCCCATGTCACTACATACATAGTAAACGGCTAAATGCAGAAATGCAGGAATCAGATTCAAGTTCAAAAAATAATTTAATAATAAAACAGCATGAATCCAGACAGGACTTAAACTTGGCAAAACCAGAACAGGAGTAGCCAGAGTTTGGCGGATCAGCCAAATATGGAAAGTCAAAAGGACCAAACACATGTGACTTATGACCTGTATTTAACATGCTGACAATGTGCAAACAACACGTCAAAAACAGGTCAAAGCAAAGTCACATGCTTTTTGGCCCCCCTAGTTTAAGTAAATCCAGAAAGCATTTTTACACTTAGATGGGTGATTAGTAAGTGCAAACAGGTGGGTTAATTAAATACACAGCAGGTGGTTAAATGAGTAGTTAGAACGAGCAGGATTGATGATATGA
Organism: Kryptolebias brasiliensis; assembly: GCA_028566095.1. Taxonomy (NCBI): domain Eukaryota; kingdom Metazoa; phylum Chordata; class Actinopteri; order Cyprinodontiformes; family Rivulidae; genus Kryptolebias; species Kryptolebias brasiliensis. Next base: position 23,405,031 of record JAOXNZ010000054.1, on the reverse strand, counting down.
TAGGAACTTCAAAATAGAATTTAAAAACCCAAACTACCTAACCAAAACATTAAAAACCATGAGAACCCTGCTCAAACTGCATGTTAGCTTGTCAATCCGATAAGAACTAATAATTATCTAAATTGAAGTGGTTCAAAAAACTGCAACCCCTGGCAAAAAATATGGAATCATCACTCTTGAAAGATGAAAAATTTCCAACTTTCTGGTATTAGAAAAATATAAAATAAATATAGTTGTTGTGCTCAGTCAATTGCTTTATTTAGACCAAGTAGAAGAAAAAAATGTGGAATCATGAGAAAAACACTGCACCATTAGTACTTTGTTTTTGGCTTTTCTGACAGCTTGAGTTCTCTGGGCATGGACCTAACTAATGACAACCAGTACTCTTCTTCAGTCTCCCTCCAACTGTCTCTTATTGCTGATCCTAGATCAGCTTTGCAGGTTGGAATCTTGTCATTGACAATTTTTTTTTAATTTCCACCACAGATTTTCAGTTGAATTGAGATTTAGACTATTTCTAGACCATGTCATTAACATTATATGTCTTTCTTGAAGGAAAGTTTTCACGTTCTTTGCCCGATGGAAAGATGCATCATCATCCTGAAAATGAAGTCATCATCACCAAACATTCTTTCAATTGGTGGAAGAAAAGTGTCCAAAATCTGAGTGTAGACTCTGGCATCTACTGAAGATGTAATGACTGTCATCTCCCCCGTGTCTTTACCTGACATGCA
>JAOXNZ010000054.1:23325084-23339741 GCA_028566095.1 Kryptolebias brasiliensis | reverse complement strand
TTATTATTTTTTTCCCTTTTCTATCTTTCTCCCTCTATCCTCTCTTTTTTCAACAAAGCAGTACTCACCATATACAGACCAAACAACGCCCTCATGTTTCGGTTATTCAGCCTCAGCGCCTGAGCAAAATACTTTCTGGACAGCTCAAGGTTTTCCAGCCCTCCCTGCGTGTACTTCACCTGTATGAGGAGGAATTAGACCCAGCTGTAGTAAAGGGCAACTCAAGCAATGACAGCATGACATCTGAATAACAATATGTGACCACCAAGTGTAAACATGTCTTCTTCTTCTGCTTTCTTTCATGAGCCTAGAGTAAATTAAGTGTTTCTCACAGTTCAAAAAGGCATCATTGACAGACTTAACATTCAGGCTACAGTTTGCCCTCAAGTTTGATGACAAACACCCAGGGGAGCACCTACCTCAGCATACTGTTCACAGTACAAGTGATTGTGAGGATTGGTCATCATCAGCTCTTCCAGACAAAATGCTGCTTTTCCATAGCTGTGGTAATGACAAGACAATAAGTCAATTGATACAGCTCTGGATGAGTCAGCCTTTAGCTTGCTCAACTGTAAAGCACAACATATCTGCCTAATAAACTTACAGGTATAAATCTGAATTCAAACTATAGGGGGTTCAAGTCAGTTAACAAGAAACAGATTTACGATGTACTCTACAGAAATGTGTAAAAATCCACTAAACGACTAAGTTTATTTACACACCAACAGTAAAGGGTACCACGTGAAGACAGCTGGGCAAGATAAAGCCTGTCTACTGTGGTGATGTTACCTCCTTTGAGGACACGGAGGACCAATCTTGTACGCTTGTGTGTTTTTTTCTTGCCTTTAATGTGCAGTTAACTACCTTCCTGAGGTCAGCACTACAAAAAGAGCTGGCACACTGTAACCATACTCTGATGAGATCACTTCTCAGCAGCACACTACTGAGCTGTTGACCTCACACTAATCTGTAGCAATTTCCAGTTCTAATACAGTTTTTCTTTTCCTATGGTATATTATTAAACACAAAGCCTGCACAGCTAACAAAATACAGAAAATGACAGATCAGTGCAGAAGCAGATATGCCTACATCAGCTTTGTTTCCATGCATTTAAATAAACTGCATGTTAAGGGGATTTTGTAACAAATAGTTAATCACTTTATTAAAGTAATAATTTTTATTTTTCAAGTTTGTAGTGCAACATTTTACACATTTTTGAACAAAGAATATTTTTCATTGCCTTTAAGTAATGAGGAAAATGCTTGGATGTAGTTTTGTGGAGAGAAAATTACCCTAAATGTTGAATACCAGAACATGAAGAACTTATCAGTCTACCTAAAGACATCCATGGTAACTAGTTGAAAGATTAGCAGCATAGCCAAGAAAGGAAGGGTAGGACCCAGAAAGAAATAAACAGTGGGAAGGAGCTAAGTAAAGGGGGAGATCAGAGGGCTTGAAGGGTTTGGGGGGGCTGCTTACGATTACCACTTCCTTTCCATAAAGACTTTCAGATGTGCACGTGCAGCAGCCGTGGCCTGCAACAGGGTTGCTCCATCAGCCATCAACCAGAATCTTGTACCCGATCCAGAACCTTTCCTCCTGTACTTTGTCTGAGCCATCTAAACCCACCACCGCTGAGCTACTCTATAGGACAGTTCCTTAGCTAACTCTCAACTGGACTGCTCAAGCAAAGCTGTAGCCGCTGTAATGTGCAACTGTAGATTTGTATGTTTCTCTTGGAGGGTAGTAAAACCATCAGCAGTGTTTTTCCAACATTTTAATACCACATTCTGACTGTGCAGAGGACAAAAATGGAATCAGACTTGGCAAAATATGTTTAAAAATTTTATTACTATTTAACATTCCATTTTGGATGACCAGTTAAAGAATTTGGGTCAAACTCAGAGCAAGGAGCAGATTCAAGCAAAACCCATGTGCAACCCTTGCAAACAGACTGAAGAATCTCAAGTATAAACACAAGGATTGTTTAATGGTGTCAACTCAGAGCCTATTGATTACATTCTTAATATGTTAATGCTGGTGCTACAATAACAGCACTGAGGCAGAGACACCATTGCTTTGCCTATTATTAGCTCCCAGGGTGTTCCACAGTAAGGGGAAGACAGTTTATTTATCTTCTGTGCTTCACCAACAACCTGTGTTTTTTCTGTCTGGGAGGGGGAGGAGAACCACCACTTTCCCCTGGGAATTTCACAGCAAGCATTCGCTCCCTCCGATGCCTGCTCTGTCCCTCTGGAAACAAGCGGTGATAACGCCTGGCTATGCGGAAGAGGAGGAGGAGGGGAAACAAGGAGTTTTTACCCAAAATAAAGAAAAGCATGAAAAGAAATTGACACGCCTGTAGATAAGGGGCTGTGGGAGTGAAAGGTGTGATATTAGAAGTGTTGGGATTAGTCGGGAGATAATGGTCTCACCCTTGGATTTCCTCTGGCTACTATAGCCATAAAGCCTCCTAGACAAAAGCGTGAAATATCCAATAAGCAGCCTTCTTTTACTGTGCTACACATTCCTGTTACCTCTGCCTTCCTACCAGAGCAACCACATAGAAAAGTGTGCCCAAATGCAGATAACATTAATCCACATAGAAATACATAGTTAAACTGGAGACACTGCCTCAGTAACTTCTGAGCCCTAGACAACTGCAGACAAAGAAAAAGTGAAACAAAAAAGTATAATGTTTTTTGTTGCAATGCTGTATCTGTCAATCAATTCTTCTACACAACTGAGATATCAGTAGGAGGCCAGGGAGTCTTACAGCTTCCATACATTGAGAGAGGGCTTAAGACCCAAATCCTATTAAACTACTCTTGTGTGACAAACATGGACAGGGCTCCATTCAGTCCTCTGGCTGAGGCTGGCATCTCATCACCTTCTATTGTAGCCATCTAACAGCCCTCTAGAAATCAAGCCATCAGTCTGATACAAAGCTCCTTTAAACTTGCAGGTATAACCACAACATGTCTGTCTTTGTGTCAGTTTTTTAATGGCAAGTATTTGTCACTAAAGGAACCAGTTCATTATTAATGAGCAGTTTGTACACAGCACAGACACACTGAACACCATCAAGAGTTGAACTCTCTACTGTCAATTTTTGAAAAATCATAAAACTTTAACTGCAATTGTTTAAAAACACTTTAAAGAGATAGATTAAAATGCCAGTTCAGTCATGTAAAGTATGCCAGAGCTATAGGTCAATTGTATAGCTTCAAAGAGGGCAGGGTTTTCACACATTTTTACCCAAATCTCATTGTTGTCTATGTGGAAAATTTGGGCTTTTTACAATGTACTGTACTACCAAAGGTCATAGCACACTACTTCCAATTGGGACGCACATTTTAATTAATTTTTTGTATTGGTTTCTCAAAGCTTTAAGAGGCTATGTGAACCAATGATTGTGACAGAAATGGAAGATTAACAGAGAAATAGCAACAAAGGTGCTTCAATGCTTATGTATTGCCCCCCTAATAATAGAAGACATTTGGTCATGCACTTCCATCTAGCAGTAACCCGAAATGCATGGATACAGGAAAGGGACTCAAACTCTTCTAAAAGAATAAATTGTGAAACAAAATAAATCACATTTTTATGTAATTCAAACACTAACTTGACAACATTTAATTAAGTTGGTGAATTATTTCTAATTTTTGTGCTTTAGACTGTTAAGAAGTGAAAGTATATTCTTGAAAACATACTAAATCCACACTTCTGCTTAAAAGAAAAAAGCATATTTACTCATGTTCGTTGATGTAGAGATCTGATAATTCATGCCATGCTTCTTGGTCCCCAACAAACCTGGAAACAGACATTGACATTATCTTCTACTCCTGGAATACAGTGAAGGGAATGTTTTTGTTACAAAATAATGTAATGAAGCCAATATTTATTGCAACAGTATTAATAGAAGCCTGGATTTGTCAGCTCTATTGAAAGTGCACTCATTTTTAATTAAAATAAAAGTCAGGGGGAATGATGAGGAGGGGGTGGCTGATCCTCTCCCCCTCTAGTAGAACACTCACTGCTCCAAGTACTCATTGAGCTCCCTTATGGCTTCAGTGTTCTTCCCTTGGGCCCTCAGTATAGAAATCTTGCGTTTCCTTGCTGCCTGTAGTGAAGAGAAAAAAAAACAGGATTAGAAACTCAACACCTTAAGTGTTGTGTGAGGGGGTAAAGAGCTTGAAAGCGAGCAAATTTTCTCTTTTCTTTGCATTACAACTCCTCCTAATTTTTTGTCATGACACTAAATAATTTTCTATAAGAGAAGTCAGAACAACCAAAGAATTACAAGACACTTTAGAATATAAAGTTGACTTTATTAAGCTTCTAATACTAATACTGTGGGACATAACTTGATAGGAGTTAACAAAGGCATAATTGGGGAGAGTTGGAGGCCACATCTAGCAGGAGATGGGCACACATTATGAGTCAATGTTTGGTAGCTAGAATGAGCTCAGTGGCTGAGATAAAGTGATGAATCATCCTCTTACCAAGTGGAGAAAATGGCACACTCCCTCAAACCCCAACGCCTGTCTTCCTGTTGGCATCTAGTGCTGCACAAGCCCGATTTACATCATCTGAAAATTGCTTTCCGCTTTGTTTTGAAGCTGAATTGACCTTAAGGTGGATTAGATTCTCATCAATCTGAATTAGAGTGTACTACCCCTGCTGCTGTGACTTTTCCAAATGTTTGACTCCCTTTTACCCAACTTCTCCTCCTTCTTCTTCTTTTGAAAGTAAGTGAAAAGCTTAACAGGAGGCTGCTGCCCCATTAGGAGTGCAGTGCTCTGCCATAGCCCATTTTATTTATGAACTGGCACTTGATTGAGTGGGACTTCCTCTCCAATAGTCATAACTAAAACAATTAAGGGCTGGGTTTGAGTCATGTCAAGGAGACTCATTTTTGGACCTCTTCTGACAATGCTATCACAAGAAATCCACTAATCTATCAAGATAGGATAGAGACTTGCTAAAAGATCACAGCCTCGACTGACAAGTAATTTAGCCTCAAAAAGATAAATAGCACACATGCATCAGAATAAAGTCTTCATAAACAAAACAAACAAAAAGCACACTAAAATTATCAGCATGTGTTTATACCTTTACCACATTCTTATTTCAAACACATTCAACTTGGCTGAATATACTGTGAAAGCTTTCAGCTTAAGGAGTCAAAAAGGCCATTGAGACAAAATAATTAAAATATATTATGAAGTTATCAAGCCAAAAAAAAACTATAAAAAGGTAATCGCTTCTACATTAATGTCTTCTGACTATAAAACAAAGATTATGCCATTTTACTTTAAGTTACATAATGCTACATGATAATTTAGTAAGTTCTGCCCACTTCAAAATTGGATGCATGTGGAAATTTTTCTTATAAAAAACTAAAAAAGAAGTAGGAAAAATAAATACATAAAAAACAAACATTTCAGTGATGTTGAACGTGGACTTCTGCAGTTGTGCTGTTTTGCCAATTCCACACATGGGCTTCTTCGACACAGGACTGTAAAGCCGAACCTGAGATGTCTTCTTCTCAAATTGGTGTCATTTGTAAAACAACCGAAGTGGAATCAGGGGGCTGGAGTAGAGCCGATGCTGATACATCTCTGAGCTGGCAAAGGAGGTTGTCACGGAGCCGAGATGGCCTTACACTCCAACCAGCGGCTCTACTGTCCCTCTGCAGGTTACATGATGCCAGATTCATGTGTGTAAGCACACACTGTTGTGAGACTTGACCAGATTAAATGGTTTGTGTGCGAACAACCAAAAGGAGCTCAAAAAAGAAGTTATGGTTCTTTAATATGATTGCACACAGAGTGTTTTTTTTCTCTTTTGAGTTTTTTAACTCTTTACCAGATAAAGATCTACTTTGGGTTCAAAAGAACATAAGAAAGCTGGTGTACCAGAAGAAAACTGTCTACTTTATAGAAAAAAACAGCAACTCTAAACTATTCCTCTCTCTCATCTCTAAAGATCCAGAAAATATGGCCTTTGACCCAATCTCCCTTTTGTTGTAATTCTTCAATTAGCATTTTGTGGAGTCTTCAGGAGTGAGAGCTAAATCATTATTATTCCTGGCTCTGGCCTATTATTTACTCCAATCTTCTTCTAAGAAACATCAGAACATGGGAACTCACGTAGCACACAAACCTTAATCTAAAATATAGGAAGTTAAAAAAAAGCATTTTACATAAATAAATATTTTATTAAGGGAAAATTCAAATGTTCACCAGATCATTTATAAAAATAAACATTCCACAAAATCATAACTGTAAAAAGATCAGAAAAATAAAAAAAAGGTTAAAAAAAACCCTGCACATCTGTACCCTCTCAGTGTATTTGATACTATACTACAAGACATAACTATTAGGCCACTAAATTCTGAATTGAGGCTTTAAATCTCAAAGCAAATTTGATCCACGTAAATATTTCTGTTATTTAGCTATGAATCAACCTTAAGAGGCTGATTCAGAACTTATTTAGAACCTAACATTATTGTAATCAGTGGTTCCACACAAAGTGAAGTAAATGTTCAGCTGTTACATGTTTGTATTCAAATGTTGTGGGCACAAAATATTTAAAAATACTCAAAGAAAGTGAAACAAAAAGTGGAGGGAAAAAATGCATTTTCTATACGCAGACAAGAATTTTGCCAGCACAATGATGTAGGTATTGGAACACTGCAAGCAATGGAAGAGCTAAGAGACTGAAACAGTTTCTGGAACGCTCCATGGCAAGAAAAAAAAAAAAAAAAGCACTTGAGCAATTTTTTGTTGATTCAACGATTTTGGTTAATGTGTACCACATCTATTCCACAGTCTGTAATTACAACAGCTCACTTTCCAATCTCTGCTTCACATGCTGAGATGCCTCGCAAGTCTTACTCGTGGTTGCCAATTTTCCGCCATTTCTCAGGCCCATCTCCAGCCCAATCTCCTGCGATGTGGAGAGCACGCAGGGAGGAAACTGTCTTACCCCAAGACAGGTGGCCTAAAAGATGTCATTATATTTACACCATGCTCCACCAATACCCCCCACTTATGAGAAGGATTGTGGGAAAAAGGTGTAAAGTTAACATCCCAGTCACAGGAAACTTATTTGTGTGTTTTGTTCCATTCCCGGTCCCAGGTTTGATTGACAGTCTAAGCTTAAAAGGGTGGCAGTTTGCAGCATGCAAAGACCAGGAAATGGACCGTTCCCTTTCCGAGGTTGTCCCTGCAGATCTATGCCATGTCTGGGAGGTGCCATGGGATTTAATGAATTTACTACTCCCTTTGTCAAAACAATGAATAGATGCTCAGCTAAATTTTGTTGCAACTATCAACCATAAATTTGTAGCAAGGCAAGTACATTAAGGGTGGAAAAGTCTAACATAAATTATAATGTTTTTAAACTTGAATTATGACTTGATACAGAATTTTCTAAACAGCTAGGAAACTTTAGTTTTAGGCAACATCAACATAAATGAAAATGCATATAATTATTGCCAAGACGAACTGAAAACAAAAACTAAATGTATAGCAACGTTTTTACAATGGTCACAAATAGTGTCCCAGTTTATGCTGTTAGATTTTTTTTTCTTTGAGTGGCTTACATTAATCAAACTCAGTTTTGCTAAATATTTCTGTAACTCCTGCAGCTTCTTGAAATAAATATAAGGTGTGCTGCCAAAGACAATAGTGACTTGTTTTAACATTAAAAGCAATTTCAGCCTGCAGACATCTAACTGCAACAAAAACTTGAAACAAAAATCTATTTGATAAAGTCAAAGTGAAAATGAGACACTGTGGTGTTAAGCAATGGTTCCCAGGTTTTGACCCACAAAATAACAACAGCAGAGACTTGCAACCCCACCTCTTTGGTTAAAGTCTACAAATATTGCTAATAGGGCATTTAAACAAGGCAGAATAACAAAACAAACAGCCTCAACTACAAATACACTAGTTTTTTTTTTTATCCATTCTTAAACTACACTTTTTCACTATTGCAACATTCATGGCAAAATATCCGATCAGCAGTCATCTTAAATTAACCTTTACTTCTGGAGATCATCTCAGGACCCCCAGCTTGATGCTACATGACCCCAACTTTGAGAACCACTACTGTAATGGAGTATTTCTGACTTCTGATTTCTGTGCATGGCTAGGTAAAGAAAAACATTTTTCTTTGAAACAGAGCATTAGTAGGACGATGTGAAAAACAGATTTTTTTGTTTGTTTGTTTTTATTTTGAAAGCTCTTTATTTGTTCTAGCACATATCTGACAGTGTGAAAAATGTTTGCATGATGTCCAAAGTACAAATGCCTATGTTGAGTTCAAGCTGAGAAAAAAATACCGAACACATCTAAACCAATCCATGTGTCAGCATGGCAGAAGAAACATTCTTCAGAGAAGAGTTGGAGGGATGCAGCCAAAATAAATCAAATCATCACTTCTTTATAAAAAATTTAAAAAAAACTCTTTACTTGCAAATAAATTACTTGCACAGCTACAAGCACTTAGGAAAACAATTCCCAGCAGGTACATTAAGTTTAAGGACAGATATCTGGGACTGGAGGAAGACCATTTAAACATTAAAGTCTTTTCACAGAAATGAACAATAAGATTAAAGTAGAAGAAAAAGGTAATGACAGCGATGTCAAGATTATGTCACAATTTTCTGTTACCAAGTTACCACAATGCAGACTTTGCACTTGAAGCCAATGGAGACAAAAGAGAAGGTGGAACAGGGGCTCGGGGTGTCTAAAAGGGTCAATAAATCACCACCTTCAAAGACCAAACCTTTATTAACATTTACCTTCCTCCCAAACATATCTAACACTGACTAAGATCATATATTACCCCCTACCACCCAGCCCCCTCCCCTTCAACAGATTTAAGCTGTGTGGGTGATAGGCTGATCAGTGCCTTATTTGAGTCCAGAAAGGCCAACTGACTTTAACTTAATGAACTCTGACTGCTAACACCAAAGTGCCTTGACAGATTTAAAGCCCTCCAAAAAGCTGAGACCACAAAGTGAGGTAAACTGTGATGCTAAGCAGAGGGACTTTTCTCTTTCTTTCTTACTCTTACCGTATTGGTGGGGTCTTCTTGGAGAATGGCATCATAGTGCTTGTTGGCCTCATCGTACCTTTATAGAGACAAAAAAAAAAACAATTAAATTTAGCTTTTCAACCAATCGCAGTCCTTGCATGGGTAAAATGAGGTAGTGGGAAAAATCACATGGACTTTAAGGTAATTAAGATTGTGTATACAGAGTGGCAGGTTTCTGATTAAAGTGAGGCTCTACAGAAATCAATGGTCATATAAAGGAAGAAATAAACACTTGTGTTTGTTTTACTAGTCACACAGCTGACATTGTGAGGCTTGAAACACTTCAAAATGAGTCATGAATTCAATATGAACAAACAGTTTTAAACACTAATTTTATTTACTTTTATACAAATGAAATTGCTACTTTACATCTGTCAAGACTTGCAGCTGTGTCTAAACATTTGGACAGCCTACATGATTCTATTTAAAAGAACAATTTATGAGCGGTAAACGTCAAATAATATAATACAGCAGAGCAATTTGAAAATGTGCACCTCACTTGTCATGTCAAATCCGTCACTGAGGTATGATTCTTGATTTTTTTTTTTCTTTGGACTATTACGCTGAAGTATAAACAGTCTTACAAATAGCTCTGTGATCAAAAACCATCCCACCCACAGTCAGCAACAGACGGAAGCAACTCTGGTTCCCATTAGCAATGAACAGCCCCATTTCCAACACTGATGCTTCTCTCACATTCACTTTATTACTCAGCCACACTTTGGGAGATTTCAAATGGCACCAGGCAACCACTCACAAGCCACTTTGATTTGCTTTATTTATTTAAGAACCAAGTGGGCATGTTTGTGTGTGTAGTAAGGAAAGACCCATACTGTTTGAAGTTTTGTCTGTAGCCAATTAGATCCAAGTGTGCAGTTTATTAAACAGTGCCAAAGCAATCACTCTCAATTATCACATCAACTTTGACATAACTGATAAACCAGCAAAGGTAGCAGTGCTAGGTAATAAACAATGTGATTTATCCTTATTTCTCCTTAAAGCAGACTAAGACTAAAGGAGTAGCATTGCTTGAAGGAATGCATATCGCCCGTCACCATAAGATCTTATCTTATGTTGAGAAATTAAAGAGTTGTAGCCATTTTGGTCAAACCTTGAAAAATAACATTTTGTACAATCTCATGAGACATCACTACTACCACACTAAAGTTTAGGTCAGTATGTGTAAAGTTGACTGACTTATATCCATTTTGTTGGTTTTTAAGGTTAGTTAGCTGTGATGGCCATCTTGAACCAGGTTGACTCCAAAGGTTAATCAGCTGTAGACATGCATCCAATGATTACTTTCAGCAACCTTCATTAAGAATTCCCCAGTGGTTCATGAGATATTTTGGTAACAACAGATACACAAACACATACAGACACAGGCAAAAACATTATCAATCCACCTTATGTGGCAGGCGATAATAATAACCTGTTTCTATTTAATCTTCAAGCTCTATATTTTATTTCTGGTGACATGTCAATATTTACAGGAACAAAACATATTCCGCAGTGCAGAAACCAAAACAGGACAGGAAAGCATAAAAATTGGGTGAATGGAACAAAAAAAAAGGAAAAGTGGCAAGGAGCAACAAAACAGGGAAAGAATATAGAAGCAAAAACCAGAAATGACAGAGGGTCCCCTGGAATAACAGTGGGATCCAACCACTTCCTCCCTGGGGAATCCCTGACACAAGCTGAAGGACCACAGGACTACTCCACGCTCAATCTTTGCTCTCTTCATTCTGTTTTTCTCCAAAACAAATGCCGGGTGATCCAATATAAACACATCCTACCACACACATATACTATATTTTAACACACCCAGGTCATTGTACTGCTTAGGATTTCCTAACAATTTTCTCTTCCCAATTATCAAAACAACATACAGTATATAACAGTCTGTGTGCTTCTTTTTTTTTTTTCACCTCATCTCTTTTTGGAGCACTTGGTTCCTGATGCTTACCTTTCCAAAGCTTCCAGCCTCATGCCCGTTAATCGCTTCACTCTGTGGCTATCTGGAAACTGCTTCCTCAGTTCCTGTAGACAGATCTGCAAGGATGTGGGCAGCAGAGAGACCAATTACAGACAGACTTGTGATATTATAACATTTATTCTTTATGCTGAACTTGTGCTCTCAAAGACTTTCCTATATAAAACAGCTGCATTAAAAAAAAATTAAAAAAAATAAATAAATTTTTGATCAATGAGTCTGGTAAACAAACATAACTCATAACTCTTATGAGAATCTGTGGTTCTTCTGTTACTTATTTGGGCAACCACGCTAACTACTATAAAAAGGAGAACAAAGAGTCGCAATGCCACTTTTTCCTTTTCCTACACAGAGATGGAATTTGTTGGATTCATCATACAGAAAAAAAAAAAAAAAAAGAGGAGGAATGGTTACAAACGCATTCAGCATTATTCTGTATTCGATGGAAAAGTCATCAGTGTGACTTGAATCGTTTACACTACTTATTATTTTAAGTGAGACAGCAGAAGTGAAAGAATTGCAACAGATAAATAATTCTAATGACGGAGCTCTGCCTTGTCTGTACTCAGTGAGTCACTCATTTTGCCAAAGGAATCACATTTATACTGATTAGTGATTAACCACCCCTGGTAATCATTTATCTTCTGTTGATGCAGTTCACTATTTTTAGAGCGATGAGAATTTCTAAACTCAAAAACATCTCATAAAGCTTTACGATAGCAAATAAATCCAAAGGGGAAAAAAATGCTTAACGAGATAAACGATGGCCAAGTTTAGCAAACACTCGAAGCACGCTTCTCAACTCATTTGCTACACCCTCTAATTCCAGCTCTCTGTAAATTGTTTTTCCAAAGTACAGAGAGAGTAATAATTCTTGGCCAAATAAAATTGGAAAAAGAAGAAAAAAATTACATATTTAAATTTGGCAGTGAGGGTGCTGCAAAGCAGGAATGGCTGTGACAGCGAACGATTAACTCTTGAAGCTTTTGGGTGTGTGAGGAAGTGTGGCAAAATCTTACCAGAGCCAAGTCATCCCGACTGCAGTCCAGTGCAGCGATCATCACCTGCTCATAAATGATCCAAACTGGGCAGAACAAACACAGACAAAGAAGACTGTGTTAAATGACCTTTCCATTCTGATGTAACTTAAAAAGTTTTTTTATAGTTGAACGCTTGATGAACAAATTTAGCGTCCTCAACAGCTGCATGTGCTTTTCACACATAGGCATTCTGTTTATGCTGCATTAACTGAAGTCACACTAAAGATAATGATTGAAATAATTGTTTGAAGCATAAATGTGCAGAAATATTTTACATATGCAAAAACGCCATGCAACTTGCATTACCTTTGCATAACAATGTATATTGATATTAAAAACATTTAGGAAAGATTATTTTATACAGGACCAGAGAGAACAAAGAGGGTAGTCCTAATATGAGTCAAATTAAACTCTTTAACAGTGTAAATCTTATGTCAAAGTGGGTTTAAATAGCTAAATTTAGCAGCTTTAACAAAAAGGAGCTTACTTTTTAAACTACCAGCAATTAAACATTTATTTGACAAGTATTTGAAAAATATTTGAATCATCATCTTGACACTATTCACAAATAAAATGATCAAGAAATGGTCACATTGCAGAGAATAAATTTTAAAATGTGTCATTGTACTAACTTGACAAACTGTCCTGATTTTACCCGGCCTGTTTAATTATTATCATCTTCATTCATAGATGGAGCAACAAGGAACTTCAAACTTGGACATTCATAGCTCAGAAATAAGGACCATTAGCCCCAAGAAATGGCCATTAAAGTTTAGAAGATTGACATTTCTGATAAGTTTCAATTTCATTTTGATGAACATCTGCTGATGCAACAGATTTAGTTGTACAACATGAATAATGAAAAAGTTGGACACTGTGTAAAATAGAAATAAATTAAAAAAAATTCCATTATTTGCAAATCTCATAAATCCATATTTTATTCATAATGGACTATAGTAAACATATCAAGAAATCGTACCATTGCTAGGAAAAAAATAAGGTAATGTTGAATTTGATGGAAACAATGCATCTGAAAGATGGGACTGGTGAACCAGAAGGCTGTCAAAGTGGTACGAATAAGAAACAGCTGGAGGAACATTTTGTAACTAATTAGGTTAACTGGCAACAAGTCAGTAAGAGCACTGGATATAAAAAGAGAATTGGACATAAAAAGAGCATATTTAAGAGGCTGAATCTCTCAGAAGCAAATATAGACAGAGGTGTACAAGTCTGTGAAAAGCTGTCTAAAAAAATAATGGAATAATTTCAGGCAAATGTTCCTCAGATTCATAACTTTCCCTTTTTCTCCATGTTGTTTTTAATTCTTGCAAGGTTCTAATGAACACAAATACCTTAAAATTTGCAAGCTGCTTTTTGCTTGTGTTATGTTAAATTTCAGGAGTATCATATCTGCACCATTGCATAGCAAAACATGCTGAATATGATAGACAGGCATAACCAGCTCTTTAACATAATTAACTCAGCAATCAGCAATGAACAAATAATGTTTTATTCTTTCAGACAACTGTAACATATAATGCACTGAATGAATTGAATGGCTACATAAAACAGTTAATAAATCAGAACAACATGTTTGACAGCTTTGTCAGGCATGCTGGACGTGCTCAGCCAAATGAACAGCATATGTTAACTAAAACAGAGAAGTAAAATCGTGCTCTACTCAAGAGTTGGCGGGTTATGCCTACACAAACAATTTCTCTGAGTCTTTCTCCACTTTAATGATGTTGTTTTGATAACTGCCATCTCATTTCACAGCCAATTTAATAGCACATTTCAATGAAAGAATGGCATGTCACGTGTCTAGTTAACTCTTATAAGAAATCAATACATCATCAAGACTAGGGGAGAAATGAGTTTTTTAATGTAATGTAGCAGGGCACTTAGGTTATAAAACCAATTGTGGCTTTAGCTATATAAACAGTCCTTCAAAATTAAAGTCTCTTTCAATCAAAAGTAGTATGTTCACTGTGCAAGGCAGCGTTAAGATTTTTCACTTTTCACACCATTAAAATTATAGTTGACTACTCATTTCCTGCTTAAACTTTATGAACATTTTCTTTAATTAAACTAATTATCTAGTATTTTCTAACAAGTTTATATATCCACTATACAAATACATATACATATCTAAACATAACAGATATTTTGTTTTAGTTAACTATTTTATATTTGACCCTCCAAACCTTTTATTGTATCTTTAAACTCAGCCATCTTGTATTTGTGAATGTGTGTTTTCAGCAGAGGTTGTGTCTGTTTATGTTTAACGTGTCAGAAAAAAATTGAGATTTGTTAAAAAACGTAGCCTTGTTCTTTTAACTGGTTTTGGACTTGGTGAAAAAGTTCCTTAATCAAGAAGGTTGTTGACAAACTAAGGTGATTCTACACTTTGTTTTATTTCTCTCAAAATTTGAATACCAGTCAATTTTATGGCTGCTGAGCTAAAACTTGATGTGGTAGTAGCTGAGCGTTATTCACAACACATACTCCAAGGG
>JAOXNZ010000054.1:23242534-23253029 GCA_028566095.1 Kryptolebias brasiliensis | reverse complement strand
TATACATAAAATATTAATAAATATTATTTATATTTTTGATTTTTAAACAAGGGAAATGGTTTTGTTTATTTTTGTGGAGGGGTTAGGACTAAAACCGTAAAACCATCCTGCAGGGAAGGTTGGTCTCAGTTTGGGTTCTGGTTGGAAGTCTAGATAAAAACAGTTTAAATGTGTTTGCCCAGTCTCATGCAGCAAACTCATTAGGGATGTTCTAAATTATGAACATGTGCTCATAAGATGTGTTAATGTAAACTGGAAGAAGAAAAACATAGATCCCAAAATATGACCATTTCCATCTGGAAAAGAGTCAGAGGCCAGTTCAACATATTTTCTGCTAAACTGGAACAGAAATGTGCCTTTACTGCAAACGTTTATTGTACCTCTTTCTTTTCCATCTTCTGCTTTTTCTCTGCAGTTTTTAGGCTAATTGAGCCTTCCAGATCTATGACAAGTCATAGGCCTAAAAAGAAGGCCCTCTGATGTCATTTTCCATGTACCATTTCTTAACAAGCATGAACAATGTTGAGAGGTTAGAACCGCTGGTGAACTCTGGCTGAGAGTGCTGACACTGTCACAGCTACACTGAGTAAGCTCGAATTGTTCGGTGGTTTGAAGAGATCCAGAAAGTGGCTGCTCTGCCGCAGCACTCCTCTGTCCTGCATCTGCCCTTTCTCTTTCCCAAGCTCTCTCCTTTTTTTCTCCCTCCTAAGTGGAACAGCAGTAAGCTTACACCATCATTTAAGGGGAGCAAGTGAGGTAGACAATAAACAATATTTGTCTCAGTGCCACGAGGAAAGCATATAATTCTGTTGGTCAGTGTGATGCTTTCCACATGAGAGCACAACTCATCTTGACCTGTTGCTGCTCTAAAACTTGAGGTCCTTCGTTGCTGCCTGTTTAACAAACGGCATGGATAATAAACGTGTCGTAAAGGGAGAAAAATACCTTTTTTTGTTGTCACATGAGGATTCTAAATGTTGTCCTATTTGCTATACTGTAACAGCTTTTTTTTCTAACAATGGGCTATGTTGTTGCTGGATAGTTGCATTCATAGTCTGTATTATTAGATTTACATACCAGAACTCCTTGGAGAGAGCAGAAAACTGAGAATCGGAATAGGTTCATGTAGGCTTCAGTCTTCTTTTTACTCCATTTGAAATCTGTTGTGGAGGTTGTAATGGAAATAGGAGTCCACGGTTAAACTCACAAATGTTCTAACAGTAACTCTTCCTTGACGCCAGAAGCCATTACAGAAAATGATGTTGTCCCGTATCTTCTGTATCTTACTCTGTTTTTTTTTTTCTTTAACACCATCTCTTCTGTCCTACGCTGTTACAGCAGCGCCATCAAGCAGCAAGAAGTGATAACAGCAACAGAACAGAACATAAATGCGTTCACTCTGTAAACCTAAGAACACAACAAAATCCACTTGATAGTATGATATTGACACAAGTCTCCCATGTTTTTCCATTTTTTTTGCAAATGAACCAGAACACCCTTTTGCCTTTCACATTGCATAATTTTTTTTATTGAACACTAAACTACTATGTCAAGTGATAACTTGGGTCTTATGAAAACAATTCTCCATTAGGTCCCTGTTCTACCTGCCCAATAGTCTTGACTACTCTTGAATGGCTTTTCATGCATTTTTTCTGTCACAAATAAATTAGCTTTTTTTTGTATTTTATTTATTATTATTGGATATATGAATGGAAGAAATAACATTTGGAGTTTTAACTTTTTGTCTGTTAGCAAAACATCTCATGAAGCACCAGACAGACTTTAAGAAAACTTTCAGAAAATTATGATTGGCTGTACTTCTTCAACTGATTATCTTTTGAAGTCAGCCTGATTGAAGACAGTTGCCACACCTGACTGACCTTGGAAAACACAAACATGACAAACAGTCAATGTTTATAGATATTGAGCTAAAATTTGATTAGTTAGAAACTGATTTATTTTCAACACATACTCTGAGCACTTACAGATTGCCTGAGATCTTGCTGAATTGTGGGAGATTGCACATAAAGTTATTTTCAAAGTTTGACCAAAACAGTTATCATTGCATCATTTCTCAACATAGGATTGTCTTAGTTAAAAACACTGGCATGAAAGGCATCAGGCGATATGCATTTCCTTAGTGAATAGTAGATACCTAATAAAAGTTATGGTGGAAGATTAAAGAGAAATGATGAAAAACACAACATCTTCTAAATAAAATTAAACCTTGTTAAATAGGCATGAAACCAATACCTCTGTTTATGCATAAAAATAAAATATGAAAAGTAAGTGGATGCTGTAAGACTATGAATCATAACTTTTATGTGAAAGCAAATATAGCTAAATTTTGGATTTTCCATCTTTTTTAGCTTCACAGTCATAAAATTTAAAACCCTAATAATGGTTTTCATAAGAAAAAATTCTGAATTCCCTTTTTCAGTGGCTGGCCTACCAAAGACCCACATCAGTGAGTATCTTCTTGGTCCTAATGTTAAGTTCAGATCTCTAAAAGAAACTCAAAATTACGTGCAATTTACCTTGTTAGGGTTTTGGGTTGCAAAAAGTTGGAATGAATCATTGTGAAGGAGATTGTGGGCAACTGTAGGTGAGTGGAACAGAGGAAGTTAGCAGGCTGTGACGTGCATGGAACCCCATATGTTTGCGGAGGGTTCTGGCAGCCTGAAGTGCAGTCTGTTACGCTTTCTTTAGTCATAAAAAAACCAATACCTGAGACAAAATTGGGGTTTTTGCTTGATCTTACTGTAGCTGTAATTGCTTTTGAGTTGTTTTCAGAGCAAGTCTTCCATCAAGCATACTGCTGCCAAATGAAAGCTGCCATAATCTAAACGTGTCGCTGTTCCTCATGTACTGACTACGGCACCTGAATAAACGAACAACCCTTCGCCTCGAGTGCCTATTATCAGTACAAAGTCTTAATATTGTTTCCATGTCAAAGTTTAAGCTAACATTTAAAAACAATAATTAACAAAATATTACTGACTTTGATTTTCATCTTTATAACATTTGTCGGTATTTCTTTAAGTTACTTGATGAACTATTTTAGGAAGACTTGATTAAGTTCATGGCTTTATTTGATCTGTAATAAACTAAAACATTAGGATTAAAACATTTAGCATTAGTTAGTCATCAATAAAACTTCATAAGTAACACACAGTACACATTTAGATTACATAAATAAATAAATGTGTGACATAGTTTCTCAAAATAATCACAGAGTTGTCAGGGGTGTTTCAAACCCTTCTTGATTTTGTCATGGACATGTAGAGCTCAAAAACGCAATAGCTGTATATTGACACTTGCATGGGAGCTCTCCTCTGACACAAAACATGTCCAGGTCTAAAAACCATGCCATTAATAAATAATAATTAATAAAAAAAAAAAAGGTCCAAATCTGCCTATCTTCATTTCAAATGGAAAATATTAGAGTGCCTACGTTTTAGGCCTATGACTTGTCATAGATCTGAATTTCAAAATACCACATTATGTTTTAATGTGTTATACAAATGTTTGTGTATTTGAAAATTAAGAAAACATGTTTTACTCCATTTGAAATCAGCACAGTCAAAGCAATACTGATGGATGAGGAAGAGGATGTGATAGTGGTTCTCTATATGGTTCCTCTGCATCAGCAGAAGCTCTGTACCAGCCCATCTGTCTTGCAAACATAAAAAAATCTGTTGCACTTATTAAAGCTTTGTATTCAACAGTTAATCCTCAAGATGTTTGCATTCTGGCTTTTGTAAATTTAATACTTGAAATTTAAACGGATCTTTAAGAAGTGGGATCCGTGGATTTGATTTTCATTATGTAATATGCATATTGTGGCTGAAACTGTAAACTATATCAGTGTATGTATTGTGAACAAGGAGTACCACTTCTGCTGGTGCACACTACTCTACAGTCTTAAAAAAATATTTTTGTTAAAGCTGGTACCCATAATCTCACAGTGACCACTTTCAGTGCATCTTTTTAGAGTAGCTGCCAAAAGGCATTACATGATTTGCGGAGAAGAAAAAAAAAAACAGAAGAAGGCTGCTGGGCATGTGTCAAAATATGGTTTGAATTCATATGCACTGGGTTTTGTGTTGACACAATATACAAAACAAAGACCACAAATCTAAATGCAATCGACAGCACACTAAACATACAACATCACGTTTTCCCCAAATTAGGTTATGCAGGAGCAACACAAAAACTTTGAAAGTTTTTCTTTGTTTTTTTTTTTTCTTCTTCCACTTTTAAAAAAAAATCTGATCCATACAAATGATTGTTTTCTTTCAGAATGGCTAAAACCTGCTGGCAGTTGACAGATAGATGTAAAGTGCGCTAGACATTATGCTGGTGGTGTGGGCTGAGAATTGGACAGCATCGCTCCAGACACCATGAATTGTGGCTTCTTTCCTGACATACCTGTGGCCTGAACCTCCAAACCTTTCCACAGACACACACAGAAGCTAATCTCCTAAGATCAGCACGAAGAGTTTCTCTCCACTGTGTACAGCGATTTTTTTTCTCCTCTTTTTTTCCCCCTAGTCGTACTGTAATTCCAGGATGTGGGATGTGCATAGTTCAGACGGTGTGCGGTTACGTTATCCGCAATCAGCGAGCACTGCAAGATTAGCAACCAGCAAAACTCATTTTTGACAACAAAGATTTAGCAGTATCTTTGAACCAAAGTTAGGAAGAACCTTTTCAGTGATTGACTGGTGATCTTATTACCACATGTGCATATTGTATTTTCTGTCATTCTTGTTAGGATAGTACCGCTGTTAGTAGTGACAGGAATAATTCGCAAAATGGGCTGGAGAAATAGATTTTTCACCCTGATAGTTCTATGCTTTTGCCAGTTTGGCTTAGCTTCTCTGTCAGTGTTACATTTGAATTTGGCGAGGACAACAACAGTAAACATGACCAGAGTAATGTGATTGTCAGTTCATTGTAAACATATCTTGGCAGAACTATATGCTTAAGTATTGAGGTAGTGTAAGTATCAAGGTCTGGTCTAATGGCACAATTTAACTTTTCAGAATGGAAAGATTGACAAAATGAAATATGAGACATGGTGTTGTATGTGGTGTTACCTGAAGGGACTCTTGAATGCAGCTGCACAATGGTTAAAGCAGCAGCTGTGCTCACTTATTAGAACCAGCTGACTTCAAATATGCTGAGTGGAACTGAGAGACAACCTGTACTGGAAAACCTTAAAATTAAAAATAACATTATCTTAGACACTGGACTGACAGATGAACATGAGACACAAATTTCCATTGAGGATTGGAGAAGTTGAAGTGAGTTATGATTCTGGGTTTTTGTTCCGTTTTTTTTACATCTTCCTGAGCGAACGCCGACTGGAGACGAACCATCCCCACTTTGTGTGATAGATAGAGTTCAAGTGTGTTTTCCAGTGGTACTGTGATTGATGGCGTGTCGCTCTAAACCTCATCCCTAAAGACCATCAAAGACACATTCTGATTAGCACTTAATCTCACCCCCATCCATTGTGGCTTCAGTAGAATGAATGGTGTTTGGCTGAGCCAGCATACCTCTCTGAAGACCTTCTCTTAACACGTAAACAAAAGAAATAATAAAAAAAATGAGTCTGGAAAAGCTACTGACATCTACTGACGAATTTTCACCTGATTATAAACTGATGCTTGCACAGGACCCATGAGTGTTCCCTTTTAGTCTGGATGAATCTGTTCAGAGAAACCTAACACGCCAATCCATAGCCAGTAATGCAGGCATGCCTCGCTCTGCCTCTCAGGCTTCGTCCAGCTTGCTGCACACTGTTTTATTAGGCGTTGTGGTAGGTCGCTTAGTACAAGCACCACTGTTCCCCAGTTTGTGCTTGTGATATTTTAATCTTGGCTGAAAGTGTCTCTCGTTTGGATTGCCCAAAGACATTTTCCTGCAAATGGGATGCTAAAGAGTTTACATTGAAAGTCTCTTATTGTGGAATGGACTATCTTTTACTGGATCCTTTGTCTTCCTCAGGCAAATCAAGCCGTGGCCAGAGCCACAATGGTTTTGAGAGCTTTCATCGGCTGTCTCAATACAATCATCTAGTAGGCCAGCTCTGACCAGAATTATTGCAATATTCACATCCATAACCAATCATCATTTGCATGTTGAGAGGGGGACTAGAGTTTGCACGGATGACAAATTGTTGAGCTGGGCGGATTTATTCTGAGTTAGAGATTATTTTACTGATGGATCTATTATGGTTTAGCTCTTATACTTGGGTTGTTTTCTACTGGTCAGCCCTCCCAAAGCAAAGCTAAAATTTACCTCAAGTTCTCCCTGACCTTGCAGCAGCCCTGACTTATGAGGTGATTTCAGTGTCAACAAGAAACGAGTAACAATACACTAATCAAAACCCCTACATGCACTAACAGGAGTATTTTGCTAATCTATTTTTTTCTGCTCATTGGCACCTCTCATCCACATGCAAATGACAGTTTTAGCAAGAAAAAAAAAATTATGAATGAATTAGTTTACTTCGATTGCATTAACTTAAAAAAACAATTACATTAACAATATATAAAAAACAACCAAAAAAGGAGAAGGTTGTTTACACCCCTCCTATGTCAAATTAAAATATTACATACATAGGCTTTCCAAAATGAAAACCTAAGTAAGCTAAGTATTTGGTGTATCCATGTGCACTTGAAAACTAAAGATTTTGGCAAAACTATTATGCGTTAACCTTCAAAGCGCATGCACTCATTTGCATGCGCACTAGTAACTACAATGACAACTCATAGCATGTCTTGCTATCTTTACCCTGGTCTTGTTGCAATAAAGCTTTGATTGTGTGTTGAAAAAGTCAGTTATTGAGAGAAATTGTTAATAATGTAAAAAAAAAGCTGCAATTGTTTATGGAAATCTTCTAGCCATATCCAGAATGTTCTTCCTCTGTGTTTTAATGAGTTAATAATCTTAACGCTATTGCCTCCCAGTGGCACAGCATTGGTATTTCAGCTATTTTACCTGAAATTTCTGCTTCTTTTCTCAACACAGATATTTTTTTCAAAAGGAGGAAAATAAATATAAATATATATCGACTGGTGTAGTTGAGGTCTTTTAGTTCTGCATCTCCATCTTGCCTCTACTACAACTTTTTACTATACAGTTAATCATCATGGTTGATGCATCTGGATCTTTAGCAGTACTGAATTCCATTTTCTTTACCCACATCTTCTTGTTTTGGGTCGCTGTGAATTGGTGCCTGTTCCCAGCGAAAGGTGGGGGTACACCTGGACTGATCGCCAGTCCATCACAGGACCACGCAGAGATGAACAAGACAGACAACCATTCACACTTTTGCTCACACCTAGGGACAATTGAAAAAGCCAATCGTGCATCTTTTTTGTGCTGGAAAAGAAACAGACTACCCAGAGAAAGCCAACGCATGCATGTGGAGAACAAGCAAACTCTACGCAGAGAGGCTCCAGCCTGGAGGGGAACCTGCGATTTTCTTACTGCGAGGCAACAATGCTAACCAACTAAGCAGTGCTGCACTGAACTCACATTAAAATAATGCTGCATTCACATTTTGCTACTATTTCATTGGATGCTTACTGACCACAAAGCCTAAACATGTTGCTGAAAGTTAGTGTGACCATCAACCATTTTTATTGAATTACTTTTATTTAATGTCTATTTCATCTCATCTCCTAATACACATTTTTTCCCTTTGTCTTACAGCAAGCTATGGAGCGTACCCTGTCTGTAAAGGTTGCTCAGTGTGCTCCAGGGACAACGGTTGTGTAAACTGCCAACCCAAACTCTTCCTGTTTCTGCGGAGGGAGAGGATGAGGCAGTATGGGGAATGTCTTCACGACTGTCCAGCCGGATACTACGGCATGCGCAGCCCAGAAATCAACATGTGCTCCAGTAAGATCCTGTTCTTGTAAACCCAACCAACCTTCTTCATACTCCACATTTTTTTCCCCTCTCACTTTCTGCCCCACCACTCCAGCCACACATACACACAGCTTTAGCTTCCTATTTTCCCACAGCACATGATTTATTATCCGTTATCCAGAGCAGACACACATACCTCACAATTTGAAGGGCTTGTCTGTTCACACAGGTTGATGTTCGTAGCAAAGTATTGTCTTTGCAGCACCTCCCATGGGTGCTGTTTTGGATTTCTTTTCAATATTTCTTTTACACATGCATTACAAAACATCCTAAAGTCATGAGGATGTCTAAAGGCATGAAATCCAAGTGCAAGCAGAGCCAGTCAGCCGTTTGACATCTTGGGACTTGAAATAATTTTTTTTTTTCAGTTAAAAAAAAAAAAAAAACTATATACAAAATGACTTGATCTTTCCCTAACAATTCAGAAAAAGAAAATTGAATATAGATTGTGGCCTCTCTCACTGGTAGAGTATTTAGGGAAAATCAATGTCAGTCAATTTTACAGATAATGAACTAAATGTTGGTGTGATAGTACACTATATTGTCAAAAGTATTCACTCACCCATCCAAATAATTAAATTCAGCTGTTCCAATCACTTCCATGGCTACAGGTGTATTAAATCAAGCACCTAGGCATGCAGACTGATTCTACAAACATTTGTGAAAGAATGGGTCGCTCTCAGGAGCTCAGTGAATTCCAGCGTGGTACTCTGATAGGACGCCACCTGTGCAATAAGTCCAGGCGGGAAATTTCCTCGCTACTAAATATTCCACAGACAACTGTTAATGTTATTATACTTTGTATAATAACAAAGTGGAAGAGATTGGGAACGACAGCAACTCTGAAGATCTTTATTTAAAACTTTGCTATAAACTATTGGAGTCAAGTCTGTCTGTTAGCAAAATATCTCATGAACCCCTTTCTCAACATTAGATGATTTTAGTTTTAAACCCTGGCATTAAAAGCGTTGGGCGTATGCTTTTCTAGCAATGCAAGCTAGGCCTTTAATTTATTGTTTCAGAGATGAAAACATTCTTCAGAATTTGCCAGTGGTCAAGCTTTGAGACACATTTTATAAATTGTAGTTTTTTTTAATCCTTCTGTTTTAGTCTTCGGTTTAAGAGCGACCACACATTTGGTTGTACACACTCTGGAATTCTGGTTTACTATAAATAAATAAACAAATAAATAAACAATTACAAGTCAAAATCTTCTCAGTAATTTGTTGTAAAAAATAATAGTCCAATCCAATTAATGATATGGATCTTTCTCTTCCTCCTCGTGTAGCATCCTGATCTCATAACCTCGTGTTGACATTAAATGTGCTCTGAGAGATGGCGAAAGCCTTTACACAGAGCCAGAGGTGTTGGCTGAGTGTTTCATATGAAAACAGAAAGAAACTTGAAGCTTTTTACTTTTCAGAGCCAAACTCCTGACAGACGCTCTAAAATGAATCCCCAGTGGAGGATGTCTGAACCTTAAGGCTGAATTATTTGAACATGGAATGACTGAGGAAAGAGAAAAGAACAGCATTCTGCTCACCCAATCACTACCAGCCTAGATTCAAATACATCTTCCAACTTAAATTTATTATGACTATGAAGAGTTAGTAAAAAAAAATCAGGCAGTGTGATGTCAGAGTATCTTTAATATTAACCAGATCAGTCATAGGCAGAAAGTTTGGAAGTTCACTGAAAAACTTTAGTCAGGTATTTCTTAATTCATTTGAGTCTTTATTTTACAAAATAAATGATTCTCAGTGTCTTCTCACTTTTTATTGAAAACATAACAAATCTAGAACTTGATGCCAGCAATACACTTAAAAAAAGTTGGGAGAATTTACCATTGGGTTACGTCACCTTTTCACTTTTTTACAGTTTTCAGATCAGTCAGGAACTGATGATATGAGTTGTTTTATACAAGAGGATATTGTCCATTGGGCCAATTATAACATCTTAAAAAAATAAAGATCTCCATCAAGTATAGACCTCCTTTGTCAATTGCAGCTAAATAAGTCTCTTCAAACTTCCAACAGACATTTCTGCATTAGTGTTCCTTCATCCATATATAGTAAGCTTTTTCTTCCAGCACAAATGCACTATACAGACCATCACAAAACTTTTATTTTTGTCACTGATGCCAGCCTTTAGTCTCATTTTTGTCACATAGAACTCCACTATAAGCTGAAACATGGACTTATCAAATCCCTTACAATCTCATAAAACATCATGTGTTGATTAAAGGGATAGTCCAGTCAACTTTGAAGTGATGCGCTATCTAAAAGTTACTAATACTTAGTACCTTATCAGCTGTGACAGTCATAGTTCATGGATTATGGAGTATTTATTTGACAGGACATCACTTAAAAGTTGACTGGGCCATCCCTTTAAAGTCACCAAAATGAATCCCCAGGAAAGGATAAGGAATAGAGACTTGTGGGTTAGACTTTACCATCTCACAGTTTTCCTTTTGCACATCATTTCACATTGCGTATTCTCAAGCTGTTATGACCTCTCTGAATATTTATACTAGCAGTGATTAAAGCTG
>JAOXNZ010000054.1:23134924-23151501 GCA_028566095.1 Kryptolebias brasiliensis | reverse complement strand
TGTCAATTTAGCAAGATTGTGATGGTCAAAATAAAGCCATAAAGTTTTAAAACACTTTTTGACACCACAACAGAAGATGTCACAGTGACAACATTCATCATTAATAAATATTATTCCATAAATATTGTATCATCTTGATATTAAACCTGCATGGCTTCTTTTTGGTGTGAGCTAATTTGTTTTGTGTGCTGTATTGACCTTTATTATTCATGAAAAACACAGGTGTAGACACTTTCATTAAGGATCTGTTAACCTTGACAGCACCAATCGTTATCAACACCTGTGCATTTCCTACTCTAACAAATAATCCACTTTCTGTAGTCAGTCTCACACTCAGTTTTTAATTCTTTCCATTAGGTAGGTGATGGCGACTCGGAAGGACAGACGCAGGGATGGAACCCCACTGGAGGACAGCTATGAAGAGAAGTGCAGTGTCCCCTGTCCTGGAGACACTCTGCCCTGGAACCTGTCCAAACACCAGAGGGTCAAACGCTCCAAATCCGCCTCAGGGGAGGTCCTGGATCCAGCAGAGAGGGCTGTAATTCGTATCGCAGGTAGGACAACTAAACAAATGTTTACAAATATATGTTTGACTCAAATGTTTTACAAAAGGAATGGGGTAACTCACAATGCTAGCTAGTACTGTAGCAAGTAAACTAACAGCTAATTCACCAGCACCTAAGCATGTTTTTTTTAGACATGTTTGTTTGTAGCTTCCTTTTAAGCTTGAACTGCACACTATT
Organism: Kryptolebias brasiliensis; assembly: GCA_028566095.1. Lineage (NCBI taxonomy): Eukaryota > Metazoa > Chordata > Actinopteri > Cyprinodontiformes > Rivulidae > Kryptolebias > Kryptolebias brasiliensis. The sequence goes on along the minus strand of JAOXNZ010000054.1, from coordinate 23,150,758 downwards.
CATTTCAGAATTACAAAAAAACACAACAACAATAAAAAACTATGAGTCAGCAACTTAAAATATGTTTTAAAGAGGAACCTGAATTCTCTCAATTTTTGAGTAAGAGTTCTCGAGAAAGACAATTGAAATAGCTATGTCTAACTGCAAGGCAATACTTTAAGGGTAATGCATTTTTAATTATAACAATAATAATATTAAGAAGTTGAATACTGGTTTTATTGTGAAAATCTCAAACATCAACTCATTGAGTAAGAACCAAATTGTTCATTCATTTGAGGTAAACCAAACAGAAAAAAACAAAACATTACAACATCTAATTTTGTACTTGTGAAAACAAAGTTTAAGCAAACATATGTTAAGATCATAGACATGTTTCATAGCAGCACTTTTGGCCTCTTATAGTAGGAATCGACTGTGTTACTTATTATAAAGGTTTAGCTCTGTTCAGTTTTGAAGCCTTCATTTATGTCAATTTAACACCTATGTTACCAAATAAACAATGACCAAAAGAAAAAAAAGGAACACGTTCTTAAAATTCACTACCATAAATGAAAAAGATACACTTACCATTACATTTCTGCTGTTTGGATGTGAAGCTCATCTTGTTTTAGTCTTACCATGGTTTTGGGTTTAAGCTTTAATTACTTTCTAAGTACTTCTAATTGATACTGTAAATCAAAGAAAAACAAATGATTGGCAAGACTGAACATTATACATTAGGGAGAAAAAAAAATTCTTCATGGGTACATGTCCATATCATTAGTAGTGAGACTGAAAACACATCTATTTCTACATTCACACAATCAGAGATGACCTCACATATAACAGACTGCAACAATAGGCTAAGATGCGGGTTAACTAAAATTACCAATACAGTAGCCATTTGGCAGGTAAATGCCCTGCCATTGCTACTGATTTTATTGAATGCTAAGTCGGGCTACCTCCAACCTAACAGGCTGATATTATCAGCCATAATTGATTTATAACTTTTGTACTGGTGTTAATGTTGGCATCTATACAAACTCACAGGTTGCCACAGTAAAACAGAACAACCCATCATCTTCTCCAGTATAGCAAAGATTTGATTAAATCATTCTGAACAATGAATAGTCTATTTGTAAGTTATATAAGTTTATCTGAATGTACACGGTGGCACAGAAGCATGATGTGAAGTACCCATCTTTTGTGTTAAAATCAGTGAGTCTTTGGTATTGTGCTTGCGTTGACACAATACCTGTGTGATTGAGTTTGTTTTGGAGTGAGATGTTTCTGGCTTGAAGGAAGTTTTGATAACTTTCGCACCCGCAATAGGTCTCTGTTTGTATCCTGTGCTTGTGCTCCTCTGTCTGTCAGAAGACAGGTCAGGCTGTTTCAGCACTCTTGGGTAAGGTTTAGCTTTTGTTGTGGGCTCTGCTGACTGACTAGCTGGCTGCTACAGAAATCCTGACTATATGCAGATTAACTTGTGCAGCAGGGGCATAAAAAGTGGACTATGCACATTTCTCGTTAGCACTAAACTGCTGCTCCAATCAAAGGGTTACAAATTCAAGAAGTCCCATGAACTTTATAAATGTTTTTGTTACTAACTGAGTAAATGCGGACACAGACGTGAAATTGGAAATAAAGCTGTAGTTTTGTGAATGTCTGATCTTAGAGAGGGTTGCATAGTGTGTGTTAACTGTCACCTCACAAGTAAAAGTTCTCAGGTTTAAATCTTGGTTTGTCAGAGTCCTTCTGTTCTTTACTTTAATTTCCTCCTAAAGAAAATATGCATTTTGTATCAATTGCAGATTCTAAATTGACCTTAGGTGTACAGCAAGTGTAAGTCTTGTGTGTTTCTGTGTTAATCCTGTGATGGACTGGCAACTTGCCTACTGACTGCTGTCCCCATGATTAGGTAGATAAAAATATGCCAATGATGATAGTGACCTTAACTATTGGTTTTCTTTTTTTGTTTTATGTGTTAGGAAGGTAACATCTGTGCAATAATTGCCTTGAGACTAGAAGCAAAATAAAATGCCAGGCAGAGAATGTTATTACACAGACGAATAAATGCAAATCCTAATTTGCATCAGCATTTTAGCTTTGTTGTTAAAAACAAAAGGTTGTTAAATGTTTTAACAAATGCCTAATTTAGCTGTTGACTTTTATAGCTCATTGGATTTTAGTGCAAAAAGGAGAAACGTCTCTACAGAAGCGAGTTTGATGTTATGAGGCCACGCTGCTGCCTGATGTATGGGAGGTAGAACCTGTGTACCTATAATAACCTGTTTTTTTATGTCTTGTCATCAGTCACTTAAGTAAAAGAACCTGCAGCTTTCCAGATTCTTACCAAATAATTGAATTGCTTTTACTTTGCAATTACCTTTGTAGAGCTTTTTTTCAGATCAGAATACTTTGTGAAACACTACTGGTGTGAACAAAAGACTTCAAATAAATACTATAAAATCTTACAACCACACAGGGATAATAGGATGCTGTGAAATGAATAAGGAAGTTCCTGTGGTAATAAGAAAGTTTATACTGTAACAGTTCTTCAAGGATCTTGATAGAATTATTACCATTGGATATTGTATAATCATTAATTTTTTTCTGATACAGAACAAAATTTTGTTTGTTAAATGATTGACACATTTAAAAGTTTTGCAGTCAAGAGTGTATTAAATGTAAGATCATTTTCTACTGTTCACAGCCTGCCTTTGTGGTCAGTATAGAAAGAGGAGAAGATGCTAAAGATCAACTTTGATGTTAGGCTGAAGAATGTCTTTTGTTCATGCAGGAAACTCTTCCTCAAATCCTGGCTTTTTTCCTGGCTTCAGGTCAGACACTATGCTCGCCTACCTTTAGGGAAAAGCTCAGTAAATTTGACAAATTAGACTTTCTTGGGTGAGTTAAAGGGAGAAAAAGAGACAAATGATAAAGTCCCCTACATCAGTGTAGATGTGTTTTATGAATATTGAAAAAAACGAAAGTAACAGTGATTTATTGAAGGACGTAAAGTGTGTACAAGTACATTTTCCTTTATCAATATGGGGAATTAAATGCTTGCGCTGGACTTGCAACCTGTCCAGGGTGTCCCCCACCTTTCGCACAGTGACTGCTGGAGATAGGCACCAGCTCCCCGCGACCCGGAATGGAAAAGCGGGTAAAGAAAATGGATGGATGGATGGATGGGAATTAATTGCAAACAATCGTGGTTACTCTCTCTAACACTTCCAAACTTTGCCCTTTGATTGAACAAGTTTTAGGGCTCAGGTTTTATACTCATGTTAAATAAATATGTGTGTTGTGCACCTGTTTAAATAAAGACTGAGAAAAAAATCATCCCTTTTTAAATGAATTATTATAAATGTCACCAATGTTAAATATGTGTCACTTTATAGTTTATTTTTTAAAAAGATACTGTTTATTCATCATCATAAAGTCACCATATATTTATTGCTTTTATCATGGAGAGATAATGTGGCAGAAAAAGATACGCTCAATGGTCAAAGATTGCATTGCCTTTTATGCAATGTTATGAGGGCAATGACTTTTGTTAACCCAGATTGAATTATTTTCGTTTAAAGCAGACTACTCTTACAATTGCAATGTGCTTTCTGGCATTGGTTGGCAGATTCAAAGTTTCACACGCGCGCGAAGGAGTAGATCCACGTGTGAGCAGACTGATATATTGAGACTCATGCGCGCGTGTTGAGTTTTGTGCCCTGCAGTAGAGTAGCGCTTGTAGTCACTGAATTGTGTGCGCATGGGACGTTCAATGCACGCGTGGAACATAATACACACTCGTGGTGGATATTTGGTGTAAATTTGACGCCACAAAACAGAGTCCTGAATATCTTAGATGTACACGCAGCTTTTATAATACAAAATGTAATGAAAAATAAAGACATTATTCATTGTCTGTTATGTTATCAATGTGCATTAGGATAGGATCATAGAGAACATTGTCCTTTATTCATGTTCATCATGTTTAACATATACACAATATTCTTGTCCTTTATTTTTGAATCGTCTTGGTTTTATCTTATTGACTGTAATCCTATTCCTCAGGTCTGAGAAACAGTGTGACGTGAGATTTCTTTACAAACATGGACCACTAATGATTCTTGGCTGTCAGCTACACTTTGAGAAGCAACAGAAAGGCTTATTAAATGTCATCTTATTAAACACCTTGCTCCCGGCTTGTGAGAGAACACAGCAGGCTCTTTTATCATGCAGTAATAACCGTTCTGCCCAGCAGGTGGCACTTTCTGATAAATACAGTATGTTGGCTGCCTGAAGGTTTTCATCCTGGAGAACCATAACTGCTACTGGAAAATATGTCTCACGTCCCATCCTTGTCTCAAATAGCATTTACTACATAATGTGTTGGTTGTGTTGCTGTTAGTACTGAGCTCAGCGTTATTTCAGCAGAAAGTATCCCATTAGGAGGAGCCTTTCAGAATGAAACGGCTACATTTGTTCAGTTTTACACACAACTTTGTATCCTTCCTTTTACACACTGTATCAGGAAATGAATGCTGACAATTATCAGTTTAGGTTCTTTAAATGAGCCATGGCAGAGAGTTGTGGTAGTAGACAGATTTGAAGATTAACAGAAAAACTGTCAGCTTCTGCACGTCCTGCTTTTTTCTGTTGAGGTTATCCAGAAGAGGGAGGCAGGCCTGTTACTATGATTTACTGGCACCCATTATTTTTATTTTTTATTTTCACTACGGCATTACAACTTGATTGCACCATACTGACAAATGTGTCAAGCATTCTTAGACATGATTGTCAGCTTTTACTCTGACAAAAGTGGTGTTAGGAAAAGTCAGATGAAGGGAATGTTGCACACATCATTTTGTATTAGTTGTAGGTTTTAAAAGGGTTTTTCAAGGGCAGGGACATCAGGTCATATTCAAATGTAAAGTATGGCAAAGGAATGTGTAAACAACAACTCAAGAAAAGCACAGAACACTTCCTTTCAGCTGGAACAAATTGAAGACAGGGTGTGTTGGGGCAGGGCATTAGGTCTCCCTTAATATCAGCTGTAAGAGATTTTTTTGTCATCATTTAAAGGCAGAGCATCAGTATAACTGCTGGACAGTGTTAAACACCTGTTTATGTGTGCATAGTCATCTGTACTTTAGCAATCCCCTTGACATTTTACTGTAAAAATGTGTATTTGTCGAGACAGGCATCTTATTTTCAAAACCAAATGGTGTGAATCTGTTAATAACTTTAACAATGTAGCTCTTCATGTTTTGTTACTCTGCTTACTTAGAGGTGCAAGTAAAAAAACAAACAAAAAAAAACATACTTAAATAAAACACTGACTTAACCTGGAACTGGTGTGGTTTGTTTACCAGCTGGGGAATGCACTAGAATGTCTGTTTTTTTTTAAATACCTCTGTTTCTAGGTTGTAAACACACCCTTTATTGTTAGCTCCAAAATATTGTATGTTTCATTTTCTCACAACCCTGAAAATGCTAGGTTTTATGATACAGGGTTCAATCAAGCAATTACCCTTTGAGATCCTTTACTGTGATCAGCTTGTGTTTGAACAATAAAGAACACGTGCAAACGCCACAACCCCCTAAACACACCTGCTGACCATTGTTGACGGAGATCTGGGAAACAAACCCTCACCCAGACACACCCACATGCTAACACACTTACACACATTTACTTGCATTGCTTTATTTTTAACAAGCTTTTATTTGATTCAGTCACATCACCAGATTATTGGAGGTCTAAATTTGTAACCTAACAAGTCAGTTTTGCAGAGCTTAGTATCGCATAAGTGTCTAGATTTGTGTAAGACTGCAGAAAGCTGCAATGATCCCTCAAGGACATGTAACTGTGTCACAACAATATAATATGTGTGAAAATGAAGCAGTTAAAACCACTGTCAGTGACTGTTTATAGTGCATGCAGTTGTCCCTCACTTCCTGCTTCCAAGATCCAAAGTTCTGATGTCCCAGACTGAACATGATAACCTTCCCTCTGGCTTTATATCTGTGTCAAGCACATCTCATCACTGGCTAGTGTCAGCCATACAATGTGACCCAAACCTAAATCTGTCATGACTATACAAATAAAATGCTGCAATAAATTTTTGGAATGGAAAAGGAAGTGTTTGGAATACATTTTTTGCAGCATTACTGTTTAACGCTCCTGTGGCCTTCGGTTCAAATTGACCCAAAGCTACAAGGGCTCTCTCCCTCTCTTTAGTTACGAGGGCTTTGGGAGGGTTAATATAAATAAGCCTGTAATCCTTTTAAATTAATCAAGATTACATCAATCAACAATAGATAAACAGTCTGTAAATTACTATGTTCTGCTGGTAAAATCTTCCATTGGGTTAAGATTAAAGATACAGAAGCAACACATTTTTGCAGCAGTTGTAATAACAGGGAATTTGGAAGGGACTTATCATGTTTCCTGTCAGGAAAGCCTCCTTACTGATGTCATTTCAGCCTTGGCCAAAGAAATGTCTGATAGTCAGGCTGAACAGAGGTTTTCCTTTTCCCACACTATTTCTGTTCTGCTCACAACCTACGCAAACTCTTTGAAATAGTGCTGGGATCATAATGCTCTCAATGTCATCTTCATTTCTAAGTGTTGAACAAGAGATCACTTTACTCTTACTTTCTGTTTTACTTGAACTGCTGTTATCATCACTGTTATTAATCATCTTTAATGCCACTGACTACACTAATGTCAACAGATGCACTGGTAACCAAGCAGATAGATTTAATTAAAATTACAAATTGGCCCTCATCTATATTTTTTAATACGTTTGGAAAGACTATGCAGCGACTCAGAGAATCAGATCAATGTATGGGGAACGACATCACATTTAACTTAATTATGTTCCAGTAAACCTCAGAAAACCAGTAGGACTTGCAAATAGCTGTGTTCAGCTAACGATTATAAGTAATACAAGACTACAGCAGTATATTTCTCTGGAACAGGAAACATGTAGCAACATGTTTCCTAATAAATTCAGAACAGTATTGTGTGTGACAGATTTCATATACAAACTGACAAAAGTAAAAAAAAAGGTTAATAGCTGTAGTTATCACCAAAAATGAGCAACAGACATTACCAGTGTTGGTAATTCAGTTGGCAACTGAAATATGACCAAAATATTTCATAAAATAGCTTAATGCTTTTTTTTTTCAGGTAAACTCTAAACACATTGATGTCTTCACTCAGGCTTTAAACAAAATTCATTTAATCAGATTTCAGAGACTATTATAATTTTGCCTGCCACAAAAATGTAAAAACAACTTTCTCACTTTTCTCAGTGACGTTTGAATGATGACGTTCAGTGACGTTTCAATGGTATTTTGTTTTGTTTGTTTTAATTGGATTTAATTTAATATTTATGGATTGTCTGCTAGTTTCAGGCATAATCTTAGCTAAATATGTGCTCTAATGTAACACTGAGGTGCTATACTACACAATCATCTTCTGTGTTTGCTATGGTTTAAAACATAAAAACCCTTTTCATGTTGATACCACTGTAGTGCTAGTTTATTAAATAACACCACTGCATATTATCATATAAACAATCTGTTGCTAGTGTTGATTTGCCATAAACACTTACATGTTGTTATGCATGTTTTTTTTTTAAAAGATTCTTTCAATAAACAGTTCATTCATCTCAGTCAGTAGGCAGCTAAAGTGTTATTAGACAGTCTTCTGGCCCTGCTTCCTTGGCTGCAGTGAGAAAGTACCTGCTGTTCTTGCATGTGTATCTTTAAGAGGAGGGGCCTCACATTTATATTAGTGTTTCTGAGTCAGACTATGGGAGGGGATGGAAGCAAAGAGGGGTGGTGCTGGACTGTGGAGTGAATTTGGAAGCTGTGGAGGCTTCACACACAGCTGAGAGAGTAACCAGAGGACAGCACAGGCTGTCTAACAAACATCCAAATAGTCAGAGGAAAGAACCAACCTGAAAAACAGCAAAAGAGAAGGAGGTATAAGCAGCAGCATGGCCATGTATGAACCTGTCTTCCTGCCTCCAAACGCTGAGGAGCAGGACTTCATTCAAGCTTATGAAAACGTCAGAGAGAAGTACAAAGGTGGGAAACTGCACTCACAATAGTGATGACAGCTGACGCATGACTCCATGTGATGATGGAAAACAAATGTCTGAGTCTTTTGTGTGGCAGGGTGGAATTCATTTACCTATTTTTAGTGTAATTGACTCTGCACAGGTGCAAACATGTAACTGTTAGCAATGCACCTTGCTTTGCTTCGGACTCCGCTGTCCTGTGTGCGTGTGTGAGAATGCATTTGTCTGTGGACCAGAGCAGCAGTCACGCATGCTGCATCTCTTGACTGTTGAGTACTTTATTGATTGGTGCACATGTTTGCTGTCACTCTCCCACACTGGCTGTCTGAGAGTATGTTGCCAGAGTCCAGAGGATTTACAGGAGGGCTTTGCTTTGATGTGTGACCGTAACAACTAGCCCACTGTGCTAATCTCTAACCTCAATGAGAGTGGGTTTAGTTAAAGTCTGAGCGCTCTCCTGATCGTTACTCTACATCTTGACACTGCAAGGACATTACCAGGTGCTGCTGAGCAACAGTGAAATTCATCAATAACCCACAGGGAGCTTGCGCTCTTCTTCTCAAATTTATACATCATGTTTTTTGTAAAGCTCCCCAAGCTTGCCGTAAGACATACCTTCACTGGATTAGTCTATACTTTAATTTTTCTGGAAATTCAAAGAAATATGGAGTGATAAAGGATTAGACTAAATTATTTAAAGGAAATACAGAGAAAATTCACACTCATGAAAGGATCATTTATCACATCCTGAAACTCACTTTTGCTTCCAACTTTCTTGGTGTAAGATGAAACCAGCACATCCTCCAAGTGCTTTTTAAAAGTTTACTTGCTCTTTCTGTCAATGTCTTGCTTATTACTTAGTATTTTTTTCACTTTGCTCTCTGCTTGATCCTTCTCCTACTGTGTATTTAATCTCTTCCATTCCAACAAATCTTCAAAAAGTGGGAGGGCGTCTCTGACGTGTTGCCCTAGTTCTCCCCCCTCCCTCTTACTGAAAAAATTTAGTGGCTGGGCTATTTCTGAATCACCCTTGTGCATTTTTTTGTACATCAGCAGGTTTTCATGCTTGTCTTTGTCGTTGCGTGGACACTCTTATATAAAATGCTAAAAAAGTGTATTATTTTCAACATTTTTAAATACATATAACAGTTTTTTACGCACATTAACAGAATCATTCCAAGTTTCTTTGAGTGTTTATGTCACATTTTGTGTTTCTAGCGCTGTTTTGTATACCAGGAGGTAATGGGAAGCAGAAGCGGCTTCTGTGGCAGGTGTTTATTTTCCATGTGCTCCTTCTTTGACAGTCTGCGCTTCACTGAGGTCCTGGTCTCCATATTAAGGCACATGGGTGAGCCAGTCAGTGAGAGAGCTGTCTGATTTTGTCATGTTTTGTTTCTATCTGCAAAAGTTTTGTACCTTATTTTCACTGTTAATGTTGTAAAGGAATTAAATATACAGTCCGTCACTGCTGCATGCAGTGTGGCTGAATGCATTGAGAAATGTACATACAAAATAATGTCTTTGGTTTGTAAACATTCTCAAGGTAATCAGAAGCAATGATGTGTCTGGGTTAACTGAATATCCATCTCTTACTTGCCAGTATATATCAACACTGTTCTCAATAACTGTCCTTGATATGGTTTCATCTAAAAAGTCAGATGGCCAACTTCTGGTCAATATTTAGTTGACTTGACCCAACAGGTTTAAACTGCATGTGGATATGTAAAGCCTTTACTGGATAGTTGAAAGCTGTCTCATGGTATCTCCAACGTGCTACCATGCAAAGAAGTCATTTGCCTATGTGATGGCTGACATATATCATCTGTATAAAACACACAGCTTTCAGGTGAGTGTGTGTTCCTGCATGGGCACTGTGACTGCAGTCTTTGTTGCTGTCCAATCCTCTCATTGGCATAGTTACTGTTTGGTACATATTACTAGTACCAGGTTGGACCCCTTTTTGCCTACAGAACTGGTTTAATTATTTGTGGCATACATTGAACACAGTGTTTTGAAACAGTTTTTTAAAAATTTTGGTCCATATTGACATGATAGCATAACACAGCTGCACATCCATGATGCAAATCTCCTGTTCCACCACATCCCAATGTGTTTGATTGGCTTGAGATTCAGTGACTGTGGAGGCTGTTGGAGTTAAGTGAATCAAAACTCATCAGACCATGTAATGTTTTTCTTTATCTCTTATTCTCCTTTGTTGATGAACCTGTGCAAACTGTAGCCTCAGCGCTCGACAGGAGCAGCACCCGGTGTGGTCTGCTACTTCTGTAGCCCATCTGCTTAAAGATTTGATGTGTTGTATGTTCAGTGACGGCATTCTAGTATTAAACTAGTAGCAAAGTTATACAGGTTATAATCGTAAGCTTCAAATTTTACAGTGGTATTAAAAATTTGCAAAACTTAGAACTTAATATTCTGCTGGGTATTATATCAAAGATATTTTCCAAATAAGCTAAGGTCCAATTATAGTGAATCAGTCAGTCTTCTCTAAAGTTGCTCCCTGCTGTCTCAGTGGCAGCTCTAAATTGTTGCCTGGTGGACGGTAAAGGCTTGGCTGTCTTCTCACTGTCCTCTAATACAATTTGTACCAGCAGCTGATGGTGAAGTTACTAGGCTGCTTTAGTGGGGGATTGCCCTGTTCATGTGCACAGTCACAGCTGGCATCCATATTTTGCCTAAATATAGCTGCAGCATTGTTGAGTCCTACAATTAAGCTGTTATTTTTGGCAGACACAATTGTCTGCTGAGAGTAATTAAATTCTCAGTAAATTCTAGTTGTTGTTCTTGGCTAAAGAAATCAAATTCTAAGTGTAGTTTTGATGTGAAAAGAAGAAAGCAGTGTATGAGGAGTAAATAATTAATGAGGATCAATGTTTATTTTTACCATCAAAGTCAGAATCAAAGAAAATAATTACTTTTTCATTATCATGTAGACTTAAAGCAGAGCTCTTTTTATGAATGACTGCTGTTGTATCTATTTATAGCATGTGTTACTGACTGTGAGCTGCAAGTTAGAAAGTGGATTGTCATACTTATACTTGATGAGTAAATGCTTATTGAAGAAATGTGACAATTAAGTGTGTACTAGTGCATAGATTATGGATTTAAAACAGACTAAGTTTGATGTTTTTCATATAACAGACACGCTGACTGCTGACTAGTCTTTCCTGCTGCTGTGTAAGAGTACAACTGGTAGAAAGGTTACCTTTCTGAGTGGTGACAGAAATCTTGAGAGTTGACATTGTCTCTATTGCTGCCTTTTCGCATGCATTTCTTGTCTTGTGCTGGCTGACTGCCAGAGGCTGAGATGTATTTAGAGGTCAGAGTTAACAATCTTGCTTGGAGAACCCTTGAAAAAGCACTTAAGCTGCATCAGCTTATGTACATGTGCTGTTATGAGAGGATAAAATCCTGGACCTGAGTTCTCTTTTCAACTTTCTCTTTCAGTTTGATGTGAAAAAAAAACTTTCTCCCATCGTTCAGCTAACTCTGGTCATGGTTTACTAAGTTTCTTTTTTTTGTACTCCTGTGAGATCTTCTACATCAGTCAGTGATATTCTAGATCTGACAAGGGTCTTTTTCCTAACAAAGCATTGACATAAAATAGCAGTATACGTAGCATGAAGAGTGGAAAGTAATAGACACTTTCAGCCTGTCCAGTGGTTGAAGGTAATTTATTCTGATGCTCTAAAGTGATAGAAAGTGTTATCTCGACCTTTTTTTATTGTGGATTTGCATTTCCACTAACTGTCAGGTTTAATTTTCATCTGCAGCAAAACCACAATAGCTGCTGAAAGGATAGATGATCACCATTTTCTGGTTGTCTGGGGTGCTTGTAAACAGCATAAAGCTTTGTGTTCAGAGCTTTGAGGCCATTGAAAAAATGTGGTTGGTTCTGTGAAAATTCAAATATTATTTTTTACTTGTTTTGTAAATATTAGTTTTTTACTTGTTTTTTTGTAAATATTAGATTATTAGAAGTCAGAAACTTATCATTACAGTATAACTAGGAATTAGCTGATGTATCATAATGGTTGCTGTTGGTTTACTAATACACCAACAATACTGTTGTTGTGAGGCATGCTTATTAACACCAAGTTCAGTGAGACAGTATACTGAGACTGATCAGCAAACTGTGAGCAACCAACTGAAAATGTCTGATTTTCTTTGTCTGCATGAAATATCAGTTTTTGTTAAGATAATTTCAAATTACATTATCCAGTATGTAATTTATAAATGTTCTATGTTATATTTTAAAGTTTCTTATGTGGCATTACATAAGAAAAGTGGAACCATTTAAATGATTTTAATTTATTTTTCTAAACCCAACTGCAATCACTTTGGCTGTTACCACCTGGGAAAACTATGCTGTGCTTTTGATGTCAAAACTCACATGAAAATCAGTTTATTGAAAACTGAATTTTTGTATATTTATATGCCTAACAGCTGCATTACATTTTAGGACTTTGCTCCTTTCTGTTGTGCAACCAAAAGGTGCCCTTTAAAGCTTTTAATGCTGGCAAATACCTGATATGCAAACAGAAGATGGACATGTAGGTAATGATTTTTTCTTTTCAAACCTTTTAGTTCTATGAAAAGTTTTGGTTATATATAAATTGAGATAAAGCACCACAGTGAACTCTTCTGGCAGTGTCTCAGTGTGTCACATGAGTTTGACTGTGTGCTGTAAGAGCTGCTGGATTTCTGTAGTAAACAAAGAAAGTATGTTCATTCATTCATTCATTTATTAACTTATTCACTCACTGCGTCCTCATCCCGCAGCCTATGATTGACCAGCTGTGACACAGTTCAGGGTAGAGGTTACACAAATAAAGCTGTCTCGATTCACTTCAGCACCTTTTAAGGCAGAGAAAGTAGCTTGAAGAGATGTTGCTATAATCTGTCTACCTACATGTTAAACACTCTGCAGAACAGAAGCTGTCGTTCTTTTATGCCTGAAGCTCTGCTGTGTTATGACTGGTAAGAAACGGGTAACATAAAGAACTGAGTTAGAAAGTGGCAGAATGATATTCCACTTAGTACATCTCTCTCTCTCTCTCTATATATATATATATATATATATATACACACAAACACAAACATTGTCTTAATTTATTTTGATTATTACTTGTAATCATAAAAGTGTTCCTGACTATTGGGTATTTCAAAACTCAAAGGAAATAATTGCTTTAAAACATTAATGTACTTCATAAAACTCATATGATATGTTTAAATCTTTAGCAGTCATCGTTATGAGTAGTCCTGTCTGTCAGTCCATCCATCTCCCCATTCCTGTTCAGGGATCTGAACAGGGTCTCTATCTGGAGCAGTGACCCACTGAACAGTCATTAGGTTTGAGGCAACAACTAAATATACACACACTCACAACTAGGGACAGGTTAGCATCATCTGTTAACCTAACATAGTTTTTCAACAGAATGTGGAAACCAAAAAACCCAGAAAAAACCCACGCATGCACAGGGAGAACATGCAAAAAAAAAAACCAGCCAAGTTCTGAACCCAGGACATTCTGCTGTGAGGTGACAGCTAACCAAATGCTTCACTGTGCTGCGACATCATAACCTTCCTCTCATCTATTTTATTTCTGACATCGGTGAGACGTGAAAACTGCTGAAAGAACACAAATTAAGAGCATTGTGTTCATATAGGTTTTTAACCAACCAAATAAACCAGATGTACTTAGAAAACAAATAAGTGAAAAAAACTGGAACTGTTTGCATGACTGTCTCACTGGTTGAAAAATAAATTGTTTCTGCTTCAATTTAACATTATGGATCAGGCCTTTTTTAGTTTTAGCTCTAAAGTAGTTTGAATAACCTGACTGCCCTGCTGTTATCACAGTCTGACCTCCTTTGTTCCTGTGAAAGGGAAAGAGTGAAAGGAACACCTGCCAAAGCAGAGACAATGACCTTGTAGGCTAAAACATTGCATCAGTAAAATTGGTAAAAATATTTTGGGAATTTAAAAATGTCAGCACTTTGTCAACATGTACTTTTTCATTTCTATGCAGTGTATTGTTCTGCACCGGGTCCCAATACATTATACTAATTTTCTTGACATTTATACTTTTCGCCAATACCTTGACTTTTGTATATTTTTAACTTGTGTGTTTTTATCTCTTCAAGTTTTAAAACTAAACAATACTAAAATATATTCACATCTATTAAACTCAGATTTGACATTTTAGTCATCCTCCTATCTGCACATTACTGAACCAGACAACTCTGAGCAGAACAGCATTTTTCTAGATGATGCTGTTTGCTTTAATCTGATGATCTGACACTTTTTCTGACATCTTGTTTACTTTTATACTTCATAGCTCTGCCTAAACAGCAGACTGAATGCCAGCTGTCATCTCATTTTAGGTTTCCAGGTTTGAACAACACAGCAGCTTTACTGCTGCTTTTTTACACAAACAAGAAATCCTTTGGTACTTAAGCAGTATTTTAGCTTCTCTCTGATTTTTACGAGGGTTGGAACACATGGCTTTTTGCTTTCAGGGGAAGAAAGTAGAGTGGAAAACTCATTTGTGTGGAAATTATTGAGGTTCTAACACCTGGTTTTTGTCTGAGACAAAGACCCGTTTTGTTTCCACTTTGTACTGCAGGGCAGGGCTGTGGTGCTTTATTAAGTCTGGTATTGGTCTGGGTTTTTAGCTTTAAGGCTTCAGTGAGCTGTGAAAAAGTTACTGAGGAAAACAAAAACATCTTTAACCCTCCCGTGGCCTTCGGGTCAAATTGACCCAAAGTTACAAAGGCATCTCTACTTCTCTCTATCTCTCTCTGTCTTTTGAGGGCTTCAGGAGGGTGAGGTAGAATACAACTTACTACACATCTGTGTGTGCTATTGCTGCAGTATACTACTATAGATGTAGAGGTCTTTTCTAATGTACTCCCTGTAAACAAATGAAAATAGTCCTCCCTCAATTCCAAACCATCTCTTGTGTAATAATTGTTAAAATTTAATTCTTTTGAACTCATTCTTAGAGTTGTGATCTTTTTTTAAAGTGGAAAAAAAAACATGTGCAACAAGGTTCTTTATGCTACAATTAAAATCCAGGCACCAAAACTAAGCATGTGAACTGGAAGCATAGACAAACAGTAAGTTTGACTTTGGAAAAACATCTGCAAAGCAGCAAATTAAGTTTATATATTTGACTATTTCTTTCTATGCTGAAGCCATACAAGTCTGTTTAATGTGTTTTTAGGTTTAAACATTTAAATTGTTTTAACTGTTTGGTGTGACATTTCCCTGCTGGTGTGATCTTTGAGGTTGGAAATGAGAACTGAAGGCAGTTTGAGCTCAGCCGTTCAGTGTTCATCTTTTGGAAATGGAGACGCAAAGCAGAAGATACAAATGACACCTTCTACAGGTGGACTCTTATCCATCTTGTCACTGACCAATATTCATACAGCATGCAAAATGAAGAGCTCCGACAAGTGGAGACAAAGTTAAGTAAAAAATGACAACACACTCACTGCATGTCATAGTTTTACAGTAAGTGAAATCCTATCTGTTTCATGGTGGCTTAGATTATTTAGAAATTTCTGTGTCCACTAAGAAAGAGCACTTTGTTTAGGAAAGACAAGAACTTTTTGATTGCCGCAGTAATTTTATGCACATTGAACACTGTCCAGATTCCTTTGGAAGCCTGAGCAAAGTGGAAACATTTCTGCCTCATTGCCAACTAGACTTCCTGGTCATTACATTTAAAGTGACTCTT
>JAOXNZ010000054.1:23104867-23118571 GCA_028566095.1 Kryptolebias brasiliensis | reverse complement strand
GGGATAATTTATATAAGGGTATGGATATATATATGCTTATGGTGTTACAGAAGACCGTATAACCCTCATTTAATTTGTCTTGACTCAAGATCTATAGTCTGTCTTGGTGCTTTTTTTGTTTTTTTTGCCCCAAAACATTTAGTTTCTGACTGGAAGCTTCTAAAAAAGTAAAGGAAAAAAAAAGTACATTGTTTCACAGTTTAAATAATAATGCTTCAAGCTTCAGACATTATATTGCCAAGAAAACATGAACTCATTTAGTTGTCGCTCTTGAATAAAAAAATTGGTACATTCATGTAGCAGAGAAAAATAGAAATTTATCATCCAGATTATGAATGCTACATCATCATTTTTTTCCACCAAGCCTTAAGAAATGCACACAATATACTTATCAGCTTTTTCCTAATGTAATAAAATGAATGTTTATAATATTTTTCCTGACATGGGAGGATGGTCTGATCATTATTAAAGAGGGGAGTGAAGTAGGGCGTCGGCCTCTGTGTGGTCTATTTAAAAGATGGGTCAGAACAATGGATATTGTTATTCTTGTTGTTGACATGAAGCTCTTCCATCCTTTCCTCCTATTTTTCCAGGATATCACATGGGAATTGTAAAATGTCTTGAGCGTTGTAAGCGTTTGAAGCATGTCACAGCTGTTGTACCACAGAACTGATTTCAGTCTCTAATTTCAGTCAGTCTGCATTACCTGCACATTCTCAGTATTACTTCTGTAATCTTTGCACTTTCTGTTACTGATCCATGCACATGTTTAAACACTTCAAAGCATGGATCTTTACAGTACTCCTATGCAATTAGAACATCGTTAAAGGCATTCCTGTGACATACTTTTCCTGCATCCCTGAAAGGAAATGCATCATGCATACTTTCCCCTTTCTGTTGTTGAGCTATTTTGGTTGATGGTGGAACCCAGGGGAAAGTCCTCACGGTATAGTTAGGCTGATTCCTGATTCTCAGCTGTGATTAGACTTAGTGCCTCCCTCACTTTAAACATGACCAAACAAAGGCCAGAGTAATACAACCTTTGCCCTGCAGAAATGACTTATTCACACAAACTGTGTGTATTACTCTCAGCTCAGACAGAGAAAAAGAGTGAAAACAAATTATGTAGGTAGTTGTTTGTTTTATGGATTGTAGTTTCAAAAACAGAATCAGTGAGCCAAGTGCTGCTCAGTGCAAGGAGTAGCACTTAGCTGAAGGTAAGAAAAAAACACTGAAATATTATCACTTTTTAAAGTCTATTACATATGACAGCCAAATAGACACACATTTATATACACATCTGTTAACACCTCTAGCAAACATGGAGCACTTTTCACATCTGATGTTGAGTTTTGGGCTATTTCTCTTGGGAAATATTCAGGTGCTAAATGTTGCACTATTTTCATCAGCTAGTTGCTAACTTAACATGATACCCTGACACATTTTTTTATTATTATTTTTATCCATTGCATCCATATAAAATATCCTGTTTGAAGAAAACACAAGAACAGCTTTATGACAAAACAACACAAAATGAAACAAAATATCTCACAAAGTGTGTTATAGGCTAAGGAGAAGAGAGGAGATAGATTTAAAAACATGGAGAGAAGAAGTGCAAAGTACATTGGCAAAAAGGTCATTTTAAATTTTATGAGTACCCTTTGGTACTCTACTCAGATCAGCTAAATAAAATATCTGGTTAATGTACTCCTAAATTAAACTGAGATCTGTTCTGAATTAGGTTGGAATAAAACTTTAATTTCCATTTTTAAAGTAACTTTTCCTTTTTTACTCAGAGTTAGAATCGATCTATAGGTTAAAGGCACTGAGTTACAGATCTTATGTCAACCACACAACCAACATGTTATATCTTGTTATAATCAGTGTAATTTGTTATTTGATGTGTCAGCCCTTAATAAGATAGTTTGCTACTAGATCAGTATAAAGTAAAAAAAATAAATAAATTGACGAAAGATGAAAAATTTATGGTTTTTAGTTCCTCAAGTGAAAACCCATAAGAAAGCTAAGGACATTGGCCCTATTTTGAATGTTTTAGTATCAAAGTTGGTGAGAAGTGTGCAGGAATAGGCAGGGCTAGGAGCAGAGTAATTTTAGATGATGCTACAGCAATTAGTTGCATGTATCAGTGTAATAATGTATTTAAGCTCCTTTTTGTTTTGTCTACATTTTACTGGATAGGTGTTCTGGACTTGTGCAAATGATACATGCCTTTGTTGAAATAAAAATGTTCACTGGATAACTAGGCTTATTGGAGCTTAATTTTTCTGAATCACAGTTTGAATGTTTTTGGAATTAATTGACTTTTTAGGTGCAACAATTTTATAATGTTCCCAGTTACATTCCGATTCAGATTTAACAGGATAATTAAATCTCAGAAATGTTTCATAAATTCCTTTGCAAAACTTGATAAGATAACAGAAAACAAGATAAAAATCATTTTTGAGACGCAGTTATTTGTATAAAATGTAAGATTTGTGGTAGTAGTGCTCAGACCCAGTCAACTTGGAAAATGGAAGTTTATTTATATTTGGCTTAAACATTTTTTAAAGCTAACTGCTACACAACCGCTCATTGCACAATGTTAACAATATGTACTATATGTGCAAAAGCTTCTCATTTTCTGACTCAAAGTAAAATGAATATAAAAAAACAAACTTCCATCTCGCCCTATTTGTTCCACATGGGCGGTTCCACTTTCACTTCAAGCTCGGGTCCTCTACCAGAGGCCTGGGAGCTTGAGGGTTCTACGCAGTATCTTAGCTGTTCCTAGGACTGTGCTCTTCTGGACAGAGATCTCTGAGGTTGTTCCTGGGATCTGTTGGAGCCACTCTTCCAGTTTGGGGTTCACAGCACCGTGTGCTCCGATGACCACTGGTACCACTGAGGCTTTGACTCTCTACAACTTCTATATTTCTTCTTCCAGCCCTTGAAACTTTCTTAGCTCCTCCCTGTGTGACCTGAGTTAATGTGTGTGAGGCTGTGTGGTTATTTCTAAACAAGTGTTAATCATTAACCTTTGCGTCCACCTGCTTCGCTCTGCAGCATACTGTAACTGCTTCAGCTGGTATTTACTCTGCAGGCAGGATATAATTCAGTTTACATCTTGGACTTGTAGTAGTTTTAAAACATCCACATTCACCAGCTTCATTAGTGCAAATTTGATCTAATGCCTCCCTTAATCACTGACATACTCTCTGTGTATTTACCTGATCTATTTATGCCTACTTACTGAGCCTCCCATTGAAGTCACAGGATGTGGTTTTAGTTCAGTACACTTTGTGCTGCAGAGCTCTTTACACTGTCTATTCTGTAGTTAAACTGAGCAGGAGCGACTGTTTTGGCTTTTGTTGCCCTGTAGCTTTGTTTTTCATTAGAGCTAAAGTTCTTGTCGTAATACATTAGATGATGCAAATAATTAAAAACTGCATAAAAGTTTGATGTTATCCTGACCTTTTAATGTGGCTGTTGTTGTTGAATTAAACCTAAAATGGTTTGGTATTTCTGGAACCCTTGAGCCTGGTTTTTATTTTACCACTTCTGTTCTTTGTTGTCTTTTAACTTCATGATTTTGCATTTCTTGTTGCTGGTCTGAAATTTTTAGTTCTATCTCACTTTATCTCAACATGAGCTCAGACTCACTCATTTACATGAATAGAGGCATTATGATGGAGGGCGGCTCTGACCTGTGAAAGACGAGGGGGAGGGAGACTCCTTTTCTGTTGATCTCCACAGCGTGACGTGTTTGACAGAAAGAGCGAAGAACGAATGTAGATACATTCCGATTAAAAAGAAGAGGAGAAGTTAGCTGTTAAAGAAAGCTGTCACGGAAAGTCGCTTTGACTTCTGAGGTTCCAAAGGTCTCAGGATTGTAAATCTGCAACATGGAGTCCTTCTGTTCGAGCAAAGGTAAGGCAATAGAATGAACAAAAACACAACTGAAAGGAGAGAAAGGAGAGAGGTAACAAAGCCAAGAGGTAAACTGATCCAGGTGGGGAGAGAGTGTCTGGATTGGTCTGCACATGTGGAGAGAACATATAGAGTACATGTAACAGGTGCCTGTGGAGCTGCTGTTGGTAATGATATGAAGATATTTAATGAAGTCAGTGAACCTGTCCCTTCACTTTATATTTATCCATATTTAAGTCTTTGTATAGACTACTGAGAAGATACTTATTGATTTCAAATGTTACAGTATGAAGACCATTGATAAAGTTTTTGACATAAGATCTAGGACTAACAAAAAAGTTAATTGATTCTTTGGATTCTCTTAATTTTAATTGCTTATATATGTGTAAAATTTAAGAATATTTATGATACACATGACAAGGAACTGCATATATAAAAATAATACTGTCACAGAAAGAAAAGTTAGCATTTGTGCTAAGTTGCTAACAAATCAGATAAGTGGGTAAAGAAATGGAATGTGCTAGAAATAACATTATGTACTATTGAACAATGTAATAAAGTTTAAAGAAAGGTGGTGTGGCATCACCTCTTGTGGCAGCTTTTTTATTCTTTAAGTTTAAGAAAATCACTTGGTCTTGAATAGTTTTAATATAAAGAATTAGATTTTTGATTGTTCCAACTTTTGCTGTTTTTTCTGAATTATTTAGTTTGAATTGTATTATTTTTCTAAACATTATCATCATTTGATGGTGCAGGTAGTCATCATCTGGTAGTCAGCACTATTACCTTGCAGCAAAAGTTCACATATTGAGTCTTAGCTTGGACTTTTTGGCTCGTTGTGTGGATCATGTTCTCCCTGTGCATCAGTGCATGTATGGAATTTCTTTAGATACTTCAGTTTTCTCCCATGGTCGAAAAACTCACATGTCCTGTTCATTGGGGGCTGGGGTGTTAAATGGTCTTTAGGTGTGAGCGTTTATGGTTGGTTGGTTGGACTGGTGACCCATCCAGAGTGAACACCGCCTCTTCAGCATTGACTGCTTGTGATAGACTCTGGCTCCCTGTGAGTCTGAACAAGAATAAACTGGTACAGAAAATAGATGGTTGTATTCTTTGTGTTGTTTTTTGACCACTGGCAGGGCCATCTTCAGATTGATCCAAACAACTGGTGAAGTTTATTTAAAGAACCCTAATGAAAGTGCCACCAGCTGGTATTTTGCACATTTTTGTCCATAAGAAGAGTCTGTGTTCTGTGTTTGTTACTGGATCAGTTTGTCACCCAAATTATGGAGTAAGTGTTTGTGCTTTCTAGGAACAGAATAAGCTACTTTATTGTAACTAATCATTCTGCCAACTATAATATAATTCAAAAGACTCCTCTTTTATGTTATTTACCCCATCAATGCTTATACTAGAGATTACTTTCCCTTTATGCAAAGATTTAAACTGATCTGTTAGTTCTAGAGGAATCTTATGCTAGAACCTTTATCATTTCCCACTTTTATGGTTTACATTCGTCTCATTGGAAGCTTTACAAAACCATTATATGAACTTGACAACCTAAGAAGTTTAAAACTCAAGTCAGTGCAGCTGCTGCATATGTTAAAATGTTAAGGCTTATTGCAGCTCGCTAAAGGTTTTGTTGGTTTGCTGCAGTAGGCAGCATGTGCCATCCTGTTGGAATGGACAAAAATAAAAGCACCAAATACCAGACAGTTTAATAAAAGCTTTGTCACAGTCTTTTACTTTCTGTTTAACAGACAAATGTTCTTTTGTCTCTACAGTTTTATTGCAACTTGACTATAAACAATGACTTGCTTCACTGACTGACCAGGGACTTTCAGTAAAAATGTCTGATCTCATTATGCTGCATGGACTCAGTAGTGAGAAGGAGCTTGCTGTGGCTGTGTGGCCCTGCAGAGATTTACTGCTTCCTCATCTTCACTTGCTGCTGCTTAATTTGTCAGTTTATGTCCCTGTTTCAGCAGTTTGAGCAGTATATGACCCTCTGTACGCTCTGCTGACCACTGCTGACTCTCACTCCAGAACCTACAGAGCATGGACTTTTCTCTCACTCAAAGGTTTTTTTTGCTGTCACACTTTCTGGGATTACTATGAAAAAAGGTTTCCACTGAGCTTCCATCAGGCTGCTGCCTGATTCAAAGACCTCCCACAGAGTGAGAAGTAGTGCTGTACTGTTGGTCAGTGTTGGCAGAGGTTTTGTCTGCCTGGCAGCATCCACTCCTCTGCAGAGAAGCGTGAAAGTCAACAGCAGGCTTCTGAGGTTGTGTTTACTGGTGGAAAGACATTTTATGTTGTGGGTGTAGATGGCAGTCACCACCATCTAGTGGGAGACAGTAGTGGAAACAGGAATAGACTGTAGGAACATAGGCTTTTTTATTATTTTTTGTATCATTTCACTAACACAGTTTTTGTTTTCATTTGGCAAGTTTTCTGTTGTGATGGAACTATACCCAAGTTATTGTCAGATATGAATGTTGTGGCATGACAATACTGGCATTGATCATTTTCTGCTTTTGATCCACACACATGCTTACAACCACCAGATGTTTCTTGATAAATGGAAGTTTGACAACCGTGAGTGTTCTTCCTTTTAGTGTTAGATATGAATATAGGAAATTTGATGGTTAAGCCATGTTTTAAATCTATTTAATAGTTGCATGGCTCTTCTTCTTGGAACTATAATAATTCTGTAGTCTTCTCTCAGATCAAAGTAATGATTTTTTTTGTTCAAGTTGTCAAAAATGATGAAAACGCTGGCTTGCTTACCTGGATCGCTCATAAACCAAAGTGGTTGTTCATGTAGATTTAATTGGGGAAAATTTTAAGAAAGTTCTTTTTGTTTTTTCTTCTTATTCTCTCGAAAAGTCAAAAAACTGGCATAAAAATGAAACATGCTTTTTAAAGTGGTAAAAAACATGATTTGATCTGAGATGTTGAGATGATATCTAAAAATGAAGAATTCCTAACTCTGTTAGGAAAGAAATATCTCTTTGGCTGTGATGTTGCTTTTGAAAAACTGTTTGTAATATGTTGTTTGGCTGCAGACATCCATCCAGGAAATGTGACCATAGGATGCCCCAAAGGAGAGTCTGATTGCTGTTTCCGAAAACCTCTGCAGAACATCCTGTTGTTCTGAACAATAGAACATTTAAATTGAACTATTTTTCAATTTTATGTCTGTGAAAAGTCTAAGGTTATTTCTTTAGGACTGTTGTCTCAAACATGGATATCTAGTGGTTTGTTAGGTTTCTTAGGCGTCCATGTTTAAAGAAGAATGATGGTAAAAAAAAATTAAAATGTTTCAAAAATAATCTAACTCCTTTCACCTATAAAATTAATTATTCTTATCATCCTAATCTGTTTTTTTTTAGTTTCCGAAGTTAAATAATTAAATGAATGAGAAATATTAAAATGTCACAATGAATAGTAAAAACAAGATTGAATGTTGACATTTCCAAAGTTTATTTTTGACACTGAGTGAAAAACATTATGCATTTTTTCCAAAACATATTTTCTATATTTTCATGTCAATTACATAACGGAAGATTGTACAGTAATTGTAATTATGTTTCTTTGACTGCAATTCCTGAAAAGGAGGACTGTAGAATTGAAGAAGAGGAAATTGGTATTATGAAAAAATACTTTTGAGTTAAGCACTCAAAAGGAATGGATGTAATTTGATTCACGTGCAGACCAATGATCTGTATGTAAAGAAAATGATATGCACGATACTGGCACACCTAGAGCAGGCAACGGCGGGTAGAACTGGTGGCATCAGGAGCGAAGTGAAAGTGTTATCAGGCAGTCGCTAGATCATCTGATAATTAGTGAAAGCGGTGCGTAAAGATCAGCAGACACACAGGATGTCAGCTGATTTTTACATGAAAATTGTGCACAACAGCTGTATGACTCAGTTCTGCACTGAATCTTTGGTTGTATTCAGGCTTGAGAAGATGCTGCACTCTGCTCACATGGGACCAACAGTGTCCTCGGACTGTATACTGATAACTTTGTTATCCATTTAATCTGATATCGTAATCATTTCATTTCATTCCCCTTTATTTCTACCATGCCATCTGGGTACTTAACGTTTACTTACATAAATCATTCCCTGTTCAATGTTGATGTCTTCATCATAACATAGCAATAATTTCATACTGTGTAAAACAATTAAATGACTATCAATGTTCACCATAAACACTTAGACACTGATGGTCAGCTGCTGATATCTATACCGTATAGACAGAGCCTATTTTGGAGTGGGATATTTCCCAGATCATCAGTGTCATTAGGTGATGATTTAACACAGTGTTAGTTGCACAGAAGAAACACAAGCAGGGTCATTGGTTTGGGGCCCGTGCTTGTATGTAACGCATATACACACAGAAAAACTGTACTGGTGCCTCTGATAGTGGGGGGTTTCCTGCACACTGGCTGAGCGATGTGGGTGGTCAAGGCTGGGTTCAGAGGGGATGACCTCAGTTTAAAGGACAGCTGTAAATCCTTTCGACTAAAATAGGCACATCACTGAAGAAATCTGGGCAATTTTTAAGGTTACAAGGATTGACTGTGGTTTCTGTTATTCACTTTTAAGTATGGTTAAAGTTAAATTCAATGAGACTGTGACGATGATATGAGCAGCACAGATAAACATTGTTTAGGAGATTATGTTAGATTAAACTGAGGGTATTTCAGACCCATTTTCCAGCAGTTAATTAATGCTCAATTATAAAACCAGAAGGAAAAATTCTAAAAAGCGCAGTCTTGTAAACAAAACATGTCAGAATCATTTCACCATTTTAAGATGGGTCAACTATACTTTCTGTCTATTTTAGGGAATTTAAATCTGTTATGAATTGATTTTAAGTTTTGTACAAACACTCCAAACCTGCTAATTATATTTTATGTGTTTTAAAGTTCCTCTGCATGTGTCCTTTCCATAATTTTTAATATTTTCTAACTTGCTGTAAATCAGTTTCTCCAGCAGATGGTGATGTTAGGCAGCAAACTTTAGTGTCCCTCTCGAAGTGCTTCTTAACTTCAATCACCACTCTCTCAATTCTCAGAGCAACAGGATTTATAGGATGTTTCTTTCATTTTGCCTAAAGGCTGAAGAATATGATCAACTTTTAGTTTTTCTCAAACTAACTTTATTCCAATTTTCTATAATGTAGCCATGTTGTTTCACAGTTTTTTCAAGTGTCAGAGGTTGGATTCATGGATTCACTCACTGACATGTGCTGTTAATGCTAAACATGTGACAAAACCAAAAACTTTCACTTCTCCTTAACCCTGGCATGTTTACAGAATGACTGGATTAAAAACTTAAACACTACTGAAATGTGTAATATGAAGTAGTTATTTTTTAAAC
This sequence comes from Kryptolebias brasiliensis, assembly GCA_028566095.1. Taxonomy (NCBI): domain Eukaryota; kingdom Metazoa; phylum Chordata; class Actinopteri; order Cyprinodontiformes; family Rivulidae; genus Kryptolebias; species Kryptolebias brasiliensis. Next base: position 23,109,249 of record JAOXNZ010000054.1, on the reverse strand, counting down.
CATGTCTGTGTTTCTCATTTTGTTTTCCAGGTGAGTCTCCCCTTCTATCTCTCTTATCCTTGTGTGGTGCCATTGCTCTTGAAGGAAGGTGGGAAACATCTGAAGCTCTTAAACAATAAGTACTCTGATTAAATCAATTGGATTTAGAGTGAAGTCACAGAAACTACAAACAGTTCAATAAAAGGATTAGGAAGAAGACATTTAGGATACGTACTACATCTTTACAGTTTGTTTAATTGATGAATATTAAACAAGTTGCCATATTTATCGCGCTTTTGGCTTTGGAGGCAGGCAATAATGGTTTTGCGTGAGTGTGAGTTTGTTTGTCTGTCTGTCTGTTGGCAAAACATCTTAAGACCCACTGAACAAATTATAATGAAACTCCAAAAAAGCAGTCATTGGGGGTACTTCTACAACTGATTAACTTTTGAAGTCAATCTCATTCTAGAAGGCTCCCATAGCTAAGCAACCTTAGAAAACACAAAAACTGATTGTGCGATATCTGGTTTTAAAACTTTGCTATTACCTATTAAAATTAATCCTGTCTGTTAGCAAACTATCTCATGAATCTCTTAATGGATTTTAATTAAACTTTCAGAAAGTAATCATTGGGTGCACATCAACAGCTGATCACAAAAATGGCTCTAATGCAGCCAGTTTTACAGATATTGAGCTAAAGTTTGGTGTGGTAGTTGCTGAGACTCATCCTAAACACACTTTGAGAGCTAATGCATCTTGCAAGATCACACATGAGATTGTGCATAACATTTTTTTTTTCCAAGATTTGACCAAAACAGCTATAATTTCACCACTTCACCTCATCATAAAATGATCTTGTTTAAAACTCTGGCATAAAAGGCAGAGGGTGATGCATTCTTTCAAGGAATGCCATCTTATTTATCTGTAGTTCAGTGATATAATTGCTTCATTTCAGCCCCTATTCTGAGTTTAGGGCAGGTTTTTTGTTGTGATAAACGAGACATATCTGAGAAGAATATGGTGGGCTGGGTCAAAATGTGCCCTCATAGACCATCATTCTTCTCTGAAGTACATCTGGAATGTTTTACACCCAGTGTGATGAAACTGTGGAGGGGCTGGAGCTGCAGGGTGTAGGTTAGGCCCTCATGTTTGTGAAAGGATTACTTTACAACTGTGCCTTGGTGCTTAATGGATTTATATACCTCAAGGTGTGTCATCAAACTGATTACTTGTTTGTAGCCTTTATAAAAAAATAAATGCAGTGAAAGTCTGTCACCTGCTTTCACATGTTTTATTGTGTTTTGGAACTGTGTTTTCAGTGAATATAAAAGTGCTTGACAAAACATAGCATCACAGGCTGTTAAATGTGCAATCACACGCTTGGATGTGGGCAAACAATGACTGTTCAGTTGCTCTGAACTTTACTCATAAAGCAAAAATTCCAAGAACGCCTGTGTGTGTTGGTGTGTGTGTGTGTGTGTGTGTGGGGGGGGGGGGTCAGTCAGTGTCAAATCAGTTACAAACGTGTGCTTTCAGAGACACTTTTTGTCGTGTTTGGATAACACTGCTGCAGTACTCACATCTCTCTGTAATAGACTCCATTGCACAATCACATTTCTTTACCAGAGGGGGACAGTGACCATGAACACACCTTAGTGGAAAGCCCTGGCAAGTCTACAAAGGAAGTTAGGTGATCATCACAGGTGATCCAACTGGCTTGCATTTCGCTTTTCAAGGACATGTTGGTGTTAAGTTTCTTTTATCCCCTGAATACATAATTCATCAACAGTTCTTGATGTTTAGAGAGGCAACATCTGATGGCAGTCAGCCACAAGTGTCCTATAGACCATATTGATTGTGCAAAAGTATTTATGTTGAATCTGCACTAGTATTTAGATTTACATACAACATACTGTGGCTGTACCATGAGAGGTGGGTCCACAAACATTAAGCTGTTCTCAGAGCTGCCAGGGGAGAAACTTGATCGTTTGTTGGCTGTAGTCACTCGGCTTTGCTGTCCCCACATGGGCCACACACACCCTCAACAGCAAGAATGTCTTTAGTTTTTAATTGTAATGTCGGTCCTTTTGCACTTTAATGTGCCATTGGCAGTAATTGAGTCCATCTCATTGTTCAGTGTTGGAGCAGCTCCTCCTCCCTGGTTTGTCCGACATTTGAGAAGAGGAAAACTTGGCCATTGTTTGGGTTGTTATTCTGCCTTTAAAGGTTGGACATTTAGTTGAAGGTGTCACGATGGAAAAACAGGATATGCAGCCATGCAAAGGGAAGCAAAATGCCATTGCCTGCAGAACATGTAAATTGTGGGTGGGGTTGTAGCATGAAGCATAAGTTGTTTACTTACAATAAAACTGGCTGTTTATGTCAAATTTATAATCTCATAAGGCCTAGTGAAGGTGTGTTTTATTGTTTCCAGTGTATTGTACTTTGAATGTTAACAATGATTACCTGACATTTTATTGATCCACTGCGTTACTCCTGGTTATTTCTTAGACTTTGTTCCTACAGATGCTGGGGGGTTAGCAAATGAAATTAGGCAAATTGATTAATTTGCATATTTGATAAGTTCTGTAGCTACATAGTGAATTACATCCCTGGCAGAGAGCTAGAATCATTGCCTTGTTTTTTTACATGTGAGTCAGTCTAAGACTTTTTTGTTTCCTCACATTGTTGCATGAAGGGGCACGTTGGGTACATTTTTACTCCAGAAATTACAGACTGTTGCTATAATACCAGATAACTAGAACATTCCTGAGGTTGATGTGTTTGTAAATACAAGGACAATTCTTGTACAAGCAGTTATATTCTGATCACCTGTTCCTGCAGATGCACTGTTACATTCATTTCTCCCACAAGGCAATACCTGACTTCAAAACTATTATCTTGCTGGAGCTACGCTTTGTCCTTACCTATCAGTGCTGGTATGATAGGATCTTAGGGAGGGAGGTGAAATGTTGCTTCACTTTTTCAGATAATCTAAAAATCCATTCTAACATTACTGGGATGTTTTGAGTCTTTAACCCTGCTTTGTCTTTTTATTTAACATGTTCAAAAAGCAGCAGAATAAACAGGAAATCAAATAATTCTTTTTGTCACTGCTGTTTATGTCCTACATTAAAGAGTCACAAGAGACTTTGCATGGTTGGTTTCACTTAGTGAAAGCAAATTTTACAGATAATGATGCTGAGTCACTGTTGCCTGTAACTGGACTCTTTGTAAATGGCTCTTTTCTTTGCTCACATATAAAGTGAGTTTACTGCAAGTCTCTTTTTTTGTGAAGGAAGCAGCTTCTGCAGTCAGATTTTCTGTTTTACTCTGAGGAGAGAAAGAATGCAACTGATTCATTCTCCCCAGACTGGAATGGTTTAATGGGAGTGGGCATAATAAATCAAATGTCACTGTGTGCATGTGAGGGACTGTACCACGTGTTTGAGTGAGGAGGCACCTGCATTTTGTTTGTCTGAGTTTAATTAGAGACTCATCAAGAAGTCTGTATAAAAATAAAGCCCAGCCTCCTCAGGTTATAATAGAAACTGTGCACATTGTGTTAGGGTCAGGAAGCTCAGAGTCCGGATCTTGTGTCAGGTTTGTTGTTTGGTAACTAGTTGGCCCTGGCAACAGCAGCAGCAGGCCCACGTTCACCAGAAACTGTGCACAGTATGGGGTATTTGCCTAACCTGAGGGCTGTGTTGCTATAGTGACCAAAGCTGTGCATGACCACTCCCATGTGTGGTTTGCAGATGTTGACTCATAAGGCAAATATTCAAATTCTTTCTATTTTTTCCTGTTTCGCTTTTATTTCAGGAAAAGAAATGACTTTGTTTTATTGTTTAAGACACATTTTCATTTTTTTTTGTTGTTAATGTTTTGTATTTTTATGGAGTCAGCCTTCCTGGGAATGTAAAGTCTGTGTCTCTGTGTGGCACACAAGGTCCCCGCTGGATATCACAGCCAGACCTGGCACTCCCAACGGCCATTTTACACTCTCCTCACTAACCAGACTGAAGCTCCATTTTGTAACAGTCAGTCTCTTCTTACTGATTACACAGTTGTGGTCAGACAGTTAAAAACACTCATCATTGGCATGAATGTCATGTTACTTTTGAGCTTTTAATTATTTATTTGAACCATTTTTTTTCTAGGGTGGAATGATTATACAACTTTAATGATTTTTCAAAGCAAGAACTGGCTGCACAAGTTTGAATTACTGAGTTTTTTTTAATGCACACAGGAACAAAATTATAGATTCAAGCTCAAATAAATACATGCATTGATCTAAATCCTTTAAATAGTACTGAAGGTTCTAGAATATATTTTAACTTGATAATACCAAGGCATATTAAGATTAACAAATACTAAGCTTGAAGGACAAGCCAAATGCCTTA
>JAOXNZ010000054.1:23084870-23095055 GCA_028566095.1 Kryptolebias brasiliensis | reverse complement strand
TAATACTTACAGAGATCAGTATCTCAGGTAAAACAACGAAAGAAATTGCAAAACCCAAACCAGTTCCTACAATGGAATCTGGTCAGGAATCCTCCAACATTTTTAGTGGGCCTGTCACACTAGTTAAGACTAAACTTGCTAATATCAAAGATGGGAAACTAAAGAAAGAAGAGCTTCAAGAGTTTTCAGTTAAGCTCACTGAAACAAAGACACAAGTCCAAGAGAAATCTAAAAATGATAATGATATTACAGAAAAAAATGCCAAAGTAATTCAGGAGGGCACAGAAATTAAACTGGAGACCAGCACCAGCAAGCCAGTGGATTTTGCTAATCTCTTGGATAGCGTCTCCAACATTAAAGTGAATCAAAAATCAGTTCATGCTGATGTCATCTTTCAAAATCTGGCTGGAAGGCCTGACACTGACAAGGTTCCTTTCAAAATGACAGCAGCAACTGCATCCTCAGCCCCTGAGGTTAAATCTACTCCTGATACTGTAACTGTCTCAGCACCTCAGGGCAGATCTGAAGTTCCACAACCTGTGACAGAGAAACTTACAGGAATCAAGATGATCCCAAAACAGGAAGAAATTAGAGTAAAGGGGATTTCGCATACCAAGAAAGATGAAACTGTCCTGTCAGAAGAAATCCCTGAAGTCTCAGTAAAACAGGGGCAAGAAGTCCTCCATTCATCTCTGTCCACTCAAAATGCTGCTGTTACAGAGGCAGTTACTGACACAAAACAAGCAACTGAAGGAACCTCCAAATCAAAAAGAAAGAAAAAGAAGTCTTCAAGTGAAAAATCCAAGAGTACTAATACTGAAGAACTGACTCAGTCAAAGATGGAGAAGGAAGAAACCTCTCAAGACACATTTTTGGTGGGGATGGCTGAAGATACTATTCCACTAACACCAGTTATTACCTCTGAGCCTTTAACCATGTCTACCTCCATGAAGACATCAGGGAACAACAAAGCTGAAGTTAAAGTGGATGATAACAGGGAACACATAAAAGAGATCTCTAAACAAACTGATGGGATACTGAAAGAGGTGTCATTTAAAAAAACTAAATCTGTATCAAAAGAAGCATTACCACCATTAGGTGAGACACCTGCAGCATCCACTGAAGATGTGGAAGAAAAGAGAACTGACAGCAATATCAAACAGGAGTCATTAGGATCCAAAGGCAAGTTAAAAGCTATCCCTCATGTGGAGAAAGTGAAATCAGAGGAGGTGACTGTGAGAAAGGAAACAGTGATGATGCAGAAAACAAGTAATGTTGAGCTCATGCAGCCAAGTTCTAAACCTGAAGAAAAGACACCCAAGTTACTATCAGAATCTCAAAAAACAACTGAGTCTGAATATCTAGTCAATGTGGAAAAAGCTACAGAGGAACTCTCAAAGGGAAAAAAGAAAGGGAAGGGGAAAAAAAAGGGTAAGCAGTCACCAGAATCAGAAACTATAAAAACAAAGCCTGACGTTTTGCTTGAAACAGAAACGCTGTCATCCTCTGACATAACAACACTGCCTAAGGACGCAGATAAAGACAGCCCTGTCAGGGCCCCTGCACTGATAGAAACTAGAGTTCCTTCAAAGATGACTCCTGAAAGAATGTGCAATGAGGAAGTCAGTCAGGCAGCAGCTGTGCTCTCTGAGGCCCCAACAGACAAAGGAGAGGAGGAGCTAGTACAGCTCTCTGCAGAAAAAAACAAGCGGGAGGTTCCAAAACCTGAAACATCTTCCAATGTGAGGAAAGCACCCACAGAATTAGTATCAGCAGCACCAGCAGAGGCAGCTGCGGCACAGGCCAGCCCTCTTGTCAAGCAAGAGGAGCCTCCCAGAGTTGCACAACATTTGTCCAGTCAGGCAGCAGAGTGCAGCACACAGGATAGGCTCTCTGTTTGTGAGGCCTTAAAGCACGAGGAAGACAAGAAGAGGGACCTGAAAGAGGACACACCCTCTGCTACTGCCACACCTGTAGCCCAGCCTGACCAGCCTCACCTGGGGGACACCTGTGAGTCCAATATACCTGACACAAACGAGGCCACCATGAAGAAGAAAATAGTGGTGGTAGAGGAGATAGTTGAAGTGAAGCAGGTCCTCAGTCCCCAGGCTTCAGGTGAGCAGCCTGTCCCTCCACCTGTGCAGACTGAGGAAGAGGAAGATGAATTGGACTTGGATGTTCTGGAAGAAATCGCTTTAGAGCGAGCTCTCTTGTCAGGGGCAGCAGGGCTCAAGGTGCAAGGAGCCTCACCTGAGATTAAGTGGGACCACTCCCTGGGGGAGCCAGAGGAGAAGTTGTGGCCTAACTTCATTGAAGGTTAGTTTGAATGTTAACTGACCTACTTCCTGCCCTGTCCTAATTTCTGTGTTCACGTGATGCAGTTTCTTCTTCTCTTAGATTCCCACCTTTTTTTGAACTGTGGGAGGTCTCAGGTAGATTGTTTTCTGACAGTTCTACTTTTGTTGCTTCACACCACTATGTTCTCTGTTTTTCAGACTGTGAATGGCACTCCTATTCTGTCAATGTCTTTGACTTTTCTCCAAAATGTTATTTAGGATAATTTAAATACAGTTTATGTGTCAGAGATGCACATTACCGAGGCTTTGGTTTGGGATGTGGACACAGTCTCTCTTTAGGAATTGCTTCAATGTGAGGGTGAGAAGTGACTATTGACATGTGGCTGTGATTTAGTCATGTGGGTGTTGAAATAGATAAAGCCTTAGTTGCACTGTTGTAATCTTGACACATATTTCAAACAGACGATATGCCGTAGATTCCACAGAGTTAAAGTTTAAGCTACAATTTAAAAACCCCATTTATGACAGAATTGAACAAACTTGTTGTCTATTGTATTTCCTGCTTTTAAGAATAGTTGTGTTTTTCATTTTATAAACCATCACATTCCTTAAAGTTCTGCTTTTTGGCTGAAAAATCTATTTCTCTTGGATAAAATGTTAAGTTCTCCTTAGAAGATTAATCTCTGGAGATATCTCTAGGCATTTGCCAAAGTAATTATGCATACATCAGTCCAACAAGGTGGGGCTGTTTGCTGAAATTCAGCCTTACTAGTGCTCTGCTGAGGCGATCGCATGAGTTACAGCCCAATCAAACTGGGAGGAAGGTGTGGTGCTTTTGGGAACTTTGCTTCAGTATTACTGTGTTCTTGGCTCTGGTTTACATTCTGTGGTTGTTTTTCTTCTTTACTCAGTCTGTTATTTATTAGAGATAAGCATAATACTTGCATTCCATTATATAATGCTAAGTGAATGCTATGGGAGTTATGAAGGCAGTGTGATAACATGTTTATATGATATCTGGAGAAGTGGAAGTTACAGGAAGTCCTGAGTCTGGTGCAAGGCTATTCTGTTGTCTAATATTTTAGATTATATGTTATAATTCACAACTTTTAAAAGTGGAAAAAGGTTATTATTTGAATTATTTTTTTAGCTTTCAAAGGGTATGTGATGAGCTGCATGGGCGTTGTCCGTTGTGGGCGTAAGCAGCAGACTGAGTCAGGAAGTTGGATTAGTTGTTTGCAGCTTCATGGGTGTGTCTGTTAGGATCCACACGTGACAGCAGATCTGGTTTCTATTACCAGTCTGGCTTCTTCATTCTGTGTTACTCATCAGGAAAATAGTTTTCATTTTGCATTGAGAAGAAAAACTTTGACTCACAAACAAAATACCCTTACTATCAATTAAACACAGCTTTTATTTCATACTACATGTTAGAAGCTTTAAAAACCCTGTGTACTGAACTAATAATTATAATGTGAGTAAAAATATAATTCTGTGTTGTCTGACTGAAGAGGTGTGTCTGATGTGTGCATATGGACACAGTAGTGCACTACTGACATCTGCTGTCCATTAACCATTTTCATGTTTCACTTTGACCAAATGCTACAACTCCAGTCAGAGTTAAATAAAAACTTATGAATGTGTCACAAAATACAATGTGCTTCTTAAGCTTTTTCTTCACATTTGATGCTTGGTGTTAGATAGGGTAGTGCTTTCAGAGATGTTTTTTTTTTTTTTGCTGTCGTTGATCTTGAAATCTGCTGTTTTTGGTATGCTAGTTAATTAAATAGCTGTCAACCAACTCAATTACATCCTGGAAGGATTTAGTTCGGTATATCTACTTTTATGCTGTTACAGTTTTATTTTTAGTTCCTACGAATCTGTAAAATGAACAACAGGAAGAAGAAAAGCATTTCTTTTAAATATGTGGCCTGCCACAAAAAAAAAAAGTTTCTTTAGAAACATTACACTGGGATGTTTTTTAAAAATAACTTTTGACTTTTCACGTGACACTGTATTTTTCCTGCAGAAAGGAAAATGCAGTATATGTTTAAACATAAGGTTTACAGTTTTGGAATGACGGGACTTGCTCGAGGGGGTGGTTAAACTTTGCCCACACATGGCACCAGAGGCAATTAAACAAAATCACATCCCAGACATGCTTTTGAGCTTCTCCGTGTTTTCATCTCTGAAGTTATGCCCACTGCATACATGTGTGATTGAAATGAACAGCTACAGTGTGGTGCAGCTCTGTGCCTTTCATTATGGTGGGATGTCATTTTAATGTTGTGACTCACACTGGTAATTCATAAACCATGGAGCTAGAAGTCAGAGTCTGACCTTTTTCAACAAAAGAAATGAAAAATGAGGAACAAAATGAAAGTCTTATCTCATTCTGTTTTGTTGTAGTTTGGCAGCTTAAGTAAAATCTCCTGCTGCTGTTTTTGCTTCTGGCCAAGCACTAATGTTTTGCCAAAAACAAACTGAGGTGACCTTAGCTGCTGTACTATATCTTTTACTGCTGACTGGTTGGGAAATCGCTTCTTGTATTTTATTATGAGAGTCAGAACATAGCAGTCTACATTTCATAAACTGGGACGCAAGCAAACCAAGTGAAATCTTTAACGACAAAGTCAAATAAGTACCACTGCTGAAAACACAGAATAAAAATTAGGATTGCGCAGAGTTCAGGATTGGGCGACACTATTTTCTAGAGGGTCTCTTTGACTTAGCAAAAAGGATCAAAGGGAGGCACATTGAATTAAAACATGGGTCCAATATTCCTTCATCTATCATACTTAAGTTCATCATCTGCAAAAATACACATTCAGAGAATATTGGTGTTTTCCTTGTATGACAATGTGTAGCCAACATTATTTGCATATTTGTAAATTGATTCCTTTGTAAAAGTGTCTTTTCAGGCAGGTATTTTAGTAGAAATACAGGTAAAATGTCTTGGTATTTTAGACATTGCTTGAATGGGACTTCCTTTCAATTTCCTTCAGATTGTTTGTTTAATAAAAAAATTAAAACATGACTTTTATTAATGTATTCCATGTTATCTTGTATATTTTTGTTTGAGGACATAAGGGATCAATCTTACTTGGTGGGCCCTTGGGCCATATTTTGCCCATGTGTGGCCTAGTTGCTTCACACCTTTTAAAATGTTTCTTAACTGACGTTTTGACCTAATCACAACACAAGAATCTTCATAATATCTACTCAAGTGTCCTGGAATGAATTATTTGTTAAACTCTCTACAGGATATCACGTCTGAGTCTCTGCTTTGAACAGCTGCAATGGTGTTCGATGTTTGATGTACAATTTTTTGTTTTCTGTAGCAGCAGAACATTTAGAGACTGTAAAGTGGTGAGGAGTCACAAATCTGATGTAGCAATGGAACAGGTAACATGCTATAGATCAATCCCTAAAAGTAGAAGAATCGATAACATGCTGAGTATAATAAGGGTTTGGCCAAAATAGTTCTGCTGTTACTCATTTCCCAGGATACTTGTTGAAGAAGTTTAGTAACATAACTTCAGTTTTAAAGGAAAGGTGAAGGCGCAGTTGATAATTTTCCTAAATGTTCATGAATATCAGTCAACAAGTGGTTTTCCTGTCTGTTTTTTCTCTAACCCCACAGTTCTTAAACTGTGGTACAAGTACCCATGATGGTACTAGTGAATAAAAAAACAACAACAAAAAAATGGACTTCTATCCTATAGTTGAAGATGTTTTGCTTCCCATTCAGGGAGCTTCCTTAATTCAAAACTGGCAAGTGTGGAGTTCTAGGCTGCGTGGTCCCTCTACTGGTTCTGAGAAGAAATTTTGATAGCAACTATTAAGTTAAATAACAATCTAATTAACTCTCAAGAACTTAACTGTAAAAAGCAGAGACAGCTAAAAAGTGGTTCTAGCACAATACAATCCAGACTTCAAATGAAAAGTTGAACTTAAGCTGCAGTGAAGACCTTTTGGAGAATCCCTGTGAAAACTGTAGTGAATTATGGTTAACTAATGTGTTAGTGGCTACCTAATCACCACCAGTCAAATATCTAAGTGAAATGCTCTATGGTGGTTCTTGTTCTGAAAAGCTTGAGAACCACTACTCCAGACATCTCATCAACTTCTTTTAAGTAGAACAATGTTGACCAAATATAACATTTAACACTGTATTTGGGTTCCAACACTTTGATGGAACCTTAGAAGATTTTTTCACGTGTGTGTCCTAACATGAATAAATGTGAGTAAAATTGTCTTCAGTTTGTGAGCATGTCAGTGGAGAATATGTGTGCCATCATCTCCAATCTCCTTCCTGTGATATGGATGCTTTTCCTATTATACCAGGACTTCCATTTTTAGTAGTATTGTTTCACTGAAAGAGAAGTCCGTCCTAACTCTGTCAACACTGCAATTGGCACAGTATTATGTATAATAGAAGTATCTATATTTAGAGAATGTTTAGCATTAGCGTAATCCCAAAAGCAGCAGGTAATGAACTCTGGGGCACAGGCACTGCTTTCAGAGTGTCTGTCTCCAAACCCTTTGTGAGGCTGCTCTGATAGAGTAAACATCCCATTAGTGTTAGCTCTACATTTCCACATTTATGGCTGTTGCTATTTTTGTTTATCAAACATTGCTGCCAAAGTTTTTTTGAATAATGATTCTGAATGTATTGAGCTTAACTTACATAATTTACATTCAGCAGGAATCTTCTTAATGAATAAACACTATAGTGCTAAGTTTACAGAATTTATAAGAAAAAAAGCACCAGAACAGGTGGTAAAAGCAGCAACATGTAATTAATACATCCCATAAAATATTGTATCATCATTTAAGGCTGATCTTTAATATGCTTGAGAGAGCCGAGCTCTCATATGAGGTCTGATTTCTGGCTGAGATCTGTGACTTGGTGCCAAGTCTGACCAGCTGCCATCATCTTCAAAGGAATGAGCTGAGATACACAGAGGGAGGGGTGGTCTGCTTGTGTTGGGGAGTGTGGGGGGGGGCAGTCTATGGCAAAGTGTCCTGCCAGAGTCCTGCCATCAGTTTCTAACTGTGACTCTGTGATCATCTGGCTCTGTTGGATATTTATAGCCTGTCTGCTCCAATCCTTCTCCTCAGCTGCCCACCCCTCTTAGCTCTCTATGCCCCTCGCTCCTGCCCCCTTACCCCAGGCTCAGTGTCGTCCCTCCTCCCCTGACTATGGGGGAGCAGGTTGATGGATTCAAGCAGCAGGCACAGCCTGTCAAAATCTGAGACAAGGGGGAAGCACGGCAGTACAGAGCAAACAAACAAGAGCGTCGCCGGTCCTCTTCATTCCCCTTTAACCAGCTGTCGACTTGCTCACCTTCATCCTCTTCTTCTCCTGTACTGTCTAGTAGATGAAGATCATACCTGGTAGGTCACCAGAGTGGGGTTGTATTGTGGTGTCTGTGTGTTTAATCATGTTTGTCTGCCTGACTGCTGACTGTTTTTGGCAAACCCACAGTGTGAAGTCTTGTTGTGATCTCAATTGGTGTACACTCTCACACCAACAGGACTGAAGCACACATTCTCATTTATTAAAGCACAACCTTCACTTTCAGCAGCACAGATTGCTTTCTATCTTTAAACCTGTCCACAGTGTAGTTGACCTGAGTTATGAGTTTGTCTGTTTTTTTTATTTTGTCAGTATGTCAAAGCTGGAGGAAGAACAAGTTAAAGGTGTTCACTTCCCCCTTTCTCCTTCTGAAACTAGACAATCAACAGTCGGTATTGATTTATGATTGTGTTTTATTCATTTTTCGTGCACATGTTGAGTGTGTGCCTGAGAGAGAGGAAGACAGCAGTATGTGTTTCAGCTTGTTGTTAAATCATGATTACCTGGTGTCATTCAGGTGATGACATTAGTTGCGGAAATTACAGAGAGCAAATCACAGATGTGAATCAGATAATCAGTAAAAACAGAAAATGGTTTAACTTGTTAAACAAACAGAGATAGTAACTTCAGCTAGAACTAAAACCAGGAACACAAAAAAGTCCTATAACTATTATTACTATTCCTATAACTATAACTATTCACAATAATGAGTGCTTTAGTAACTTATATACTGTTAACTTGCAGAAGTACAAAACTGTTTTATTCTTCATGAAGAAAATTACATACAATATTTAACTTGTGTGTCTTAAAGGGTAATCTTGATTATTTTCCCACTAAAACACCTTGGTTTAATCTAATTCAAAAGTATTTTGAACTAGAGGCCATTTTACAAATTAATCTGGCCAGAAATGATGCCCATTAGAACTAGATTTAGTAACGTGTAAACTTCCAATATGTTGACATTCTTTTTCATGAGCAGCATTAGCTGTGTTTTCATTGTATAGAGAAAAACAGTAGCTATATGCCCGTGTAGCCTATGTCAGAGAATCACATGTTCTGCTTTTTTTTTTCTAGAGTTGTATGACAAGCTTCTTTGTTAGTTAATCATAAGGGGTCAGCCATGGCCCTGGTACCAATAAGTCAATAGTAAATTTCTAGATGAAGTAAAAGTAGCAACGAGGTGTCTGGCATGGTTTAAGGTTCCCAGCCACCTGCCCTCCCACCTCTCCTGAGACTCCCGTATGGGTTGTACCCTCCAGTCACTTGGGTAATTTGTGTTTCTGTTCCTCAACCATCAACGGATTGCCTTTTGAATGCAGGTTCGCCTGCTGCCTAAACTAGACTCTAGTCTGAACCTGGCTGCCCACTGAACACACCTCTGTGTGTCCCTAGCAGGTCCTGATGTCCTGGTCTGAGGACTGGACAAGGTTTGACAACAAGCTGCATGTGGAGTTTGGTGCGAAATGCAATGTGTTGGCGACTCAAGGTCCAGGTTCAGACATTGGAACTTAATCTCTAGTGAGGTGCAGTGATCTTGCTCCATCCTTTGCCTGAGAATATCTGCAACAACCATGTGTAGTAATTCTATGTTAAATTCAAATAACTCTACACAATACATGGCAAATTGTGGTCCATCATGGCGAAATACACAGTCTTGTAAACATCACTGCACAGGCTCTATTGTTCTCTTGTAGATGGCTACTAATCAAGGTTTGTGTCAGCTCAGGATAACTACTACTGTAGAATTACAGTCATGAGCCTGGCATTATGTATCCTAGTTAACTTGATTGTAACCTGATTTGCATATCTTCTCCAAAGATCACCTCAGATATGCTTTGCTTGCAAATGGAAAGCTAACTAAAGATAACTCTGACCACACCTATCTACGAACATTTTTTCCTATCTCAGCTACAAACTCAAAAGTTGTGTTCAAACTTTTTGTGTACTTCAGTAGAGAGAGGATAATCTGGCATCCTAAAATCCTGGAGAAACACACCTTTCAGTAAAAAATGCTGTAAAATATGCAGGAATGACTTTGCCATTCCCATGCTGTCCCACTCCCCTCTCCCACCTGTCACGACAGCCTGGACTTGCCTCTTTTGCTCCTCCCCCATTATTGTTGTCTACAAGCCCCCTATGACCCCCTTTCTGCTGCCCTAGTGGTATAAGAACATTTTATAAAGTGATTGTTTTTAGTTGATAAAAAAACCCTCTTGCAACAAGGGAAGACAGGTAAATAATGTAAAAGGTAAGCAAGTGTCACCTATGGGATATAATATCTGCTTATTGATTCTCTCTAAGCTGGTCAGATTTGTGCTAACTGATTCCTTATTCCCCAGCTGCACATTCATCCATGACAAAGAACAATAAGCTGACAAGTTGATCATCTCTTCATCTCTTAAAAGATGACATTATGTTTCCGTTGACCAGTTAATTTAAAGATTTTTTTTTTTCAGTGGTAAAAAAACTAGTAAAAAATGAACATTTAAACATAAATGAACCCAATTTAGGACAAAAATTATGTAT
>JAOXNZ010000054.1:23039483-23059111 GCA_028566095.1 Kryptolebias brasiliensis | reverse complement strand
AATTTGAAAAAAAAAGGTAAAATATCTGGAGTAGTATAGACAGGCCCTTAGTGGTGTCATGTAGCTTTATGGATAAAGAACCCTCAAATACTCCGCACTCACTCCAACATACTAAAATTTAAATAGAAAAGTTTTTTTTTTTTCTTACTTCAGTGTGAAAACATTGTCTCTATGGTCTTTTTTTTACTTACTTTAAAATGTTTTGCTGTGACCCAGTTTCTAGTAAGGCCACTTGATAGTTTTTATGTTAATGCTGCACTTAAATCACTGGGTACACAAGCTTTTCATGTTAGAAACCACGGCTGGATGTTGGCTATGGAGGATTCTGTACCGTCTTTGCCATGTTGTTAAGAATCTTGAATCTTTAATCTTTAAGAATTTAGACAAGCAGGATAAACTGTTGGAAATCTAGTAATGGAAAATCAAATCCCTACCTCTTGCTGTTGTAGCCTAAATATGCTGATGATCCTTAGTGGTTGGATGTTGTTTTGTGTGTTATCCTGGGAGGTGAATGTGCATGCATTTCTCAGGAAGCTTTGACAGTGTAGATAATCAGTGGTTAGTTTTAGAACAGTGGTGTTCATGTAAAATCCAGAGCAAACAGGAGAAAAGAAGGATTAGAGAAATGTTTGCATGTCTTTTGAGCTATTATAATTTAAGAGAAAGCTATACCTGCAGGGGCAGGTTTTCTTGAACAGGAACCTCTACCTGTAACCTTTTTCTTTTTTGAGACTTTTGAGGCCGGCTCATTGCTGTTTTTCATAAAGGTCAGGGGTGTGGTGTCTGTGGGCGTAACTGTAGAATACTGTCTGCTGCATGAAAACTGTGGCTTACTTTGTTTCGAGGCATATGTCAGGGCAAACTGGAGCAGAATATGTGTTCATTCTGGGAATTCAAGATTTTTCTGACATTTTGTCCAAGTCTCTGATCTGGATTGGAAAACCTACAGCTGAATTTTAAGTTTCATATAACCTGGATCAAAGAACGGAAACTTTTTTTTTTCCATCTTTATCAATCCAGCAGGAGGTTCCAGAGAAGATTCAGAAGATGCAAAGCTTCTGAAACAACAGCAGGATGGATTTACATGCGTTAATCATTCTGTCATGAAGTCCTTTAAATGAATACATGTACTTGTAACTAGAACTGTTTCAGCAGTCTCTCTTTACTCACTACTGAGGATCATCTTGGACTTATTAAAATGCTCAGTATAAAAAGGAAGTCTAAACAAAGGAAGGGAAGCCGAAGCTTTATTCGTGGAGTGTCGGCATCCACCAGTAATGCTGATGACCGTGTGGTCATGCTGTGTGAGGACATCCCATCTGAGGCATCCTCCTTTGACTCGGGCCGGGGTTCTCATAGCTCTGGAGCCCGCTCTAACAGCGAAGAACCGGGCCATGGATGGCGGTCTCGTAGTTTTCATGGAAGAGAGCTCCAAACCATGAGCAGTTTGTCGAGACCAATAAAACAGTACTCTGTTAGAGAAGTCCGTCATGTGCCATTCTCTCCTGTGTATGGACAGAACCCTGGCTATTCCACTCTACATATCCAAGATCTGTATGAGACTACACACTGCCTTTACTTTCAAATGTTAGAATGATTACTGCAGATATATTTGATTTTGAGGTTTTGAAAAATGCATTTAAAACCACTCTGAGTATATAATAATGTGATTTAAAGTAGCGTAAGAGTTAATTTTGGATGAATAATTAATGGGATGAGGTTATGCGATGCATTCAAGCATTCTGGTCTGCACTCTAGAGACTTGAACTTTTGTCTCTTCTTGGAGTCAAGCCGTGGCTGGTTGCTGACTTAAAATGTGTCAGCCTTGATTCTGTTAGGTGCTCAGTAAATTACATTCCACTTATAGAGGCTCTGACATGTGCCAGGAAGAGTCAAACACCCAGAGGACAAAAAGGCAGGTGCTCATGTAGGTTTTCTTAGAAAGTGAACAGGTGGGCTCCTTTACAGCGTTTAGCCATTGGCAGAAACATTTTACATGTTATGCACATAAAGTATGCAGGATGATGAGCTGCATTAGTTCTGCCAATGCATTAATTAAAACAAAATACATGTGAGATTGACATTTGTGATTTTAGTGTGATGTGTCATTTGTAAATTCATAGAATACAGTGGTCTTATGTCCTTTCTATTGCAGTTTTGCAGTTGCTAAAAGTCAAATGGTTCTAGTTAAGCTTAATTGCCAAAGTGGTAATGAGTATCATAAAAACAAGTGCTTTAAAATGTTACTGAAGTTTTCTCACGATGAATTGAAAAAAGAAATGTAAAAAATTGTTTAACTTTTTGCCACTTCAAATGATCTTGTTCCTATCAACAAGAGCCTGTTTGTGATCAGTTGTATTTTGTGTTTACCAGCCCCAGACTCATCGACATGGGTAAAGTTTACCAACAGACCAACCATGAGAACCTTGAACAGGCCTTTAGTGTGGCTGAGAGAGACCTGGGAGTTACCCGCCTCCTGGACCCTGAAGGTACGACTGACCACTGTCTATTTAAACAGAACCAGGAGTACATGTTGTTTAAGGAGATGCCATTTAACATAATTTTATTTGATCCTTTCAGATGTTGATGTCTCACACCCTGATGAGAAGTCAATCATCACTTATGTGTCATCCTTATATGATGTTATGCCTCGTATCGATGTCCATGATGGTCTCAGAGCAAATGTAAGCAGACTGATTTGTTAGAATGATTGAGATTTGGGGTTTAGCTGAGCTTTTGCTTTTTGAACTGTCTATTGCATTTTATATGACAAAAAGTATCTCAAGAAATTAATAACCTTACTGACATGACAGCAGTAAAGACAAGGGTTCAACATGGAGTGGTACTCTTTTTCTAATTTAATTCCAAGGGATTCATCAGCCATTTTGAAGCAGGGTTATGTGGAAAGGTTAGTACAAAGTTTAAGACTAACAGGACTGATGAGCTAAGGGCTAGACTGAACGCAGCCAAGACCAAGGTTTTATAGCTGTTCATGTGAACACAGTTTTAGAAACTATTATGCATTTAAATTCCATGTAAATAACCATGTAATGTGATGTAACCATGTAATAGTGTTCACATGAACGTCTGTTACATTTTTTGAAGCTGTTTTAAGTAATCCACTTTGGTCTTGGCTGCAATTAGACTAGACATTACTTCATCAGTCCTGATAGACTTAAACTCTGTTTCTCCAAATGGAGGTTTTTCAAAGAGCTATCTACAACAGGTAAGATAATTGTTCATAACCTTTCCACAGAATCTTGATTCAAAATGATTGAACTATCCTTTTATTCTTAAGGATTACCTAAATGTATATGATCTACAATTATATTGTAAATATGTTTTTTCTTAATTGTACGTATAGGAAACCCTGCATATACATGTAATCTGAAAAGTCTTGAAAAATATGCTACCCTCCATGTTTCACTATTGTCTCCCCGTTCACCAGTCCCCTTCCTTAAAGACAACTTGTGGATTGTTGCTACCTAATTGAATTCAGGGTGGTGTGCGACTGACGAAAATGGGGATGCCAGAGAATGAGAGCCCTTCTGTTTGTTGTTGTCAAACTCTCATAAGTCTCTCTGCTGTGTTCCCTGCAGGAGCTGGAGCTGCGTTGGCAGGAATACTATGAACTGGTGACCATTCTGCTCCAGTGGATCCGCCACCATGTCACCATCTTTGAAGAGAGAAGGTTTCCTGTCAGTTATGAGGAGACAGAGGTGAGCCAAAATGCAAATGATACTGTATATTGTTATTGTGTCTCCAGGACAGACATTTTGTTGAAGATAGTTTTATATCAAAATAACTCTGAAAAAAAGTTGTTTTTCATGTTCACTAAATAAAAATATGTATTATAAATTTGAATAGTGAAAAAGTGTTTTTGTTGGCTATTCATTGTTGGAACACTCTTTTATGTATTCTGGCTGAGGGCAGATAAAGGAAAGTGTTTTCACAGGTATTGTTGTAACGTAGGTGGGGCATAGCTGGTGCTGAGAAACTGCAGCTGAACTATTTGACCTAATCCTCACAAGTTTCACCACTTTCATTCTACCACTGTCTGTCAGAGCTATAGAACAAAATTGTAGCGAGAATCAAATATTTTTACTTTATTCTCAGTCGCATTAATAAGAGAGATGTATCATCCAAAAAAGTGAGTTTAAAACACTTAAATGTTCCACACTTAACTTTGTTTTGCTTTTCATGGCAAAGAAAAGATGTGACTCTGTTATAGGCTTGATTGAATTTACACCAGTCATGGGAACATGCGCTGATGATGTCAGTCCTTTCAGAGGAGACAGTATATATTACCCTACTGTTTACTGGGCAATATTTACCGTGTGATGCCTTGTTTTGAAGTACCTTTTCTTCTGGGAAAGTTCAACATTTTACATTTGCAAGACGGTGGTGTGCATATTGTAAACACAAATATTTGTTGTAGTAGGCAGATTTTTGCAACCACAAAAAAAAGAAAAGTAAAGAAAAAACCATTGGGTAAAAAAAAAACAAATGTTGACTGAATGAGAAATGACTAAGTTGCCAATGTAAATGTTGTTGGTTTTTGTGTGTTTCTGTGTTCAGCTTCTCTGGCGTCAGTTCTTGAAGTTCAAGGAAACAGAGCTGCCGGTGAAAGAGACAGACAAGAATCACTCCAAACAAATATACCAGACATTTGAGGCAAGCCAATCCTTTCTTTTGTTTGTTTCATTTTTCTTCTTTTCTATACACGATCACCTAACCATGCACAATTAATAAAGTTACCTAACCTCCTTTGTCCACAGAGTGCAGTGCATGCAGGTCAGGTGAAGGTCCCTTCAGGCTACCATCCCATTGATGTGGAGAAGGAGTGGGGTCGACTCCATGTGGCCATCCTCGAGAGGGAGCGACTGCTGAGGATTGAGTTTGACAGGTCAGGACAGTGGCAGATATGGAACTATTTATCTTTACTCTCCTCTGAATCATTTGTATCCACTCTCCCCTTGGCAAGGAATGTAGTGTTAACAAGTTAGAGCAGTGCAGAAATAAATCAGACACCACATCAAGACAAAACACTGAAGATACTTTTAACTGTTTCCAGTTGACTGATTCAGAGGAATCCACAATAAAAAAGACATTAATTAAGACACTAATTTAGCTAATACGGTAATTTTGCTCAATGTAGAAGTATATTCTTTGAAAGAATGGATATCACCTGCGATCCTGTGTGCCAAAGTTTTAAATAAAGATGCCACACAATTTGTTAATGCTCAAAGTATATGTTGGAGATGACTCTCGCCTACTACTCCTCCAAAGTTTAGCTCAATATCTGTATAAAAAACAAAACAACAATAACAATGACAACAAATTTTTTTTACTGAGCTATAGCCATTCTTATCTTTGCTACAGTCAATTAGCTGTGGTGGCCATTTTGAATCAGGTTGATCCCAAAAGTTAATCAGTTGTAGATGTTTATCTAATGATACCTTTCTGAGAGTTTTATTGAAATCTTTTGCTAACAGGTACACATGCCTTTCATGGCGGTTGGCAGATAATAACATGAGTTCCTTATAGAAAATAAGAGCTGATCTCATTTAAACAAGGAGACAAAAAGCCCTTCGTCGTGGTATTTCGACCTAAAAGAATAATAAGGTGCCAGAGAGACGTGACATATACTGCAGCTAACCATGGCTTTTTAGTTTCTTAAATTTGCTACTTTGCTGCTGAGATTATGCCAGTTAAATATTTTTCACTCACTAGATTTGAATGAAAACTGCATTTGTTTGTTGGTTGGTAACATAATGAGATAACTGTATTCCCAACTGGTTTATAAATAGATATAATTCAATTTGATTGAATAGACAGAGACACGATACATGAATATTTGTTTCATTTAGAGTAATAACAATGAGATGTTTATGAGAAAGATGGGAAAGTTCGTTTCAATCTTAGTTTCTACATGGCAGAGTGATAGGTAGGGAGATTGTAGCTTTTAAAACATGGTTTTGTAACTGACCATCATAAAATAAAGTATTTACTGTAAGTGTTCTGACTGTCATGTTAGCTTTGACTTTGTGTTATGTGACAGTGTTTTCAGTCCTAGAAATGTTAAGGAGGGCTGTAGATAAATGATGATTACAATGATGTGTTGTTTCATTGGTCCTAATTTAATTTCATTTATTCCTATGACATCCAGACTTGAAAGGCTCCAGAGGATTTTCACTAAAATCCAGATGGAGTCAGGTGTGTGTGATGATCAGCTCACTCACCTAGAGTCCATGCTGCAGAAGGTAAATCCCTCTTTCTTTATAGTTTACCAGTGTGTACTTGCTGAATAGAAATCCAGACAGTGATTGCAAAATAACCTGTTTAACTATGACTGTTATCATGCCTGAGTCATATTGTTTTATAAACATTTCAAATATGTAATTATTCATTTACAAACTTTAGAAAACACAAGCTTCAGTTGCAGCAGTCAGCAAAATCAGATTATGGTTACTGAGGTCGTATTTTCAAAGATGTAGTTTTCGCACCATTTTGTGAAATGTTATAAATGTTATACCTACTTAAAATGTTACAAGACTTTAATTTTCTTCTAACCAAGATAGATTTACATGCAAATCCCTGTAATTTCTGATCAGTTTTCCTTTCCACATGAAAGGCTGAAAGTTAATACTACTGTTGTCTGTCGCTCGTTCAGGACATTGCACTGCTGAATGCAGGGAAACCAGCTCAGCACACAGCAGAGGTGGACAGGGAGCTGGACAAGGCAGACAACATGATTCGCCTGATCTTTAACGATGTTCAGATCCTTAAGGATGGGCGCCACCCTCAGGCTGAACAGATGTACCGCAGGTGGGTGCCATCTGTGCTTTGTTCAAATGGACCAACATAGTCTGGTCACCGAAAACAAAGACAAGAGAGGAGAAAATGTTGAAATTTTAATATAGCCTAAGAGGAGAAGCGTCCACTAACAGATGGCTGGATTTATTTTTATTTCCACAGAGTTTTCCACATCCATGAACGCCTCGTAAGTCTGCGCAGTGATTACAACCTTAGTATAAAGTCTGGCATAAGAACTACCCGGGCTCCTCTCAGCCAGACTTCCCAGCAGTCTGTGAAGATGCAGCCAGAAATGGATGGTGTGACCCTGCGCTATGTTGAAGATCTTCTTGCCTGGGTGGAGGACAACCAGCAGCGCATTGATAATGCAGAGTGGGGATCAGATCTGCCCTCGGTGGAGTCCCAGCTGGGCAGCCACAGAGGCCTGCATCAGACCATTGAGGACTTTAAATCCAAGATTGAACGGGCCAAGTCTGACGAAGTACAGTAGTGAATATATCAGAAGTTTGAAACTAGCTCGTGAAGTGCATGAGTGAAGTTTACTATCTTTCTTTTTTTTCATCTTTTGTCTGCTTCAGAACCAATTATCTCCTGTCAGCAAGGGCAAATACAGAGAATACCTGGGAAAACTGGACCTCCAGTATGGAAAACTTCAGGTAAATATTTGCACATTTGAAACATTTTTGGTGAATGATATTCAGATTTTTCTCTGAATTTTTCGGATTATAATTTGTTTCAGAACTCGTCTAAGTCCCGCCTGAGGAACTTGGATTCGCTGCACGCCTTCGTCACTGCTGCAACCAAAGAACTGATGTGGTTAAATGACAAAGAGGAGGAGGAGGTCAACTATGACTGGAGTGACAGAAACACCAACATGACAGCTAAAAAAGAAAATTACTCTGTGGGTTTAAAAAGAAGAACTTTTGCAATAACTTATCAGCTATTTCAATTATCTCTAATTTTAACTCTTTGGATTTACCAACATGAGTTTAATGATTTTACATTTAATCGATAATGTTTTTTGAACTTTTCAGGGTATCATGCGGGAGCTGGAACTAAGGGAAAAGAAGGTCACTAATATCCAGGCTATGGGAGACAAACTTGTCAACGATGGACATCCTGGCAAGAAGACAGTTGAGGTGACTACAGTAGCAATTTATACAGAAGAAAGAAAACAAGAAGTGTATCATGCAAACGCTGAGGCTCTCATTAAACCACTGTTATGCCTTCTTGATCTCCTCTAGGCCTTCACAGCTGCCCTGCAGACTCAGTGGAGCTGGATCCTGCAGCTGTGCTGCTGTATAGAGGTTCATCTTAAAGAAAATACAGCTTACTACCAGGTAAGGAATACAAACAAAACTAATTAAATTGAACCATCTGTAAAATTTCAGTTACTCCTTCATAAATCTTTATATTATACATTTAGGTTTCATAAATGTTTTGCTGTTGTTGCAGTTTTTTGCTGATGTGAAAGAGGCTCAGGACAAGTTGAAGAAAATGCAGGACAGCATGAAAAAGAAATACAGCTGTGATCGCTCCACAACAGCCACACGTCTGGAGGATCTGCTGCAGGATGCTGTGGTGGGTAGATGTGGATACTCATTATTTTATATATGTATATATATATATGCAATTCTGAATAAAAGTTATGAATGAAAAAACATACACACACAGAGCATGGGTTTTGTTTTTTTATTTCAATTTAATTGTTTGTTTTCAACAGGAGGAGAAGGAACAGCTGAATGAATTTAAGTCTCTGGTGACAGGACTAAACAAAAGATCCAGGTCCATCATCCAGCTGAAACCTCGCAGTCCCACCACCTCCATCAAAGGCAAACTGCCCATTCAGGCTGTTTGTGACTTCAAGCAGCAAGAGGTTAGAATCATCAGGCAGCAGTGACATTTAATGGTATGCATACTTTATCATCATTATAACAGATCCTAAGTATTCCTTCTCTTTCAGATCACTGTTCATAGAGGAGATGAGTGTGCCCTCCTAAACAACTCTCAGCCCTTCAAGTGGAAGGTTCTGAATCGCTCTGGTCATGAAGCAGTGGTTCCTTCCGTCTGCTTCATTGTACTTCCAGTCAACAAAGAGGCTGTGGACAGCGTATCAAGGTGAGAATACAGAGTCATATAGTTATTGGCAGTATTTGAATGGACATATTGCAAGAAAATGCTCTTTTGAACTTCTCATTTCTGTAGCACTTTTTTTTTCCCTGAGATTCATTGTTTTTCTTAACTCTCACATTATTTGATGTCTTTCCTGCTCTAGTTTGGATGCAGATCATCAGCAGATGGTGTCCATGTGGCAGATGCTTCATATAAACATGAAGAGCCTGCTGTCCTGGCAGTACCTAATGAGAGATTTCACACAGATTCGCTCCTGGAACATCACCATGGTTGGTATTAAAGTGTTTATCTTGGAAAAAAGTAATAGTTAAAAACTCTGGAAATTCTAATAAAATCTAAAGCTAAACTAATTAAAGGCCTAGCATTTCATTGCCTTTCATGCCTCAGTTTTAAACTAAGATAATCTTAACAGAAATGATGGTTGTTATAGTTGTTTTGGTCAAATATTGAAAATAACAGTTTGTGTTTTCTCAATCAATATTGCAAGATCCATCTGTTAGCACTCAGAGTACATGCTATAAATGAATCTCTGCTGTTACCACATTTCAGCTCAATATCTGTAAAAGTGACTGAGTTATAGCCATTATTGTTCTGGCTAAGGTCAGTTAGCTGGAGCTGCCACCTTGAATTGGGTTGATTCCAAAGATTAAACAACTGTAGATATACAATCAATGATTAGAGAAAGTTTAATTAAAATCTGTTTACTGGTTTATGAGATATTTTGCTAACACAACAGACAAATGAACACACATCCATACAGACACGTGAAAAACATTATCAGCTGCCTTTTGCTTTTTGGTTGCGAGTAATAAAATGCATACCTAAGGTTGTATGGTAAAATGAACAACAAAAATGTTACAGGTTGTCGTGTTTGATATCATGAAAAAAGTCTAACCTCAACCAAAAATACATGGTTTAAGTACGGGGAAACGGTACTATTTCAAGTCTGCATTTATTCCCACCTTTGTTGTTTTTTTCCTCTGTGCAGTTAAAGACCATGAAACCAGAAGAGTACCGGCTGTTCATGAGAAACCTGGAACTTCACTACCAGGACTTCTTGCGTGACAGCCAGGACTCAAAGGCCTTTGGCCCTGATGACCGCATGCAGATCGAGGAGGACTACACCAAGTGCACCCAGCATTTTGACAGTCTGCTTCGTTCCATGGAGAAAGGTAGGATGTACTCTGAAAAATAGTGGTTTTGTAATATTATTGTTATTATCAAGTAAAACAAAGGAATATGTAATTGCATAGCACCCTCAAAGTATAAAAATATCAATTCACATTTCAGGACAAATGGCTGGTAGGGTCAAAGGTGAGTGACAAAATAAAGCCAGCCAGAGGCGCTAAGCTGATTTGTATCCACGCTTTCTAGCTTTGGATGGGATGTTCAAACACAAGCATTTAGTGTATAGATTAGTTTCATGTGTGACTGCATGTTGTTTTGGCTCCCAATTTGCTTTATTTGACATGTCAGCCATGTGCTGCAAATTAGGTTACAATAATAAATGCTTTTTGACATGCAGCTATATAGATAAATATACAAATGCAGCAGCATTTTGTGTTGTATAGATTTTTCAAGTGTTTGAGACACAGCACATGAGCAACTGCATGTAGGATCTTGTACTAAATGGAATGTTTGAGAATTTCAACAATATTTGAAAAGAACCCTTGTTAGGTATTATGATCAATTCATGAATGTTTCATATCATGGTGCTTCATGCATTTAAAATAATGCAGCTGTCAATGCTAATATCTTAATCATTCAAAATGTCTCTATACACGGATTATTTTTTTCTAAACCAATACAACTTCTTTCACACAGGTCAACAGGATGAGACTCTGTGTAAGAACTACATTTCTGAGCTCAAAGACTTACGTTTGCGTATTGAGGACTGTGAAGCTCAGACTGTGGCTCGCATCCGCAAGCCAGTTGAAAAAGAGCCTCTGAGAGAATGTGCCCAGAAAAGAACAGAGCAGCAGGTAAACTTCAATGGAAATATGTCAGCTGAAGATGTTTAAACAGGGACAAAAATGTTAAATTGAAAAGTTTTTATTGAGAAGGAATGAAAGGTATCACTGTTGATACCCATATGTGAGAGTTTATGCAGCAATAAGAAGCAAAGGGAGAAGTGTGAAGGGGAATAAAAATAAATATTCTCAGGTTTTTATGTAGATCAGTGAGAGCTGCAGAGATTCTTGAGCTTCTGGCTGCATTTCTTGTGCAGATCCCTGCTGATAAAGGGATTGTTTAACAAATAAGCAACACATCTGGCATATCTGGGGCACAGAATCACAGCACAAATTAATTGTGTATGCTTCTAAGAGTTATTTCTATTAAATCTATTTTGCATTGTGCCTGGCTCAAATGAAATTTTCTGTTGGTAACATTGATGTTTTGTTCCACAGAAAGTCCAGGGAGAGCTTGAAGGCCTTAAGAAGGACCTTGATAAGGTGTCTGTAAAGACACAGGAAGTGTTAGCTTCCCCTCAACAGACTGCCTCAACTCCTGTGCTGCGGTCAGAGCTTGATATTACTGTGCAGAAGATGGAACATGTTTACATGCTCTCTTCTGTTTATCTTGAAAAGTAAGTTTCCAACTACTTACTCTAAAAAAATATATATATATATTCTTTCAAAATCCTGTTTGTTCTCCTCTAAATTTATTTACACTTCTCCCCTCAGGCTGAAGACTGTGGACATGGTCATCCGCAACACACAGGGTGCTGAGGGAGTCCTGAAGCAGTATGAGGACTGTCTGCGGGAGGTTCACACTGTACCTAGCGATGTCAAAGAAGTAGAGACTCAAAGAGCTAATCTTAAGGTAAACAAAATGATTAAGCTGTTTAAAAAAATATGTTAAAAAATAGTATTGTGTACAAACTAAATCTGCATGATGGCTTGGTTTAAACATGGCAGGATATGTTTCTTGTAGTTCAGTCTATTTTCAGTGAATTTTACCACACGCTCACACCAAACTGGCAATTTTTCTTTTGACAATCACAGAAAATGCGAGCTGAAGCTGAGGGTGAACAGCCAGTGTTCGACTCTATGGAGGAAGAGCTGAAGAAAGCTTCTGCCATGAGTGACAAGATGTCCCGTGTGCACAGCGAACGTGATGCTGAGCTGGACCACTACCGCCAGCTCACGTCTACTCTCCAGGACCGCTGGAAAGCAGTGTTCACTCAGATTGACCTTCGCCAGAGAGAGCTGGAGCAGCTCGGTCGACAGCTCGGTTACTATCGTGAGAGCTATGAGTGGCTAATTCGTTGGATAGGCGACGCCAAGCAAAGGCAGGAGAAGATCCAGGCTGTGCCCATCACTGACAGCAAAACTCTGAAAGACCAGCTTGCCCAGGAAAAAGTATGTTGTATAAACCTTCACAGTAATCATCTTCAATTTGATTTTAAGTGAAACTACTTAGATGAACTATGACTTTAAACATTTTTTCAAACAGAAACTTCTGGAAGAGATTGAACAGAACAAAGACAAAGTGGATGAGTGTCAAAAGTATGCTAAAACATACATTGATACTATTAAGGTGAGCTTTAAACATGAATAGCTTGCATGCGTGCTATTGTAATATTTGACATTTAGAGGAATTACTTTGAGTATAACAAATTATCTTTTTT
This sequence comes from Kryptolebias brasiliensis, assembly GCA_028566095.1. Classification (NCBI taxonomy): domain Eukaryota; kingdom Metazoa; phylum Chordata; class Actinopteri; order Cyprinodontiformes; family Rivulidae; genus Kryptolebias; species Kryptolebias brasiliensis. The sequence continues at coordinate 23,046,531 of JAOXNZ010000054.1, read as the reverse complement.
TATATAAACAGGATTATGAGCTGCAGTTGATTGCCTACAGAGCTCAGGTGGAGCCTCTTGCTACTCCCCTAAAGAAAACCAAACTAGATTCTGCTTCTGACAACATAATTCAGGAGGTGTGTTTTGTATGCTTCAGCACAAGATATAGTTTATAAAATAATGAATATATTTTTGCGAGACCTCTTCAGTATAAAACAGTGCAAAAGTGAAAGTAACAGTGGTGGTTGTGGACAGATACTAGAGCCACAGCTAAACTAGAGTTCACATAAATTGTGGTTTAATTCTCAACTTTTTCCTTTTAATTTAGAAAGACTCAACCTTACATTGCTCTTGATATGCTAATAGGTGTTTTATTGATTGTACAGTATATTTACAGTTATACCTCGTGTACATACATTGTATACTGTATATTAAAAGAACTGAGTACTTATGTGGATGAGTAAAAGATAAATACATTATAAAGTACTTTGTAGAGCCTTGAGAAGTTTTTAAAATATACTAAATGTAGGGACTATTAACCATCGGCCTGTTGTTTACTCATTTCCGATTGTTGTTTGTTTCTCCTATAATAGTATGTAACACTGAGGACCAAGTATAGTGAGCTGATGACTCTGACTAATCAGTACATTAAGTTCATCACCGACACACAGCGACGCTTGGAAGATGAGGAGGTACGTGACAACTGGCTGAGGGTCCCAAACAAACTAAATTCTAACATTAACTTAACCAACCAACCAAATCAACAAACAACAATAGTCCGCACTGATCTGTGGGAATTGCACACACACACACACACACACTTTTCTCTGTTTTTCTGTCACACTTTCATACACATTACTTTTAATGTACAGATTCCTTTGCACTGGATATGCATGAATCATTGGCATGCTGTAGCTGACATATTAGCTGGAGAAGCAAGTGTTTTTTGTAACATATTTATAATAAAAACAAATCCAAACAATGATCACAAGCAAATACATTGCATGTGTTTTGAGTATGCCAAGGTTCAACTTAAAAAGGTATCAAAGTACACTGCTGTTCACACAACCTGAGCAACTCCTCCATTTTGTTTTTATATTTATCTTCCGAGAAGTCAAATTTTTAGATTTATTTTTTCTTTATTAAGTGGTCTTAAAACATAGTTCTCTGAGACTTTTAAATGCCTTTGAAAGTTTTTCTTTGGCTTACCTATTAAGTGAGGAGCCTTACTTCTTCTTTTAATAATTTATATATTAGCATTAAGTGGGCAACAAACTCAAAAGCAGGAACTAAACTGAAAACAAATGAAAAAGGCAGCAGATTTAAAGCTCTTCAGGAAGCCTGCAGAGCTATTGATGAAGACCACTTAAAGAAAAAGAGTCTGCTTTATGGAAGAACTGAGGGGTGGCCCACCACTTTTCTGCAGTACTGTAAATAGAGACTATTAAGGCCAGAATTCCCAGTGTCTAAAACTATAGTGACTTTATACAGCACAGTGTACATTCATACATGCTGCTTCATTTCCATTTATTTTGTGTTGTGCCATTTTAGAATTAAAATGAGGGGTTCTTTCTTTCACTTTTTTCATCTGTCTCTCTCTTTCTTATACCACTGACTACTTTTTTCTTGAGGTTAAACTCAAACTTATAACTCAGCAGGTCAGTCTGATCATTACTGTATTTAATTTTTTTTTTTTTCCTAAATAACAATTTTAAGGACTTACATTATTTTCTAACCCAATGTTTTGTTTGTGTCCTTGCTTCTTTTAACTGCTTGCCAGTGCTTTGCCATGTTTGACCATAAAAGAGGTAAATTATTCTGTGTCCCAGGTACATGTCTAATTCATTATCCCTGTTCCCTCTTTCATCCTATCATCTGTGTTTCTCTCAAAATGCATTTTGACTTTTCATTCCATGTTTGTTTTCAGTTTTCATTAGTCTTCTGTACATATCCAGATAACTATCCAGACTGCCTCCTAGTTTGTAATGTCCTGACTGACAGCATACATTTTAAATGTTCATCCTGTTAATCAAATTTACAATATCTGCAACACTTTCCTAATTTATTTTTGTCATAAGCTAGAGTCCTGACTAACACGTCGCTTGATTCTTCATCTTTGACTTCTCCTTTCTTTCAATTCTATTTTGTCACAAATGGTGATTTAAAGAACCCCCAGTGCACGGGATGGCATAAAAACTACTTTGATGGAATGGTGTGAAAACAGTTTTCACTCTGATTGATTAAGAAAATGTTTTCAACTGACTTTATGAACAGAACCCCACCTACCCACTGAAAACATCTGTGAAATTTATATTTCAGTAGCGATCATACAATAAATAGGTTTGTTAAACGCATTCACTGATTAACTTTTGAAAGTAACAAAGTCTGTTCTACAGCTACAGATGCATGCCATGATTTTCTTGCTGTGATGTGAAGTGATTTTTTGTTTCCACACATTAACTGATACATTCATATTTTCTGATTTTCCTGAATGAGCTTTTCATGATTGTTTAATTGCATTGTGAATTTAACATCACCTAATTGAATGTGCATCTAATTTGCATCTAGTGACTGAATTCTTCTTTGAGCCAATTTTAACATTAACATTGCAGAGGTAATGCATTACATTAATTTGCTCCTAAACAAGTGTGTTTTGGCTGTGATTGCCAAAGTATTAACTGTTTTAACCCACACTGTTTTGAGCTGGTTATTGTAAAGTATTACCTTTAGCCTATCATGCTTGATTATAATCCTTTCTTTACCATTTGCTTCCACTAATGCAGAAAGCTGCACAGAAACTCAAAGCGGAAGAACAGAAAAAGATGGCGGAGATGCAGGCTGAGTTAGACAAACAGAAGCAGTTAGCTGAAGCCCATGCAAAGGCCATTGCTAAAGCTGAGAAAGAGGCTCAAGAGCTGAAGCTCAGAATGCAGGAAGAAGTAAGCAGGAGAGAAAATGCTGCTGTAGATGCAGAAAACCAAAAACAAAACATCCAGCAGGAGCTACATGAGCTCAAAAACCTCTCAGAGCAGCAAATCAAAAACAAAAGTCAACTGGTGGATGAAGCTCTTCAAAGCCGAGTCAAGATTGAGGAGGAAATCCGCATCATCAGGATCCAACTTGAAACAACTGTTAAACAAAAGGCTACTGCAGAATCTGAACTCATGCAACTTCGCGATAGAGCAGCTGAAGCAGAGAAACTCAGGAAGGCAGCTCAAGAGGAGGCAGAGAAGCTCCGCAAACAAGTTAATGAAGAGACACAAAAAAAGCGTTTGGCAGAAGAGGAACTCAAACGCAAATCTGAAGCAGAGAAGGAAGCAGCAAAACAAAAGCAAAAAGCTCTTGAAGACCTTGATAATCTTAGGAGGCAGGCAGAGGAGGCTGAGAGGCAAGTCAATCAAGCAGAGATTGAAAAAGAAAGACAAATCAAACTGGCTCATGAAGCAGTCCAGAAAAGTGCTGCTGCTGAGATCCAGTGCAAACAGATCTCGTTCGTAGAAAAGACCTCAAAGTTGGAGGAATCGCTTAAGCAAGAACATGGTGCTGTCCTTCAGCTGCAACAAGAAGCTGCTAATCTCAAGAAACAGCAAGAGAATGCAGAAAATGCTAGAGAAGAGGCTGAAAAAGAGCTTGAAAAGTGGAAACAGAAAGCCAATGAGGCACTTCGTCTAAGACTCCAGGCTGAAGAAGAGGCACACAAAAAGAGCCTTGCCCAAGAAGAAGCTGAAAAACAAAAGGAAGAGGCTGAGCGTGAGGCAAAGAAGAGAACCAAAGCAGAAGAGTCAGCCCTGAAACAGAAAGATATGGCTGAGAAAGAACTTGAGAGGCAGAGAAGGGTAGCTGAGAGCACATCTCAGCAGAAGCTCACTGCAGAACAAGAACTCATTCGACTCAGGGCAGACTTTGACAATGCAGAGCAACAGAGGTCCTTACTTGAGGATGAACTCTACCGCCTGAAGAATGAAGTTGTTGCAGCTCAGCAACAAAGGAAACAGCTGGAAGATGAACTAGCCAAAGTAAGAAGTGAAATGGATTTACTCATCCAGATGAAGTCTAAAGCTGAGAAGGAGTCAATGTCCAACACAGAAAAAAGCAAACAACTTCTTGAAGCAGAAGCTGCCAAAATGAGAGACCTGGCAGAGGAGGCAAGCAGGCTTAGAGCCATCGCAGAAGAGGCCAAGCATCAGCGTCAAATTGCAGAAGAAGAAGCAACTCGTCAGAGAGCAGAGGCTGAGAGGATTCTCAAAGAGAAGCTTGCTGCATTCAGTGAAGCCACTCGCTTAAAAACAGAAGCTGAAATTGCCCTGAAAGAAAAGGAAGCAGAAAATGAGAGACTCAGACGGCAAGCTGAAGATGAGGCTTATCAGAGAAAAGCTCTCGAGGACCAGGCAAACCAACACAAGCAAGATATTGACGAAAAGATAGTCCAACTCAAAAAGTCATCTGAGGCTGAAATGGAAAGACAAAGAGTGTTAGTGGATGACACTCTCAAGCAGAAGCGAGTTGTTGAAGAAGAAATCAGAATTATTAAGCTAAACTTTGAGAAGGCCTCATCTGGAAAACTGGACCTGGAGCTCGAACTGAACAAGCTGAAAAATATTGCTGAGGAAACTCAGCAAAGCAAGCTTAGAGCAGAAGAGGAGGCTGAGAAACTGAGGAAGCTTGCTCTTGAGGAAGAGAAGAGGAGGAGGGAAGCAGAAGAAAAGGTGAAGAAGATTGCTGCTGCAGAGGAAGAGGCAGCCAGACAACGAAAGGTGGCCCAAGACGAGCTTGAACGTTTAAAAAAGAGAGCAGAAGAAGCAAAGAAGCAGAAAGATGAGGCTGAGCAAGAAGCAGAAAAACAGATTGCTGTAGCCCAACAAGCAGCTCTGCAATGCAGTGCAGCTGAGCATCAAGTGCAAAGTGTCCTTGCTCAACAGAAGGAGGATGGCATCGTGCAGAAGAAGCTTAAGGAGGAGTATGACAAAGCTAAGAAACTTGCCAAAGAGGCAGAAGCTGCTAAGGAGAAGGCTGAAATGGAGGCAGCTCTCCTTCGTCAGAAAGCAGAGGAAGCAGAACGACAAAAAGCTGCTGCTGAGCAGGAAGCTGCAAACCAAGCTAAAGCTCAGGAAGATGCTGAAAAGTTGAGGAAGGAAGCTGAGTTTGAAGCTGCCAAGCGAGCACAAGCAGAAACTGCAGCACTCAAACAAAAAGAACAAGCTGATGCTGAAATGGCAAAGCACAAAAAACTAGCTGAGCAAACATTAAAGCAAAAGTTTCAAGTGGAGCAAGAGCTCACAAAGGTCAAGCTTAAGCTTGATGAAACAGATAAGCAGAAATCTCTCCTGGACAATGAGCTTCAGCGTCTGAAAGATGAGGTTGATGATGCTGTCAAACAAAAGACCCAAGTGGAGGACGAGCTGTTCAAAGTCAAAGTTCAGATGGAGGAACTTCTCAAACTAAAAGTCAAAACTGAAGAGGAAAATCGGCGTCTCATCAAAAAAGATGAAGAGAACACCCAAAAATTCCTTGCTGACGAGGCTGAGACTATGAAAAAGCTTTCAGAAGGTGCTGTTAGGCTTAGTGTTGAAGCCCAAGAGGCTGCCCGTTTGAGACAGATTGCAGAAGAAGACCTCAATCAGCAAAGAGCACTTGCCGATAAAATGCTCAAAGAGAAAATGCAGGCCATACAAGAAGCATCTAAACTGCGAGCTGAGGCAGATATGCTTCAAAGACAAAAAGACTTGGCTCAGGAGCAGGCTCAGAAGCTTTTGGAAGATAAACAATTAATGCAGCAGCGTCTGGATGAGGAAACAGTGGAATACCAGCGGTCCCTTGAAGCAGAGAGGAAAAGACAATTGGAGATTGTAGCTGAAGCTGAAAAACTCAAACTTCAGGTTTCTCAGCTCAGTGAAGCCCAGGCCAAGGCTGAAGAAGAAGCTAAAAAATTCAAGAAACAGGCTGATGCAGTTGCTGCTCGTCTTCATGAGACTGAAATTACCACCAAAGGAAAAGAGACTGAAGTTGAAAGACTGGAATTTGAGAAACTAAATACAAGCAAACAGGCTGATGATTTGCGCAAAGCTATTGCAGACCTAGAGAACGAGAAGGCTAGACTGAAAAAGGAGGCTGAAGACCTTCAAAATAAGTCAAAAGAGGTATTGTGTCAAAAATGGCATAGCAGAGCAGCTTATGTCATTGTTAACTGTCTAAACTAACCCACTTCCTTCTCAAAATCTGTCTCTTTCTCTGATTATACTAATCACAAATCTGTATTTTAATTTTGAATATGATTTTAATTTTAATTTTCTTACAGTGCACTGTGTTCATGCAAATCATATCCCGAATGCCTCCTCATGCCCTGGAATGTTTCTCCATTTTAAGACATATTTCAGCACATCTCATATTCTTTTTAGTTTCAAAACTTGGGTTAACTTTACAAACAATAAACTTGCAGTTTTGCTTGTTTGTTAAAAACATCTACTCAAAGTCTAAGTTACTACAAAGATAGGCACCTGCAATATAAACATCGCTAAGACATTGTCTTAAAAAACATCTAACAATGCTAAATGTAATGAACTGTCTCATAACATTTTAACTCTTTGTAGCCAAATCTTGAACCCTATATTTACCTATTAATGGCAAGGAAAAAAAAAAAATCATAAACAGGTATTTTTGGTGTAATTTATTTTTGATAAGAGTATGTTAACTTCACTGTTAAAGGAAAAGTTCAGACATTTGGTGGAACAGGTATGAGCTTACAAGCTGTAGATGGCTTTTTTAAATGGCCTCAGTTTGAAAAAATAGAGTTAGGCCAGTGGCTAGTTGGTAAGTGGTGAATGCTGCTGAACTCCAATTTCCAAAAGATCATAGCGGAACGCTATTTCATAGACCTTTACATCACTGTCAGTTTTGCTATATGAATTTATTTACAATAATATTTATGGGTATTTGCAAGTGCAAACAGTGGCATCAACAGTTAGCTGCCACTATTTGCATAAAAACAGCGTAAATGGACTATCAAAATAAAAGCCAGACCTGTATAGCCGTTAGAACAGCTCGTCCGATGTTCTCTGCTAACATGTTTGAC
>JAOXNZ010000054.1:22993526-23007830 GCA_028566095.1 Kryptolebias brasiliensis | reverse complement strand
AGTAAACCCACGTGTGCACAGGGAGAACATGTAAACTCCACCCAGAAAGGCCCCAGGCCGGGATTCGAACCTGCAACATTCTTGCTGGGAGGTGACAGCTCTAACCACTATTCCGCTGTGCCACCCAGTGAAAATATGATTTTGAAAAAGAAAACCTATTTTTTTTCTTATGAAAGACTAAATAAACCAAAATATTGCTGTTAATCTTTGACTGTGTAACTTTACAAATGGCACCCCATACAAAAGAGCCTTATTTACATAGACATAATGACATATATTTAACTTGAAACAGAAGGTACTAATGCAGTTGTATTAATGAAGGTGGCTTTCAAGCTTGTGAAAGCTTGTATGTTCTACAGATAACAATGATCAAGTGAAAAAAAAAAACCTACTTGGTAATACTTTTAAGGAGTACTACAGTTTTAACTCAAAATATGCATACCATAAAGCTCAAACAAATGCCAAAAAAGTTTGCAGTTTGCATGCATCAATTCTATCCACCCAGATTCACATTAAGTAGAGGACACTTGACAAGATTAGTATGTCCGTGCCCCTGTCTAAAGCCTTGGATCTTAATGTGTTTGAGAATTTGTAGCTTCAGAAGCTACATTTATAGTTTGGCAAATGATTAATTTGTCCAAGAAACCTGTGAGGTATTGACATTACATTTGACATTACATTACCTTAGTTTACTTTTTTAAACTTTTTGTATTTACTATTTACCTTAACACAACAGGCAAAAGTATTAGCTTGAATGCAGATATTTCTTAATGAAGACGCTGCACCTTAATGTGCCAGTTTAGGTTGCTTTTGTTGCCTTAGCTAAGATTCATACACCTGTTTTCCTAAAGTTGCAATAATATGCAACTTCAGTTTCATAAGGTTAGATAGGCATTGATAAATATTTGTTTAAGTGAACTATGCTAATTAGCTTGTTATGTTGCATAACAACTAAGTAGCAGGCCAAGCATAAAGATAGTACCAGCTACATATCATATATCTATCCATATACTTATGAGGTTATATTTACCAGATAACTTCATAGGACATCCTTGTAACATGTTCCTTTGTCCTAACATTTTACAATAGGTTACACTGGCATTTTTATAGTCACAGAGAGATCCCCTAATTAGTGGAGTTGATGATAAATGAAACTGATTAGAAGACATTTAGCTGTGCAAATGCAGCACTAGATGTTTATTATAACTTTAGGCAAATGTCTTATATATTATCTGTTTTGTTTGTGTTTCAATCATATCTTAACTATACATGTTCTTTGTTTTAAATATTTCTATAATAATTTAAAAGGTAATTGTTTCTGGATATTTTTAGTTATGAACGTGTCTTTATTTCCATAACGTTTGTTCTTCAGTACCTTATATGATTTGCAATAATAGCATAAATATATAACTGTTTTGACCAAAGCTGATTTTAGACGTAATATTATTAACATTATTTTATCAAAAGGCTATGTTATTGTTGACATTCTAACATCTGTGTGTTATTATCAGCTGGAACAGGCTGTTTTAAAGGAAATGGCTTGGTTTAGAGACACTGCACTCAGTCTTGAGAAGCTGAAAACTATTAATCTGGATCCAGAGGTCATAGCTGAACAACTCTATGAACAGAAGGTGAGAAAAATTCATAAATATGAACAACTAATCAAATGCATTTGTTAAGTAAAATCAGGCATATCTAGTAATGTAGAAGTTTGTAAATTCATCAAAATTATGTTTAGATTGTTAAATTAATTTGATGCTATTTCTTGTGAATAGATTTTAGCAGTAGAGATTCTTCAACACAAGTTCAACATTGAGAAAATGGTGAAGATTGCTGAAATTCTAATGACTTATAGTGATGAAGGAGAAGCTGGAGATCTTCAGGTAAATTTCTAACTTTATTTTATGACTTTTTAATTTTCTTTTGATAGTGAAAAGATCTAATGTTAATTTATGTGGTCACATTTCTATCCAGACTCCATTAGAGGCCTTACAGGAACAGTGTAACACGACCTCAGCCACCAATGCACATGTAGTCCTGCAGCTCGAGCATGCCCAGTCGCTTCTTGGCCAGTTCTCGGAAAGTCTTGCTGAGGTTTCACCTTGGCTAGAAGAAACTCAGGCACTCATTGGTCAGCTCTCCCTGAGCACAATTAGCTATGAAGCATTTCGGGAACAACAGGACCTCTTACAGGTAAAAGAAACATGCCCCTTTCAAACAGATGCAAGCTTTGTCCTTAGTTTTTGTTTTGTTCAACAAAGAAGTACCTCACAGTCTGCCATCACTTTCCTTGAGCTAAATTAACTAGTCTGTTTTGTTCAGTAATGTAATCTACTCGATGACAGGGTATCTTTTTCACCAGTGTACTATAATAGCAGTTCTGTTTTGTCAGATATGCATATGAAAATTATATTTTTTCTAACCATTCTGTTCCTATACACTGAAATTAGATTATTTCTATAAATAGGCCACCTGAATTGTTACTAGCCCTTTTTCTTTTTCCAGGGTCTCAGAGAGTCTATAGCAGAACACCGACCTTTGATTGCACGCTTATGTGTCATAGCAAATTGCTTGTCAGAACTAAACTCAGATCAGGGCAAACAGTTCTGTCAAAAGGCAACAGAGGCTGAGGAGAAGCACAAAACCATCCGAGATTGTGTCAGAGAGTCTGCCAATCTTCTCGAGGAGTCCTTACCACGATTCACACAAGTAAGAATGGGAGATGTTTAATGAAGTACATAAATTGCATTGCATATTCGCACAAGAAAGAATTTCATTCTGTTGGTCTGTTGGTCCTGCAGTTGAATGAGAGGATGACTCTTATCAGAGAGAATGTTGACCGCCTATGCAGTCGCATACAGACACCAGCCTCTCTTCAAGGTCTCACCCCAAGGATTCAGGAGCAACTTCAAGATAATAAGCAAATCCTCACTGAGCTGTCCAAGCTGGAGCTGGGCCTTAACACTGTTAAAGTGCAGGCAGATGAACTCCTAGCAAACACTAAAGCAGCAGGAGATGGATCCATAGGCACAGGTGACCAGTATTCTCAGACATTGCCCCAGTACCCACAGACCTTCACATACCAATGCTATTTACTCTGCAAAAAGCAGTCAGAATAATACCCCTTCTATATCTGCATACTCAGCGATTCAGGGTCAAGTATCCAGCCTGTCCCTGCTGTGGGATGAAACATATAAGCAGGCCCAGGAGAGGGAAAGCTGGTTACTGAAGGTCTTGGATCTCGCCTTGAAGTTTTGGAGCGATGTCAGTGAAATGACAACTGCTCTCAATGATGCCCAGCAGTCACTGATAGATCTCAATGCTTGTCGGACAGACTCTGAAACAATCCGCCAAAGTCTGGAAACCATGCAGGTTTGTCAGGAACCTCTTAAAAAACTTTCCATTTTAAACTTATTTTTAATTAAAACACAGTGCATATTAAATTGAATCCCTCTTTTAGTCTCTCAGGGAAGATATAGACACTTTGCAAGGTGATCTTGACATCCTCGGGGTTCTTGGAATGGACCTGATGGTAGCATGTAGGGATACAGACAAACCAGATGTCACAAAAAGCATGGATGAAGTAAGAAACCCTTATCTTAATAAAACCTTTTTATAATCTTGATGCTCTGGTAACTAAAACCATGTGCTGTATCAAAGCTTTATTCTACATGGAACAACTTAAGCAAACTTTGGAATGAATGTCACAAGAAGCTGGAGGATTCCTTGCAGATGGCACTGCACTATCAAGACACCATGCAGGTCAGTGTTGGAACACTTATTTACGAAGCAAACCTTATATAACAACAGACATTCCAACAATACAATAGCTACATTAACTACAGCTTGCCTTACTCAAGCTGTGTTATGGCATCCAGCATAGTCATTTATTGTGTTGCACTGACAAGGCACTGGCAAGGATCTCATTCACTACTAGTTTTGCTACTGTATGCATAAGTATATATATATATATAGAGAGAGAGAAAGAGAGAACGAGAGAGAGAGAGAGAGAAAGAGAGAGAGACCTAGATTGTGTGATCTTCTTATAAATGGGAATACTGTAAGCTAAACAGTATAAACCACGTAAAATTGTAATATAAACATGAAATTAGATTGCCTAATGCAATCTCTGGCTCTTCCTTAATAACAGGGCCTGTTTGAATGGTTAAAATCAGCTGAGTTAAGATCTACAGAAGAGTTCATGGTAGGAACTGACCTGGAATCAGTCAAAGAGCAGCTATGTGATCTCAAGGTAAGCTCATACCTTAACTTACATTCGTAGCCTTCATGAGACTGACTGAAAACATCAACTTTGCCGGATAAAAGTAAAATTTGATTGCAGTTCAATATTTACACTATCGTTATTCCAACATGTAATCTGGACTTTTTTGTCTCAGGAATTCAAGCGGGAACTCTACCAGAAGAAGATTGAGATAGAAAGTCTGAACCATCACTTTGTGTGCCGGCTTTCTCCAGGCTCAGAGCGTCCAGGCTCAGTCTCACCACTGTGTGACTTCAGACAGCGCTGGGACAACCTTGAGACAGAGACTGTGAACAGACAGGTGAGAAATGGAAGCAAATACAGTGATGTGATGTGCACATTGCTACAATGTTCTTAACAGCTAAAATGTTACGACAATAGCTAGTTTTATCAAGGAGCGAGGGAAATTAACCCAATGCACAGACTAATATCTGCAGAAATTAAGTCATTATAAAAATAAACAAAAACAAACGGCTGACATGGCAGCAGAGACGAGATAGCACAAACTCAAAGTAAAGACAAACTGCAAACATGAGGGACCCAGACTGAACATGGACAAACAATGAACCAGTGGGTATGTGAAGTTGAGAACTGGGTTTTAAAGACAGGGGCTGATGAGGAAGTGGACACAGGTGAACTGATTAGCAACAAGAAACAGGTGTGGGTGGTTAAGGCAGACTGACATGGACGCTACTGAGGGAGAGTGAGTGATGGCACAAGGAACAGGGGGCACAAGGAGCATACTACACAGCAGGGAAAAGACAAAACACATAAAACACAAGACTCAAAATGAAGCTATAGAAAACACATGAAAAAATAAAACCCAATACACAAGAACCTAATACAAAACTAAACACAGGGTAAACCAGGAATCAAAACAGAATTAAAAAAACACACAAAAAACCAATAAACCTAAATACAAAAAGAAACTCAAACAAAACCCAAATCCTGACAAGTTTAGCTTTCTGATTACAGTTATAGCTACCAATAAAACTAAATTACCTGACAACATAATATCCATTTATGTTTCAGCACCAGCTGGAGTGTGCTCTGCTGGGACTGGGTCAGTTCCAAAATACACTAGATGAGCTGCGCACATGGCTTTCCCGCACTGCCGAACAGCTGCATGGCAACCAGCCAGTCAGCATTGACCTGCAGACCTGTGAAATAGATCTAGCTAAACATAAGGTTGGTGATAATCAAGTGCAAACCTTAGAATTTGACTGACAATGATTCAGTCATAAATCTCTGACCTCTGATGCTTCTCTCTTCTCAAAGGTGTTACGGAATGATGTCATGTCTCACGTTCGCACCGTTGAGTCTCTGAACCAGGCAGGCAGGAAGCTGCTGGAGGCCGGTTCTGGAGACGGCACACATGGTCTACAGTCTCAGCTGGAAGAGCTGAATGAAAGTTGGGAGTTTGTTCGCTGTGAGACTGAGCGACGGCAGCTGGAATTAGAGAACAGATTAAGTCAGGTGAAACAAACAACTATTTGTCGTTTATTAGAATTATAGCAAACTTTAGACATTAGTGTACTTATAGCTTCCTATTTGTTCATACAATATGTGTAAATAGAAGCAGTTATTGCCTGTAGCTGTCTGTAGTTTCAAACTACTGTTTGATGATCCCCTCTGGTGGTAACTTTCTTTGTTACAATATTTTTGGTTTTAGAAATCTTTTAAACAAATGTTAGAAAATAGTTTTATGGTAATGATGTTACATGAATAACTTTTTTGCAGCCTTCATATTAAGGAAGTCTTGCTCATTTACTATTGTTGATCCATTTTATGTTCTTTTTAAAGCATATTTTGTTTTATTACAGGTGCAGGATGTTACCATGGAGATTCAGGATCTTATACAGTGGCTGGAAAATACAGACCTCAGACTGTCCGCTTCGAAAACCATGTGGGGCATGCCTGATTCTGCAAGTGAACGGCTCAACGCGCACTTAGTAATGTTTAGTTATCTTTGAAATACAAAACAAAAAATGAAGTAATTAAAATTAGCATTTTTTGTCAAGTGAAAATGATTATTTGCCTACTCTCTTGACTCTTCTAACCCACAACAGGAGTTGTGTAATGAGATGGAGTCAAAGCTTCATGCCTACACACGTGTGAACAATGCTATTCACAGGATGATGGAGCGGAGTGACCTTGTGCGAGGGTCTTGCACAGAACACAACTTATCTATTCTTGAACAAAAATGGACATCTGTTTACAGCAAAGTTCAGGACCGCAAAGTAATTTTACTTACTGCAGGCTAAATGTTATATACGTTAAATTTATTTTCAAAGCATGCATTTCATTTTGAATATATGTGCATTATTAGAACTCAAAGAGTTGTTTTACTTGCAGGCTAAGTTGATAGAGGGGCTGAGTCTGGCCAAGGAGTTTCACAGTATCGTCCAGGAAATTATCATAAAGATGAGTGAATGTGAAGAGTCTATTGGACTTCTTCCTCCTCCTAGCTTTGTTCTGGACACAGTTTCTACACAGCTGCAAGAACATAGAGTAAGTTTTTTTTATTTTATTTATTTTTAACATCTACTGTAGTCCTGCTTCTTTTTTGTGTTTTTTTTCATAAAAAATGTCATTATCCTCACAGACTCTGGTGAATGAGGTTAATGGTTACGGTGAGAAGAAGACCACAGTGGAGAATACAGGTCGTAGGCTGACAGAGCTGAGCAGGAAGGATGACTCTGATGTCATTCATAACCTAATCATGACTGTTCAGGATCGATACAAAAAGCTTCAGCAGCGAGCGTCGGAGAGAGGCCGGATGCTGGAGGAGGTTAAAAAGAATGTTAAACAGGTATAGAAATACTTACTTCCAATGTAAAAGAATAACCTTTATCATTGTTAAACTACACTTGCTTCCAAATTGTGCCAAGTGCTGCTGAGAGGAAGATTAGTATAACATCTCTCTTTATTTCTGATATTTCAGTTGATTCAATCTTGGCGCCTCCTTGTGGACTGGATGACAGAGATTGAACAGACATTAGATACGCATAAAGAGATTGCTGTGTCTCATGAGGAAATAAAGCAACAGCTGATTGTACAGAAGGTGCAAGTATCAGCAAACTCAATTTAAATTGTAGATGCACTGGATATGTTTTAGTTCTGTAGATATACTTATTATTCCCTCTTTCCTCTTGTTTTTAGGAGTTTCAGAAACTGCTGAGATTAAAGAGACCCATGTACGAAGCCACAATGAAGAGCGGTCGCAGCCTCCATGAAAGAGCTCAGAGCAGCCATGACAGGCAGCATCTGGAAAACTTGCTGACTGAACTCAAAGACATATGGGACACCATCAGCGGCAAGTCCATTGAGAGGTATAGAGGGGCAGGGGCAAGTCACAAATGTTTTTTTTACAGGGGGCCCCAGCTGAGGTGCAGATGGGGAAAGGGATGGCACATGTAAATGACCAATTAAGAAGAAAAAGCTATTGTTTTACAAGTTGATCATCGTAAAAGCGGTCATTTTATGTAAAACAGAAAGCCAGATTTTTTAGGGGTGCTGCATTCACACGCACTCAGACATCTGAAATTTGCCCGTGTAAACACAATATAAGATTCCATGTGTTTAAAATGTCTGCTTTATACTGTAATGGCACCTGGGGGAGCCATTTGAGATTATAGGGATGGAACATGCCACAGATTAATTCAGGACAAATTTCTACGTGCTAGTCATGTTTCAAAGGATATACACTCAAAGCTGTATTTATATTTTATTTTTCAGACAGCATAAGCTGGAGGAAGCACTGCTGTTCTCAGGACGATTCACTGATGCTTTGCAAGCTCTGAATGACTGGCTGTACAGAGCAGAGCCCCAACTCGCTGAAGACGTTCCTGTTGGTGGAGACAAAGACACAGTCAACAATCTCATCGACAAACACAAGGTTTCACACAAATAAACAAATTCAGATGCCAACTGTACTGAAAACTTGCCACAGTTTAGAAAAATTCTGTAATATTTGCAGGATATTCAAACAGTGCACAGCATATCTACTACAGATATGCAACTTAGGTGATAGTCTTGTGTCCTCACAGAGCTAGTGTTAATATTGTTTATTCATTATGGATCCTATTTTTAGGAAAATTTAGGATATTGC
This sequence comes from Kryptolebias brasiliensis, assembly GCA_028566095.1. Classification (NCBI taxonomy): domain Eukaryota; kingdom Metazoa; phylum Chordata; class Actinopteri; order Cyprinodontiformes; family Rivulidae; genus Kryptolebias; species Kryptolebias brasiliensis. The sequence goes on along the minus strand of JAOXNZ010000054.1, from coordinate 22,999,458 downwards.
AGCTTTTTGACATGTAATATTTTTTCCAGGCCTTCCAGAAAGAGCTGGGGAAACGAGCCGGATGCATAAGGACCCTGAAGCGCTCTGTGAGGGATCTGACCAGGAGCAGTACGGCAGATGCTCACTGGCTGCAGGAGCAGATGCATGAATTGGGGGGACGCTGGGAAGCTGTGTGCAAACTGTCAGTCAGCAAGCAGGACAGGCTGGAGGCTGCACTTCAGCAGGTACTGCTTACAAACACTCAACTGCTATTATCACGATAGGTATGAAGTCAAAATGATGTTAGTGTTTAAGCTTTAATAACTTTATTCTATAATTTTAGGATTTGTTCTGCTGAAACTTGAATTTGACTGTCTCAGTTAAAAGAGACTAGAAATAGTTTTTTTTTTTTTTTTTAGTTTGTCAATTGCACATTCATAAAAGTACCCTGAAACTGCCAAGCAAAACTTTAACTTTCTTATTTGTGTCACTGTCTCTGTTCTTTTTAGGCTGAGAAGTTTGATGGTCTCGTTCACTCTTTCATGGAGAGGCTCACTGAGGCAGAGAGAATCCTAAAGTACGGGGTCATACCGGAAGAAGAGGAGGGTTTGCGGGCCTTCCACAAACAACACAAGGTCAATTTACCAGAAACTGCGTGGGAAAATCCTTTTTCCCATCTTATCTCCTTCTGGGGATGTCATATAAGTGTTGATAAGGAGCCAATGACTGGCTCAAGGGCAAATACTGTGATGGTTAAACTCAGGTGTGAGGAGGATTACTATGACGTCAAGAATTTTTACTCTTATGGGAAAGATTATTTTACTTGTATAAAAATGTACAAGTAGCTGTTTGGTGGGGCCACTGCAACATAAAAGCTCATGACACTAGATAAAAGATGGGATCAAACTGGTTTTCTATGCTTCTGTAGGAATCACTGGCTACCTTGCAGACTCAAACAGGGGAACTAGAAAACATCCAGAGTTTGGGTGAGAAGATTCTAACCTTGTGTCACCCAGACGCCATAATAACTCTCAAATCTTGGATCAGCGTCACTAAAACCCGTTATGAGGAGGTGAGTGTCTTCATGCCAAAATAATAACACAGAAATTTTAATTTCTCCCAAAATGATTCCAAGATGAACAATGCTAATGTCAAGTTAATTGTTACCATCAGTGAATGTGGGAAGTGAAACAGGTTCTGAAAGTGTAAAATGTGCTTTCTGAGCCAGGTTCAGACCTGGGCCCAGCAGCAGAGCCAGAAGATCCAGGCCGGCTTGGCAGCACTGGATGCAGAAAAAGAAGAAGTTCAGAGGCTACTGGACTGGATCTCATCAGCAGAGGAAGCGCTCAACTTGAGAGATCAAGAGTCTCTGCCTGAGACCACAGAGCAGAACCAAGAATTTACTGAGCAGCACATGGTACAGTTTTTCTCTCATTTGCGTTCAGAGCTACACAAGACACAAACTCACTGAGCTGCATAATGACTTCTAGATACTTCATAGCATAATGCTTTTTATTAGTTTACTATGGAGTGGAGCAACACATCTGGATTTTCAGCCTCTGAGCAATGCTCTCAACCCTTTTGTGAGTAAAAACAACCCCTCCACTTTACTGGCATTCAACTCAACTCCTCTAGAGTTTGCTCAAAACAACAACAACAAAAACAGCATTAGATAAGAAAACAATATTGCTTTGAAATTTTTAGGTGTCCAAATATTTTGGTCTGTCAGACAGGTGATGTTTAATGTCACTGTCTATCAACAATCACCACTGTTGTGTAGAGACTTTCATGAATATTGATTAAAGTTCATCAGATTGGACTAACGCCACCATCCAGTGCCCTGATGTGTAATATTATGACATTTAGTGAATTCCTGGGATGAATATATCTCACACTCTTCGTGTTCTTCTATATTAAACTTCTATTTTGTTGTAGCTCACGAGTGGACATAACAGTAAAATAATTAAATCATCATTTTTTAGCATGCTAACTAGCATCCTTCAAGTTGGATTAACCTGTGGCTGCAGAGATGCTTGGATCTTTTACTTTAGTGAAAAAAAAATAACAATGATGAGTTTTAAAATTCTTCAAAGACGAGTAACTTTAGTAAGTTTATACTTTTACTTCAGTAAATGTATAAATATCTGATGACTTCCACAAAACTTTTTCACATATCTTTTGATGAAGTGATGACTTATATACACAGTTTACCATTTAATTCTTCTCTGCAGCTGCACTAAAGCGATCAACTTTTCATTTTACTGATCCAACAAAAATGCCAATTGAGATTTATTTATTTTATTTTTTTATTTCCACTATACAAAATGCAAAACAGAGCTTTGTAGGCACAACATCGCTATTATTTCCAGTTTTATTTTCTCTGTTTTCATCAAAAAGGTGGTGTAGACTTTTGAAGGAGAAGAAAGAAATCTGTTGTGGCTCTAACCCATTGATAATTGAGCTTTGCTTTACATTAGTGATGCCATTTAATCACTTATTTACTGCTCTTTGCAGGTGTTTATGGAGGAAATGAACAAAAAGTTTCCTGAAATTGAACATGCCACAAAATCCTGCAAACACAAAAGCTTTCCCAAGCACCAAGTTTCCCCCAGCAAGCGGCCACTCGCAAGTAAGAAAAAAGTACAGTACAATAAATTAGAATAAATGTACAAACATTAAAGGCACTGACAGCTTGAGGACCACTTGAAGATGTGTAAATCAGATATTATTTGATCAAAGCTAGTACTTTGACTCTTGTATGACTGATTTTACATGCAGAGAGGAGGAGCATGATGAAGCTGCCGCCTGTGGTACCCGTCCCCCTGGAGCACCTTGACCCTCAGACTCCACCTCTCACTCGGCTGGTCAGTCAGTGGCAGAAACTTTGGCACCTGGCTGTGGCGAGACAAAATCGCTTGGAACAACACCAGCAAGTGCTCAGAGAGGTTACTGCGCCTTTTCAAAATAGCTTTGTAAATGTTAAAATGCTTGAGGAGCCATGTTGCAGATATATTTTTGGGATTAGTTTTGTGACTTTTATTTTATTTTTTTCAGATGGAGGAATTTGCCAACTTTGACTTCAACATTTGGAGAAAGCGTTACATGCAGTGGATCAGTCATATGAAGTCTCGGATCTTAGACGTGTTCCGGACCATTGATCGAGACCAAGATGGACGGATCAGCCAGAAAGAGTTCATTGATTATGTTCTTGCTTCTAGTAAGACTCTCTGTTGCTGGTCATGAATCTTAATAAGTGTTCTATTTCAAAATCTATGAAGTTATAGACTTCCTTTTATCCAACTCCTCGATTGTAGAATTTCCAACCAATTCTCTGGAGATGAACGCAGTGGCAAACATTTTCGACATGAACAACGACGGCTTCATTGATTATTATGAATTTGTAAGTGCGCTCCATCCTAGCAGGGACCCGTACAGGAAAACACTGGATGCAGATCAGATCAATGAAGAGGTAGGGGCGGATTGTGCACTGTCACTTAAGTTTAAAGTGTTGTATTTATTGCCTTTAATTATTTATTCTTTCATAGGTGAGTCGACAGGTGTCACTTTGTAAATGCCCCAAGAGATTCCAAGTGGAGCAAATAAGTGCCAACAGATACAGGGTGAGTTTTGTTTTAGGCACTGAAAAACCCTAATCTTCACATAGAATATTACTGCTTTACCTTTCACTGTGATATAAACATAAAACATGATCAGTACAAGAAAAGGGAGTTTGAAGGTTTAACAGCAGTGAATGCCTCAGAATATTACGTGTCATGTCCATTCACATTTTAAATTATCATGTGTGAAATCGTCATTGTTTGTTTGCTGCAGTTTGGAGATTCCCAACAGCTGCGGATGGTTCGAATCCTGCGGAGCACATTGATGGTCAGAGTTGGAGGAGGCTGGACTGCTCTTGATGAGTTCCTGGTAAAGAATGACCCCTGCAGAGGTCTGTAACTTTTGCTTGTTTGGATTTTCACAAGCAAAGCACACATCTTTCAACCATACTGTAGACAGACTTTTTTCATCCTGCAATTCCTTTTGCTAGCCTGTGTTCCACTTCAAACGTTTTCCTCCCACTTTTTATGAATACAGAGTAACTGGTGTTAGATTAGCTCATTTTAGGGGTTAACTCACTAAAAGAGAAACTGACGTTGAACCAGTGCAAATAATTCACCTGCTCTTTGCACCCACCTACTGATCAAGTCAGTGTATTTTGTTTAATCATCAGCCAGCACTTAAAACCAATGAAAATTCATGATAAATGACAGGTTTCACAGTATTTTGTCAAATTCTATTGCTGTGTCATCAACAGTGAAAGGCCGGACCAACCTGAAGATTAAAGAGAAGTACTTGTCACCAGCAGAAAGCACCACTAAGGGTTTGGCTGTCAGCAGGTCCAACTCAAGCCTCAGTTTGTACAGCAGCGCCTCTGCACCCACCAGCCCCATGACACGCAAGGCAAGCAATGAGCTGCACTGATTACTGCAGAAGTGTTTTCATTTGCTTAGACAATTGACTGATTTAGAAATTATATGTGGTTTTTAGAGTAAGATGAAGCAGTTTTATCATAGAACCTCAAGCACTGTTAAAATTTTGGCTTGTATAATGTTTCTGGATTTAGGCATTACTTCGTAGGAGCTTCTCAGGTGACCGGTGCATCCGCCCCAGGAGCTCCATAGCAGCTCTGGGGTCTGATCTTCAGTTTGTCCCAACAGGGGAGGACAACTCCCTCTCACCCTCAGGTCAGGAAATCTGCATTATTCTGCATGCTGCAGCATTAATCTGTTTCTTAGATGATGTGTTAACTCTGCTCCTGTTTTTAGATGGAGCTGAGAGGTTGCCAACATGATTACCCGTGCTTCTGAGTAACGTGTGTTAGCTGTAATGCTCAGCCCAAACACAGCCTTGGAGCATCAAAACACAATGATAATCAGAAGCAAAGTAATGGAGGGTCCAAGACAACGATGCAGTCTGTCACATGTGCCTGACTGAAACTGAAGGAAAAGTACAAGAAAGCTCCCCAGAGGTGATGGGGAAGGATTTAGAATCTGCATGAAGATAATATCTTTATGTGGAGAACAAGGGCTCAGTTTTGCTTAAAAAAAAACCTTTTCTCTTCTTGTATATCACTTATTTACCCAGTTATGTATAAAGTAGAACGTTCCGCATGGATGCTGAATGCATGGTAGCGAGAGCCTTTATCAGAGCTGCTTTTTTTCAGCTTGCCTTGCTTTTCTGGCTGTAAAAATAAGCAGAGGCAGACAGCAGTGGACCCAAACTCATACAGAAGTGACATACAGCTAGAACTCACATAGATAGCATGTGAAGGTGTTATGCTGTCTGACTGTCCTGAGTGTCCAAATAAAGAACCCACACATACCAAAATCATAATCATGTGACAGCTACAGTCTGCTGTTCTTAAGACTGTGAAATCCTTTTGATTTCATAGAAAGACTGTGGTATTGTTGGCAGGCCCACATTGTTTCTGTTGTTTTACCTTTTTTGACAACCATGATGTTTCCATAGTTGGGCATTTTTTATTATTTACTTAAAGGATGTTTTAAAAACTGGAGATTATGTACTGAACAATGCACTAAAATACAACAGGATATTGTTGATTTGTAGAGATTATTTTCTCAGGACTGGTTTCGTCTTTGGATGGATGCATTTCTGTGGAACATTACTGTGAACATGTAGATGTGCTGTTTTTTTATGACACTGAACTTCCTAGATATTGTTTTTGTCTTTTCATAAATTTGCACTTTTCTGTGTCTGACTACTGTATATATGTTGTTTTGTTTAGAAGGAAATATGACAGCTGATATGAATACAGTGAAGTTTAAAACGAACTGTAAAATTAGCTTGTTTTTCATTTAAGAAAAAAAGTTTGATGAGAATGAATAAAGATGATGGACATTTTTATGTACTCAATTTGTTTTATTATGTTTTT
>JAOXNZ010000054.1:22937878-22952045 GCA_028566095.1 Kryptolebias brasiliensis | reverse complement strand
AACAGAAAGATTGTGAAGTAGACATATTAAAGTCAGACTAAGTAGTACTAAGTTAAAGGTACTCCTTACAATTTTATATCTACGGCTGACCTGCTTTTCCTCATGCTTGCTGAATATTCCTGGATCCGAGGAAAGAATGGGATTCTTCAGGCCTCAAAAAAAATTTTAAAATTATGAAACACGTGTCATGACTTGTGGCTGTCCCCCATATTTCAGGTTTATCTTCTAAAGTCGACAAAACCAGCTCTCGATCACCATTAAATTAATTTAATGCACATTTACTGAGTGGGATATTATATTTTTTTGGTATTGTTTTACTATTTTGGCAGTTGTACAATAAGTTGACCTTTCTGGAAAAATGTGTGGGAGGGAAATATCTCTAAAACAGGGAACATTTGCATTTGGTTTTTAATCTTATGACTGATTCTACTTTCACTTCTTCAGTTGCATTTTTATTTCACTCTCTCATACACTTTCCATCTCGAACCCCCCCCCCCCCATTGCTTGCTCCCTCTTTTTCTTCCATCCTCTACTTCCTGAGGTATTTGTGCATAGAGGAGACAATCAGGTCTGCCAGTTGTTGCGAAACCCAACGGCTTTCCCCATCCCACAAGCCTGGACCAGACTTTTCTGTTGACATCCGTCGCTACAGGATACTATTTCACTGAGCTAACGAATTTCAGATGGGGAGCTGTTATTAAGTGGTTTGGGATGGAGACCTGCTCCTTGTTTACTGATGCCACAAGCATTTAGATCCTGTAAATACAACTGCAGAGAGCAAGCAGCTCTGTGTGCTCATTAAGTCTGAATGGAAGATCCCCTTTTTGAATCACATTCAACTGTCTATAACTGCTTTGTAATCTGGACATGACCTGTGGAAAAACCTAATCTTAACCCCTGACCTTTCTCTCTAAACTGTAAACTTTTGGCAAAACAAGTGTTTAGTCGTGACTATATGACTTTTCCATGTGGTTGTATTTTATATTACGAGGAGAAAGTATCCAAGATTCAAGACAAATTTATGTTTTCTGCAACAATTCAGCAACTCCAGGAGGAAGCACTTCTTCAGGGTGAACACAGAAGCAGTGAAAAGGTACATTTAGGGAGCCTCCTGAACGCTCTTTAAGGTACAAACAAACTTCCAAATTTTGAAAATATGAAGTAAAAGGCCTTACGAATCATTAGTTGAGAAAATCTTAGAACAATAGAGGTGTTCCACTAGGTTCAATATTAGGACCTAAGTTATTTTTAATGCATTTCAATTATATTTGTTTGGGTACTGCTATGGTAAAACATATATTGTTTGCAGCTGATATTAATTTATTTAGATCAGTAATAAATGTAAAAGAATTATTAAAAACAGTAGAAATAGAACTGATGTTGGTTAAAAATAGTTCAATGTTAAGGTGTCTATTAAAGCTATAATGTTTATATTTATGTTGTTACGGTAGTGTTAGGGACAATTTTGGAAAAGCCATTATGTTAAATGGTGTTGAAACTGAAAAAAAAGAAATTGGAATCAGAATGTTTTGGTGTGAATATAAATCATAAACTCATTTTAAAACAACATTTAATACATTTCAAAAAGAAATTACCTAAATCTGTTGGTAATTTGCATAAAGTTAGAAAATTATTAAATTAATAATACTGTGATAGACTGTCTGGGGTGTAACCCACCTCTTGCACAATGACTTTTAAATAAAGATGTATTAAAACAATACATAATACCTCCTATGATAACATACAATAATTCATATGCTCCAGATGTTCAAATTTTCAGATATATTTTTATTTATGAGAGTAATTTTATTTGATACATGTCCAATGAGAACCAATGTGGAAGGAGTCAATTTCTGGAATCATTTTAGTAATAGGTTAAAGCTAATAAATCATAAAAAAGATTTTCTTGGCTTATTTTGTAAATTTATTTAGTGAAATTCTTACAATTAGTAAAATCATGTCTTCTGTGTTGTTGTTGTTTTGATCTTGTGGACTTTCATTTTGATTATGTCATTGGAGTGGCTTCAGCACACTTCTTTTTTGATTGTTTTGTGTTCTACTGTCGATGTTGTTTTAATTGAGTATGTAAAAATCTAAACAAACATCAGACAACGTGTAACAGTATGAGTTGCCAAAACTGACAACCCCCCCCCCCCAACACACACACACAAAAGATAGCTTGAGATGTTTTATGCACGCCTTTTGAAATGTTCAGGTAATTTGAACCAGAAAGTAAATAGTTAAAAGCACAAATGTGGCAAAAATCAGAGCTAAATGAAGCCCTGTGTCAAGGCACAGATAACCTCAGAACTCGCTGAGGAAAAGTGATCATTTTGTCAGAACAGCCAACCACAGTGACATTTGTCATATTGTGATTCAATAATGAGGGTGTCTGGCATGAGGTGGTGGCTCCATGATCACAGATATACACTGAAAAGTTCCCAGCCAAGCCACAGGCCCTGTTTGAGTCCTGACCCGCTGTGATCTGTGTGGCTTGGTGGCTTTTCAACGCGTGTCTCCTGAACCTCAGAATGTGAGCCACATAAACCGGGCCTCTAAACGGCTGTGTCAGGAGAAACTGTAAGACAAACATAATGTATGATGAACCGAAGTAATATAGTTTTAATGAATAGACTCAAATGTGTCTGGAGAGCATCTACTGTGCTGCGTGGCTTTATTATGCTGCGTTTGATTTAATAGTTCACTAAAGCCCATTTTGCACTTATGTCAAATAATTACACAACATAAAAAGCCCCAACTCTGTTTATTTCAACACAAATCAGAGTAAGACAAACATCTTAACAGTAGCAATCCTTTGTATATTTTGTGCTATTTGGCCATGCAAAACCCATTCAAAATCAGAATCAAAGTCTTTCATCTAAATCTGTTGCCGTGTGGACCCCAGACACAAAGAAACCCAATTTGTTTGGATAATCTCACTGCAGGTTTTTAGCAGACACATTTTTTTACCGTGACTGTGGATATTATGACGGAGCAGCTGAAAACAGACCAGATCTTCTGGCTCAGCTGCCAGCATCTTTGCTGCACACACACAAACACACACGCACACACACACACGCATAACCCTGCTGCCGTAATAAAAAATCTAATTCTAAAAAAATTCATTTTGCTCAGCTTATCAAAACTAATAATATTCTCAACAGATTTTTATGAAGCGTTAAATTTCAAACACAGTGACCTCAGTGCCACCATCATATGTAACCACTAAATCCATTTATTTGCTAAACTGGAAGCAATTTGGGGCAATAGAGTCAATAACTGAGTGGGTTTTGTAATATGCGACAATAAGCAGTGATCAGAACCAGAAATGTGAAGGCTCTCATGTTGGGCCAGTTGGGACAGAGATAAAAGAGACATAAATTGAAACAGATTGTTGCTAAGGTGATTCAGAGGACTTCCCCTAAGCAGTAAAGGTATTTCTCCTTCAAAGTGAAGACATAACGTAATCTCTTGGTTCCATTAATGCACTCCTATTGCATCTTTCATACATTATATTACAAGTGAATATTGCTTCAAACCACTTGCTTTATGGGAATGTTTCCCAACTGAGAACTGTTATGGGCTCCAAAGATTTTTGTTTACACAAGACATCCTAATGAACCAATAATAATGTTTTCCCATGCTATATCACGCCAATTAATAAGTTTGGAAAATCAAATCAAATGCTGACTGATCACGACACAGATATTCTATCAAAAGTTGATCACTACAGAGGACATCCCTTTAAGTGCTCAGTAAAGTCTGTAGAATTGCATAATGGGCAATAAGAGTCAAAGCTCCTCAATTCACACAGTAGAAGTAAGGGTTTTTAATCTTAATGAGAGGAAACTGAATCAAATCTATTGCTGATCCCTGAAGCATAGTTGTTGATCCATAACTTTGGTACTCAATGACTCTCAAAGGCCAATGCAAGAGTGCACCTACCTATTAATTTCTCCCAAGACTATAAAACTTCTTCAAGAAGCTCAAACTTTTACTTATAGATCACCGTGAGACGTGCTGCCAGGAAAGAAGAGTCCTAATATGAGAAGGCAGCAATAACAACAACAGTAAAATATTCACATCCTGTCTGTGGTCATAAATAATAAAAAAGCCATCACGTTTTTTTTTTTTTCTCTTTCTTGTACCTGTCAATATCTCAACATGTAGAAGGAGACTATGTTCTAGGCCTTGCACTTAACCACAAGACAGCCTCTCTTTCTCTGCACTATTAGCCAGACCTTGACCTGCTCCCTAAAGGGTAGGGGGTTCAGAGGTTGAGTGTTGTGAAAGCACATACTGTCACTTACAATGCTATCTCATCTAGCTGACTCTACCATCTTAAAGGGAGATACACACACAGAGGGTAGTTGTGCTTTAGTAAGTCCCATCAGCACACTTAAAGCCTCACTCTAATGAACACCCTTCACCCCAAAATCCTCATCCTTGCAGCCCCCTCTTCAATCTACCCTTGCGGCACACTCCAATGTTCACGACTCAGCATGTTTTCAGCACGATGCGAACGCGCTCTCAATCATCATTAGGGGTTTTGTGGAGTCCTGGGGTCTGGGCAGCGTGCCAGGATGTGTAAAAGTTTCCATGAGGAATGCTTTGAGTTGCCTTCAGAAGCATCGGAAGTCAACGAAGATTTTCAAAAAAGTAAGAACTCCTACTTTTTTTTTTTAAGTTTGGTTTTGCTGAGTAGAAGGAAGAGGAAGAAAAAAAAGAAGCTCTGACAATTCTGTTTTCAGTTTGAGAAAACAACCCTTGCAGGGTTTCGAATGCACCAACCTTGAATTGAACAGGAAACAATCACAAGCAAATCTATGCCGTAACACAACGCAATCAGAGCACATATGTCAAATGTCAGAAAACAGGAGAGGCTGTGCTGCGCTCTGTGTTTTCCCTTTTTTGAGAGTGAATAAGGGCCCTCTGTTTCCCAGAGAGGCAGCTGGTAGAAATCTAGCTCACTGATTAGCACAAGTTCCTCTGCTGTCTGCCGCATTTAGCTGCGTTTCATGATATCACCCATTACCATAGCACCTAATGAGACAGGACACACAGCATCAATCTTAAACAGCTAGCAATATCAACTGTAAAATATCAAAACAGAAACAAAGATTCACAAAAAGTCGTGAATCTTTTCACATGACTTTTTATTTTTCTTTCTCAAAATTGTCTGTGAATATGTGGGTTTCAATATGGGTGTGAGAACGTAGCTGAACATGTGAGTCAGTTATGATGTCATCAGAACTGCTCTTTCAAACTAATGTGCTACCATTTCCTATATTTAGACTTAATTAGTAAAGTTCTTGAGGCATACGTGAATGCTGCGGACTGGTATACACTGATGTCATTGTCTGCCGTTTCTCTAAGTCATGTCCCCTTTTTAAGTACAAATATTAGGCTGTGAGTAATTAGGCAAATCTGAAAACTTTAGTTTAATGTGAGGCCAACCACAAGATGTTTATGACAATGAGTCAACAACGCAACATGAAATAGTCTTCTGGCAGAGACTGTTTTATTGTCTTTTTCTTCCATTCTCTTAGCCATGCTGATCTCTTGATCTGAGAAGTTGGAGTATAGCAGGTGAGACTCTACATGCTGCCTTTACAAGTTAAAGTGGGTGCTTTCAAGTTAAACTGATTGCCCAATTAGATTCTTGCCTAAACACCTCATTGCAGATACTAGTATATTTCCATGCAATGAGTTGCTTCATTAGCAGAAAGGGGAAGAGTTTAAGGGTTTACAATGGAGAAAGTGTATGGCAGTCTGGGGGATTTATACCTCCCTGCATACTAACCCACCTCCTTGCGGTATTGTAGCTCACTGTAGATATGTTGAGGAGTTTCTCAGGGGCTGAGTAAAATCTGGGCCCGGCCTGGGAGACACATTTCCTCTGGCTGATGAGAGCTGGAGGCCTCAGTGCTTGAGCGTGGGAGGCGCACCACTCTTGGGGAAGATCAAGTGTGCTCCCGCAGACTCCAAATTGCTGGCCCCTCGATTGCTGAGGAGGGGAGCTATTCTACAACGGCTAGCGTTAAATCACCGCTACTGTGGTGAGGTCATCCTCCTGTCTTGCCTCTCTAATGGAGCACTGACTCGCTAATATAGGGCGGTAATGCATGTGAACAGTGAGCGGGGAGCCTTGTGAGTTGCCTTCCGATCTTATTTATTTTAGCTTAAGGTTAATTTAAAGGGTTTGGTGAAGGGCTAGGCTTGGGAGCAGCAGATGCCTTTGCAGTATGCTGTTACCACCGCACACTTACCGGGACTCCAGCAGCTCACCACAGATGCCTGCGCAGACGTTAGGTGATGCAAACCAGCAGCCTGATGAGGGTTTCAAGGAGCTGCCTCTCTGTCCTCATTCAATCGATACACATTCCTGTGCGTCCCTAATGCAACTGTAATCACTAGCTGAATACATTTGGCCCACAGATTGATGGAAGTGAATGGGGTAGTAAAGGAGACAGGTTACAGCGTTTTGCTAGCATTACCACTGCCTTGGATTTTTGGTTTAACTTCATACTCTTGTTGTAAAAAACAACAAAACAAATAACAACAAAAAAAACTCTAGCTAAATTTGTAACAAAATACAAAACAATGGGTGTGACAATGTGCAACTTAAGGAGAAAGAATAAAAAGCAATAGTTCAGATGTTTTAAAGTTGGGTTCTGTGGACAGCTTATGAACAAATAGTATCCTACCCATTGTAGACAGCTCTTTAAATTAAATCAGTTTGGAGAAATAGAGTTTAGTTCTGACTGGACTGATGAGCTAATGGCTAGATTACCGATATTTTTAAAATAAGTCTAATCTCAAAAAGTTCATAACTGTTCATGTAAACTAATGGAGTACACTTCTGAGATGAAGCTAGGCAGATCTGGACCATATTTTCATAATAATATTTACCACTGGCATGGCTTTTAGACTTGGACATGTGTCGTTAAAAGAGTGCTCCCATACAGGTGCTCTAGGACTATTGAGAAGAGGCGTCCATGACAAAATCAAGAAGGATTTGAGATGTGTTCCAGATGACTCTGACATCTTTAAAATAAAAATTGTTGTACAAGTTTCTTTTGAAGATGCTCAGAATCTAAGTGATAAGATTGCAAGCTTCTGTGACTCACAAGAAAATTGAAAACACCCACAATTGTCTCAAGAATTCTGAAGACTCCCTTGCAAATGGTGTTTGCCAGCAGTCACAATCAAGTCAGGTACTACCTAAAGAGCTATTTAGAACAGGTGAGATATTATTTGTTCACAACCTTTCTACAGAACCTCATTTTAAAAGATCTAAACTATTCCTTAACACTAAATAGTTTTGTTAAATAATGCAGTTCTAGACAATCTAGCACTGACAAGGCCCTAAGAGTTTAAAAATAATAATAATAATAAATAGAAAAAATGGTATGGAGTGAGGGAAAAATATGAGTTCACAGAGCTGATAACAGACCTGACTGTATAGTCTGTTGATGAAGTGAGGACTAATGGGACTCATCAAGACTGACAGAAATGCTGACAGCTGAATTTCATCTCAATTACAGTACCACAGCAGAACTCCCCAGGTCCCCTCATGCCTATCACCCCTCCAGTTCCAGAGCTGTTGAGGGAAGAGCGTATAAAGTGCACAAGCATACACACACATAAACATTCACACTACATCAGCTTACTTAACATAAGGTGCACAGGAAGAGTGATATTCCTGGGTATAATGGAGAGGGGTCTTCCCCTCATCTCTGCTGGGATACAGGCGGATTTTTAACATTTTCAAACTGTCAGTATGCCAGTGATGTGATCCATGAATATATATCATAACAACAAGTGCTATTATCTGTTATCTGCTGTTATCTGTGCTAACACAGATAACAGGTTGCTGACATAAGAGACCTAATGTGAATTGGACAATAAACCCGACCATATGGTTTCTTGGGTGTGACTGGTTTCATTGCCAGAGGGAGACCAGTGACCCCACAGTCTCTCCTGATGATGACAGCCACATGGTGTTGACTCCATGGGGAAAAGACGGGAAAACAAACCCTCTGCCTCCTGCCTCCCGCTATCCCTCCCAGAGTAATAGGGGGAAAATGGTTCGGTTCAGGAAACCCCTACCCATTGTTTTGCTTCCTTCATTAGTCGTCGTGTCAACAGCTTGGCTCGCTATACGTGTGCCACTGTTTTTGTTCTGCTGCACCCCGGCTGACCTTGGTGCTCTGATGTTTTGACAGATTGTTTCAAAATCCCATCAAGGCAGTTTAAGCATTTTGAAGTATAGCAGCCGCTTGGACCAACATAAGCTGGGCCAACTATCAGACCAAAAGCAAATAAATTTGCAGGGTCTAAAATTAAACAAATGTGACGCAAATCAGCTGCCAGAGCTCCATCAGGAAATACTGAGAGGAGCAGCAGGGTGTGGCTATGTGTGTTAGGGCTTGCAGATCAGCAGAAGCTTTTAAATAAATGTAATCTGCTGCTTAGTTTGGCTATAATTATTAAGCTTATCAAGGTAGGGGTTCTTTATGAAAACTTCTAAAAACAGCTTAATTTTTGAATAAATATTAAATGCAAACTTTTAGATTTTAGTATGTACAACAGTATCTTAACTCACCATCATCCAGGTACATCTGATCCAGTTCCTGGGGCTCTTGCTTGACAGTGATGGCCATTGATGGTGGACTGACATCTTCAGGTAGCAGGCTGGGGGGGCTCCCTCCAGCCAAGGCCGAGCTGCCTGCTGCCTGACTGGGGCTGTAGGCCTGAACAAACGGACTCTCTACAGGGCCAACAGGAGTGGAAGGGTGGGACACCGGGGAGGATGAGGAGCTGCTGTTAGCATAGAGGGAATGGTGGTAACCTTGGGTTCCAGGACTGCTGAGATGATTAGGGCTCCCCTGGGAGTGGAGCATCCCAAGGGAAGAGCTGTTGTCTGGAGACGATGGGTGGGCAAGGCTGGGGCAACAAGGGGTCTCCTGAATGGGGTGGACCACAGTGCCTGGTGGTGCCGTGTGGGTGGGGCTGTTGGGGAGGCACTTGCTATATGCCACAGGGGACAGATCGTGCAGGGTAGGGCTGGAACTGGGAGATGATGGTGGCATGGCAGCGTGTAGAGGCGGGCAGGGAGGGTAGCCACCGACCAGGCAGTTGTCTGGTTCAGTAACCGGCATGATGGGAGTGAGCCTGGGCTGGCCATAGAAGGGCTTTGAATGCATGGACAGCCCAACAGGTCCCAGAGAATCATACTCATCATTGGGTTCAGTCTTTATAATCGGCACTGATGGGGAAAAAAAAAAAAAAACATAAAGAAACTTTGAGATATTTAAAAAAATCATGCAACTAAGCCACGTGGCGCAAGGAATGTGTGAGTAAGGCGGCGAGCAGGAACAGTTGTGGCTTCTGTACCCTTCATAGTCCAAACAAACAATAACCAGTCGATATTGGCTCAGTATAAACTTGGCTGAATTCACTAACGGAGACCCTCCACCACCACCCATCTTTACCACACCATGAAAAACAAAAAAGAACTGAGGGGAAAGAAAAATGAATGAGTCATCAGTGTGGAAAGCCACAGCTGGCTCTAATAATGAGTAAGGCCTATTTTCTTTGGACTCTCCTCTAACTCTGATATCCAATAAAACTACTTTAAAGCACTGGACGGCTGCTGCTGCTGCTGCTGCTCGAGGAGCTTAGGACCCCTAGGTTTCCTCCACACTCGAGAAGTAATTGATTCTCTCGGGACCAAAAGATAGGAGGGGAGTGAGGAAAAGGAGATGATTTGATTTTGATTAGACTGCCTGAGCTGCTTAAGAGGCTGCAGAGCTGAGCTTGTGGTTTCAGGAGCTTGAGACCTCAGCTAATGCAGGAGAGTGCTGTGACCCCACTCTATCATCCTGCCTTCTCTCTTCAAATTTCTCATCCAACGCGCACACTGTCTGCATTGCTTCCTGACCAGGTATGACTGACAGGTATCACATGCCTTCTCGACATTGTCAGGAAAAGTAGGTAGGGTGGTACACAGAGGTACATACTGGGCTAGGAGGTGAGGAGAGATCCATATAAACAAACTCTCTGCTGAGTTATTATATGAGTATGTATGCACACACTGTGCCAGCACAAAACTAATAGGCCAGTGTTAAGATACCCTGAAGCACAACAAAGTCTTTGGAGTCACAATGGACATACTGTTTCTATTCATACAAACTGTTAAACAGTGTTAATGGGTGTGGTGAGTGTTGATGCCAACCAATAAAAGTTTTTGGCCAAACTTGCTCCACGTGACATTTACACAAAAGCAAACAGTTGTCAAAATGAAAAAGATGCCTGTCTAAACTGTTTGATTCTGAGTGGTAGTAGGAGCTACAAGTGCAAATGAAACCTCAGTATGTTAAGGACAGAGTGTTTTTCTTTTTTTATTTGAAAAGACATTAATCGCACCTGTAGCCTCCGGGGTTCTGAGCTGTGTTGCAGTGATAACGCAGCAGGGAGCACATTTACGTCAACCCTGCCCGCTTTAAAAGCCCAGGGACCGGGCTTGGTGTGTGTGGGAGCATCGTAAGGTGGGTCCCATGATACCCAGGCCTCCTCTACAAAGCCTGGGGAATAACAAGTAAGTCACATGGTCACACTACATCCACAGTTACTTCCCTCTGTGACCATCTTCCTCTTTTCTGCCTTCTCTTTAGCTTAAACGGGCAGCAGAGTGGCAAGGAGCAAGGATAGGGTTGTCAGAGGGGTGGATATTAGAAAAATGTGATGATTTTAGCCTTAACTTAGGCACTGGATTGTTATTCATCAGTTGAACAACCTTCAGTTCAGAGAAATAGAGTTGCTTTAAAATAGCAGAAATCTGCTTTAAAGGTGGCCCTGCTCAGACCAAAGTGACAAGATAATAGTGACTAGTCAAAGCAGGGGTAGTGGAGTGGGGGAAATATAAACATATGTCATTTTCAAAACAGTTGAAGTTGAAGCATGTCTAAATCGAGCAAAGGATATTCACAAGTTTCAGCTCTTCCTGTCTTTTGGAATTGTGAAAACCAATCTGACAAAAACAACCTTTTTTTTTTATTTTAACCTTTATTTAACCAAGCAAATCCCATTGAGATCTTAGATCTCTGTTTCAAGGAAGGCCTGTCTGAAGGCAGCCTAACATGCATGTTTTTTTTTTAGATTGAGGGAGGAAACCGGAGTGCCCGGAGAAAACCCACGCAAACACGAGGAGAACATGCAAACTCCACACAGAAAGACCCCAGGTCCAGCCCGGGATTAGAACCCAGGACCTTCTTGCTGTGAGGCAACAGTGCTAACCACTAAGCCGTTGTGCTGCCAATTTGTCTGACACATACTGTTAATGCTACTTTCTAGCGCATCTCCTGACTAGGAAACCTTGGGAAAATAAAAATTGAATCACTTTGATATCTTTTCTTCAAAGATATAAACATTGTTTCCTGTTTTTGTCACAGACAGAAACAGACATCTCCTCTCCAGTTTGAGTCATCAGACTCTTTACCACATTGAGTGTGAATTGCTTGTATAAAGCTGATTGATCTGGCATTACTGAGTTATTTTACAAAGCAATTGTTTGTTCTATTACAAGGAAGGAGACACAGATAAGATGAATGAGTATGCATCTGTGTATTTGATTGTCTGTAAATGATTTCTAAAGGAATTAGTATTTTTGGCCATCTGTAAGGAAGGATGAAAAATGTTCTGATTTTTATTTTCAGTGACAAGACAAAACGTTAGATAGCCAAAATTAAAAGTTTATCATTTCTTGAAGGAATGCATATTGCACACTACCTTACATGCCAGAGTTTAAAACTAATATCATCTTATGATGAAAAAGGATAGAGAGATATATATTGCGAGATGTTGCGTAATCTGTTCATGCTCAGAGTATACAGTAGTATGTGTTAAGAATGACTCTTAACTACTACCACATCAAACTTTAGCTCAAAATTTGTAGATTTTACTGTGTTATAGCTGGTTTTGTGTTGGCTAAAGTTTATTAGTTGTGGCAGCCATTTTGATGTGGGTTGAGTCCAAGGTTATTGAGTTGTAGATGCCCATCCAGTGGTTACTTTCTGAAACTTTCATAAAAATTTGTCCAATGGTTAATGAGATATCTAGCAAACAGACAGACGTGTTGATTCTAATAGCTAATGCTAACGTTTTAAGCAAAGATATCACGTACAGTGTAGCCCTCCAAGTATGTGTTGTGAATACACTGAGTACACTCAGCTATCACCACACCAAAATTTCACTTATTAGCTCTACAACTGTCTAAGTTACAACCATTTTTTTGTGTTTTCCAAGGTCTCTTGGCTGTGGTGGTCATGTTGAATTGGGTCAACTCCAAAAGTCAGTTGTAGATGTACACCCAATGAATATTTTCTGAAAGTTTCATTAAAATAAGCCCATTGGTCGATGAGATATTTTGCTAACAGACAGACAGAGTTGACTCCAATAGCTAATGACAATGATTTAAAAACAGATATTATGGGATCAGGTAGTGCTTAGAGTATAAGTTGGGGGTGACCCTCATTTTATAACAGATCAACTTTTAGATCAATATCTGTAAAACTGACTGGATAATAGCCATTTTTGTGTTTGACAAGACTGATTACCAAAGTCAACCATCTTGAATTGGATTGACACCAAAAGTTAATCAGTTGTAGCTGTACATCCAGTGATTACTTTGTGAGATTTTCATTAAAATCTGTCCAATGGTTCATGAGCTATTTTGTTAATAGACAGACAAACAAACACATTCACATACAGGGACACAGGCAAAAACATTTCACCTTCAGCAGCAGCCAATAAAAATGAAATTAACTAATTTTGTTTTAATGGCATGGATCTGCCGAAACACTCATCGTGGAGCAGGTGGTGATTCATTAACTCAAAGGTACATGGTGCATTATGTCCCACTGAGCAGACAATCTGGTCACACAGCAAACTGTGAGTTTTAGTATAATGCCTGATAGAACCCAATTGTCCAGATTTTAGAAAACCATGACAGTGCAAAAACCTACTGACAAAGAACAATGTGTAGGTCATTAACTTTTCCTGTATGTGTCACAGAAAATGTTTCTGGTTCTCTTCTGTCCAGATCCAACCACAAACCATTTCAATGAGGGAGGGGTGGGCACCCGTAGGAATACAACATGATATGCCAGAGGAATCTCCAAACAGCCTGTAAAAACAGAGAAGTTCCGAGAAGCTCTTCACCCCAGCTTTGGTCATTGTAGGCATTTTTTTGGGGGGTGGAAAGTTTGTTGTTTAATGTGGTTTATGAAAGCTGTTTCTTGTTTGGAGAGCAGCGCATCCCATTTCTGCAAGAATGATTGGAAATAGAGCTTGGAAAAGCAAGGCTCACACCAGGAAACAGACAAAACATCCTAACATCATGGTAAAATTTTTAGAGCCCAACCACAAATGCTGCTGATTGCGTATCATGACTTCAAAATGTCTTTCTGATTTATTGAGTCATTTTTCTTTTCTTCCCGTAAAGCAAAATTTTGACTGCAGTGCCTTAAAGTGAAAGTTCAGCCATTTTGACAGAAGATTAAATTATTATCTTAACCTTTCTTGATAGCCTTCAAGATGAAAAACAACTTCTGACAGAATTAGCTTGGTAACAGCTAGTCCGTAATCAGCAAAGACCAAAGACAATTGTTGATGATCATAGTGGTTAATGCAAGGACTATTTATTAAATCTTATATATTCTTCAACTTTGCATTACCCAGGTATTTACATGAATTATTATTTTTCTTTGCAAGAGAGAATAGCAGCAGCAGGAGCTAACCTTGGCGTATCAGGAGTATCATGATATTTCTACCATTAGACACAAAACTGATGGTGTTGTAAAGGTTTATAAAATAGCATTTGCATGAACTGCTATGAAATTTTGAAAACTGGAGTTGTTTTAAGATGCAATAAATCGGTTTTAGAAGTGGGTCCATTTAGACTGTATTAACTAACTAATAATGGCTAGCCTAGTCTGTCTAAAAAACAAAATTTTCATTTTCTAAATTTAAAAGTGATTCTTGCAAAGACACTTTTATTAACTTTATCACTATCATCAGTTTTGCGTAACATGGATATTCCAGCTGAAATATTGTGATAAAATAAAATAGCATGAACTGTATTGACATGTTGGAAATTGGTTTT
>JAOXNZ010000054.1:22927506-22937778 GCA_028566095.1 Kryptolebias brasiliensis | reverse complement strand
AACATGGATATTCCAGCTGAAATATTGTGATAAAATAAAATAGCATAAACTGTATTGACATGTTGGAAATTGGTTTTAAAGGGATAGTCTGGTCATTTTTTAAGTTTTGTCAAATGAATATTATTAGTTAGTATCTTATCAGTGTTGACATCAGTCATAGAGCACAGAGTCTGATGTAAAGGGCAGTATCTTCATCCAGGGTAGGCTAATGGCTAGCCAAACGAAGGCCCATTTTATTTTATTTTATTTCACTATGTTCTAATAGGCTATAATGTGCTAATAAATTGTATTTTTTTAATTTGATGTTTGATAATTATGTAATTCCTGTTTTTATATTGCCACACATTTATTTTAACAGTTCCACAGAACCCTTTGTACTAATCACTAAAGTTTATCTGTGACTGTCAGCCAGTATAAGTGAGACAACTATATTTTCCATATTGACTGCTTCTTATAATAATATTTTACAGTTCCCATAGGAGGCCGAGTGAGGCTGAGAGGCTATAAAATCTGCTTGCATGTCTTAAACAAAGCAATGTATTGAAATAATATGTCTGGCTGAACGCAGGTTGTTTTTTTTTTTATACCAACTGTGTAAAGGCAGTCACTGGTGTTCAGCAACAGTGGCCACTGATAATGTTTTTCATTAGTGTGAAAGAATAACAAGGTGATCACGTGACCTGAATGGAAAATAAAGGTGGTTTTCAGCATCTGTGTCCCAGAGAGTGTTTGTTTCGTCCTTCCGCTGTTTCAAACAAATCAGGCTATTTTAAGCCTTGGGTTTGCCTTTTTATAGATGAGCAGACAACAGAGTGTGAAAGACATGTTCTCTGTAACCAACGTCACTAACCACAAATGTGCTTGAAGTGGGCTGGGGGGCCAGAAGAGACTTTTCATATGAGTGAGTAAAAAAAGTGTTGACAAGTGTGTGTGTTGTGTGTGTGTATGAGTGTGTGGGTGTCCTTCTTCCTCCTCCACACTGAGTACATGGCCACAGCAGTCGTCGTTTTACTCATTGTTGACACACAAACACACACTGAAACCCTTACAAACAAACAGCTTCACTAGGATTTCCTCTTTCTGTGTTGCTGTAAGGAAACTGTGAAACTATTACACTCATCGTCACTACAACTGATCTGTTTATGTTGAGTATACAACAACCTGTATACACCATTCTGTAAAATCAGCAAGCACAGTTTAACATTTTACAGAAAAAAAAAGCTGATTTTATTTTTTTCCTTATTATAGTTCTGGTAATTCAACACTGCAAAGGTAAATGAGCATGTCAAATCTCAAAAGTATATAGAACTGACTATACAAAACTAGAAACCTAGCATGTCATGAAGGGATTCATATCGCCTGTCGCCTTTCATGTCAGAGTTTTACATTTTGTGCAGTGTCATGCAATATTTTGAGATCTTGTGAGCTGTATTAATGCTTGGTGTATGTTTGGAGGATACCTCTCAGTTACTACCGAATCAAATTTTAGCTTAATATCTATAAATTTGACTGAGTTATAGCTATTTTTATGTTCACTAATGTCGCTCTGCTTGGTTGTTTCCATCTTGAATTGGGCTGACTCCAAAAATTAATCAGTTGTGAAAGTATATAAAATAATTATTTCCTGAGAATTTAATTAAAATTCATCCAGTGGTTCATGAGATATTTTGATAACTGACAAACAGGGCTGACTCTAACAGTTACTGCCAAAGTTTTAATCAAAGCTGTCACACAATGTGCAGCACTCAAAGTATGTGTTGTAGGTGACACATTTCTACTACCACATCAACATTTAGCTTGTTAACTGTACAACTGACAGAGTTACCTCCATTTTTATGTTTGCTAAGGTTGCTTTGCCATGGCGGCCATCTTGAATTAGTCTGACTCTAAACAGTAGTCAGTTGTAGATGCCTTTCCATTGATTACTTCATGAACATTTTATTAAAATCTGTCCTGTGGTTCAAGAGACATATGCAAAAACATTATTGCCCTTTCACCTTTCACTTGATGCTCGGATCTGAATACTGTTTGTTTTTACAAATGTGCACTGTTGTGTGGTGTTACGAGTGACTTCAAAAGAGTTATAAATCTCTATTTAAAAGTTGTGATTCCCTGTCTGTTTGGCTGTAACACTTGTGAGTTAATTATGCATCTTTGAGAAGACACTAACCCCGCTTGTGTGGTCCACGCTGTGCTTGTGGTTTACTTGGCAGCAAAAGGCAGAACACAACAAGTCATCTTTTAATTAGAGCTGTGTTTATGTTCAGCCAAATGACTTAGAGATGCTCCGCCAAGAAGCTTCATATCTTTCTCTCTGCCACTGTCAGTGTTGATGTACAGCATATGAAATGGATAGGCCATATATGGCCACCATTTCTCTCTTTAAGATTCCTCTTTTTACCCACAGTGCACTTGTCTATCACCCAGTTTCTAAATAGGGCCATGTTCTATTTATTCTAGGAGCCTGATCCAAAATCCTGATCACTTATCTCCTGTGGTTAGACATACCTCTGCTGATAATGTAAATGTCACATCTTATTAGCAGCTGTAGACTTAAAACAACTGCATGCTGTCCCAGAGGCCTGAGACCCATTAAGCACTGATCAATGAAAACAAGATACTGTTGTTTTGATCTAATGGATTCCACTGGTAATCATGATGTGGGTGCAGGATGGAAGTTCTAAACCGGTATGAGGGTGGAGAAATGTGTGGGTATCAGAGCACCAATAAATGTAAGCCAACAACTAAATTTAGAAGTGTTGCTCTTGAAAAATACCATGAATGTGATGTATTGTTTTGCTGATTTGAACTGAACTTCTTCAGAAAACAAGCAAAAACTGATAGCAATCACCGCTGTGATATTTCACCTGTGTCTAGTGAGGAAAGCAAATGACCCATATTGCAGTTTCAAAGTTGAACTTTTCAGTTCATTTTTTAAATTCCAAAATGAAGGCAATCGCTAAACAGTGACGCCTGAGGCACATGATAAGTGCAGAGAGAGGTAATCCTGGCTTCTCAGGTTGCAACATGTATGGCAAGACAAAGCACTAGCTGGTTGGGTGTTTGTGTGTGTATGTTCATGTGTATTTGTCAGTTCTTTGGGGTGTTTGGACACCATGGAGGTATTGTGTTAGGCAGGGTGTGAAAGTGAGGTCCCTTCAAGACTGACTTGTCTACACTGACGACGCTTGGAGGATCTGTCACTCAGCAGGAACACCTCACGGCTGAGGAATGCAGTTTTACGATAGAATAAACAACTGTCTCTTTTTCTGCTCTCGCTCATAAGCTACAGTCAAGAGGTGCCAAAATATCCACAAAAAATGGCTACAAATTTCATATAGGATGTTGACAGCTAAGGTCATACAGTATATATTGTACGGATGTTAAAAGTGATAATACTCTGAAATGAAAGTGCAAAGTGTGCTGCTTTAGAAAAGCATACAGTCATGGGAAAAGAAAAATCTACTCTCTTTCAGTTCTAGGTTTTACATATCAAGACATAATGAAAATTTGATCTTTACCAGGTTTTGAAATTATTCAAATTTAATCTGAAGTGTACAAAAACAGATTCCATCTTTTCATTCCTCTGTTTTCTTCCACTTATCTGTGGTTGGGTTGCAGAGACAAAGCGTTCACAAGGGAAACCCAGACATCCCTTTTCTCAACAACACTCCTGGGGGATCCCAAGGTGTTCCCAGGCAAGAGAAGATACATAATGCCTCCAGCAAGTTCTGGGTCTGCCCAGGGGTCTTTTCGCAATGGGATATTCCTGAAAAACCTTCAAAGGGAGGTGCACAGAAGGCATCCTAATCAGATGCCTGAACCACCTCAGCTGACTTCTTTCTAAGTGGAGGAGCAGTGGCTCTACTCCGAGCTCTCCCAGATGATGAAGCTCAACACCCTATCTCTAAGGTTGAGCCTAGTATATCAACACAAATACCTAATACCCACTTTCTGTACAGTGGTGGAGGGTTGATGATTTGGACTTGTTTTACAGCCACAGGACCTGGGTACCTTGCAGTCATTAAGTCAACCATTGACTCTTCTGAAGACTAAAGGATTCTAGAGTCGATTGTGAGACCATCTGTCCAATACTAAAGCTTGAACCAAACTGGGTCATGAAAAAAAGAATAATGATCCCAAACACAGCAGAAAATCTACAACAGAATGACTAGAAAAGAAAGAATCAAGCTGTTGCAATGATCCAGCCATAGTCCAGACCCTTAACTTGTTTCAAATGCTGTGGTGGGACCTCAAAACAGCTGTACAGAAACAAATGTCTGTAATCCTCAACAAAAGGAAGCCAAGTTTTAAAGAAGAGTGGGCCAAAGCTATTCCTCAACCATGTGAGAGACTGAAAGTCATACAGAAAACAATTTCTACATCTTATAAGGTAGGCTTAGAATTTCACACAGCTTTTCCATTTTGATTTTATTTTTATTTATTAAATAATGACATGCTGGAATATGTTGTGTGTTTTTGTACACTTGAAGTTAGTTTCAAATAATTGTAGAACCTGGTAAAGACCAGATTATTTTTATATGATATGTAAGACCCCAGAATTGAAAGAGGGTGGACTTTCTATTTCCCATGACTCTACATGTGTTCTATGGCAGCATGAACATCAGGGTTATGGTTTACCATTAGGAGGCAGGTAGGTGAAGCGTTGGTACTGACTTCTCTTCCTCTTGCCGTTGCAGACGTAGAAGTTAACCTGCACGGAGCTGGATATTCTCTGATTCCTGTAGGGTGGGATCTCCACAACGAGTGTACCCTAAAGGATAAAGATACAAGAAGATATTTCAATTTTAGGTGACAGAACACCTGCTGAATACAAACAGAAACTAATATCTGAGTCAGTTTTTGTTTATTCATTTGACTTCATGTTTCACAAGTTCTGTAACTCATCAGCTAACAGGTTTTTAATTATTTTTGTGACATTCAGCATGAGGGTTTTGTTTCTTTTGTATGGGGTCTAAATTAAAGTTTTACATTGGTGGTATGGAATGAGTTTACAGTATAATACACTCCAAGCCCGGGAGGTTTAGAGGTTAATCAACAGCTATGTTTATTTTGCAGCTGGCCTGCATTTAGGATACTGTTTCCAAGCGGCTGGACTGGGAGCTGGTCTAAATGAGCACGTCTGGATTGTGTAGAAGCAGTAGTAGGGCCCATGAGGCTGGTGTACTGCCCGTGTTTGTCTCTGACGAAAACCCTGGGGCTTTTACTTTTTTTTATTTTTCCTGCGCAGCACAGGAGAAGACAGGCGGGCTTATTTGTTTGCACAGCCGTTCGCCTCTGTAAGAGGGGTCGTGTTCCCCACCCCCCACCTTCCCCACTAGACCACGACATGTCTGGACGGATGTGAACTCCTGACGGCTTTAATTCTGACGGAGGAAATGTGGAGAAATTTGTCAGGGGAATGGTGTCTAATTCCTGGGATGGCTGTCACTCTCATGTGGGTCTGTACAGGCCAGAGTGGGGAACTTTTGACAGGAAGCAGGTTTTTCTCTGCCGTTGCTGTGTATGGAGGAAGGCTGGAGGGGAGGGAGGGTGAAGGTGAGCTCAGCCCCAGCCTGCCTTCCAAATGATGACAAGGAAAACATGCAGGTGGCTGATTGAGTGTGGTAAATGCGTGCAGCCTTCCTCCTCAATCCCAAACAACCAACGTTAGCACTCTCCGGATGGCAATAAAAACACAGTCAGGCAGGCAGACTGGAGCACTTTAAAGCAGTCTGGTTGGAACTGACATAAGAAGAAGGCCAGTGCTCCTTGCTGTCTGTTACTGACAACAAGTAAGAACACTGTGGTACTTGTGTTTATCACTTTTGCCTTCACCTTGCACGTTCACCTATTTTCCAGCATCTCAGACTCCAATAAAGCCCCACAATTTTTTAAAACAATTAAGCCCACATTAACCCTTTTGATAAAAACACATTGTTTACCTAAGGAAATTCAACACAACTAAACTAAAGGCCCTGCATTCCTTAAAGGAATCCATATCACCTGCAACATGCCACCAGCTTTAAACTAATATCAACTCATGATGAGTAGGGACAGAGTTATAGCCACTTTGGTAAAACATTGTAAATGATGTTATCTGCAATCTCATGCAATATTGATGGATTTTGCAAAATGTGTTAGTGCTCAGAATATGTGCTGAGGATGACTCAGTTGCACCAAATTTTAGCTAAATATCTGAAATATTGACCAAGTTATAGTCATTTATGTGTTGGCAAAAGTCAGTTTACTGTGTAAGTCATCTTGAATTGGACTTACTCTCAATATGTGTTGGAGATGATGCTCAGCTACTACCACACCAAATTATATCTCAATAATGCTACAGCTGGCTGAGTTAAAGCCATTTTTGTGTTTTCTAAGTTCAGTTAGCTGTGACAGTTATCTTGAATTGGATTGACTACAAAAGCCAAATCAGTGGTAGATATCCATCCAATGATTACTTTCAGAAAATTTCATTAAATTTTGTTCAGTAGTTCAAGACATATTTTGCTAACAGACAGTCAGAACTGACTCCAGTAGTTAATGTCAAAGTTTTAAAAACAAGTTTTAGATGGTTAGTTAGCACTCAAAGCCTAAGTTGGGGATGACTCTCTATACACCTATGCACCAGATATTACCTTAATATCTATAAAATTGAGTTATAGCTACTTTTGTGTTTGCCGAGATTGCTTAGCTGTGGAGGGCATCTTGTATTGGGTTAACACCAAATATTAATTAGTTGTTGATGATCAACAAATTAATACTTTCTGAGAGTTTCAATAAAATCTGTCCAGTGTTTCTTGAGATATTTTGCTAACATGGCAGACAAACTAACACATGCACACACAGAGGGGGCAAAAACACAAAAAAAATATGTGTTCAAGCAGCAGCACTTGAATGCACATGTGTTATTTTAGAGCCTTTGCCAGCACAAACTCTCTTAGTTAGTTTACAATGACAGTGGGAGGATGTGACACCCCAGATGAAAGGCATCAGCAGTTCAAAACGTAGTGCTGTCATGCCCAAGCAAACAAGTTTTCAGACTCAACGAACCTCGATGAAATCTTAATTAATTCCAGAGCACAAGAAGCTTTCTGTGATATGAAGAACAGCATTTTGCTTCATTCCTCTCAGTTGACGATTCCCCTTTGGTCGTTTTTATTTTAACACGATCCGAATGTGTGACTGTGCGTCAGTAAAATGAGTGCACTGGTTTATTTTCTCATTACAGCCTTCATGAAAAGCAGCAGGTAGAGTCAGGGGTGTGAGCCACTCTTGGCTGCCCGAGTCCTGCACAAATGAGGTGTTTAGGCCCCAATTCACCACAACACTTTACTGTGAACTAATCGTCTGGCTATGATGGGATGGCTGTGGCGTGAGTGTGTGTTTGCCTGTTGATGACTTTGTTTCCTTGCAACTATATGACAGCATATGTTTTTTTGTGTTTTTTTTTTTTTCCTTCATGAGGGTACAGAGATTTGGTGAAAATTCCATTCAGGATTGCATCGGCTAATCAGCATTGCTTGTGTTTCAGTTTGTAATGCTTCAGCAAGGGTTACATCATTACGTGGGACAGATGAGGAGGAGACAGAAGAAAGGAGAATATCTCAGGGGAAGGAAGGACTGAAAAGGCAGGAGCATTTCAAATAAAATCATGTTGCTGATGTGCACTTACAGATTTGACGGAATCCTTGTCAACTTTGGCTTCTGTCTCCCACAGATGGTGCCCGTCTGTTGACACAATAATAAAATACAACATTTAGTATGACTTATTAAACTGCATTATTTTATTATTAAAAAGTGTAGAGAAAATCTGAAGATGACGGACAAAGAAGAAAAATGTATGTCTTGATGAGGCATTTTGTTCAATGCAGTGCTACAATTATTGAGTCAATTAGAAGGTTAATAACTGGGATTTACTTTTTGTTTTAACATATTGGATTTTGACATCACAAATATGAGGATCTACTTCTTCAAATTCATAAAAACTTAACTAGTGACATTTTCATGCTTCAAGAAGTCTTGTTTTGTTTGTTGCCACGCATGTCGTATGTTGAAGTTCTTTATTGTATTTACATGTCAAAACGTAAAGAAATTATATGTATTTTGTAAGATGTTCAGTCTTAGACATATCATGTCCATGATATGTCTATCTTTATTTATTTATTTTTATTTTTTTATTTTTTATTTATTTATTTCGAACAATCAGAAAAAAAAGAACAGATACAATTAAATAAAAGAAAATGAAAAAAACATACATATATGTATATATACATATCTTCATTTATTTTCATATACAATAGATAAAAAACAAACAACATAAATAACATAAATTATCCCGCAAACTATTTTGTAAGCAAAACTCAAGGTGTTCAAAAAGGGATCAGGAAGAAGCAATAACTTATCCAGTCCTGTCATTTTACAAGCTCATCATTAAATTAGGTATACTGTAACTCATAAATGCATATGTATATGTATACACAGACACACACATACCTACACATTTTATATGTACCAGCAAATACAAGTTACTCAGTAATCTATAAGTCAGAGCTTCTTTATACATCTATACACATTTCAGGAATAACAAAACATACTATCACATTCATATTTACACATATTATTTATATACTCCTTATATTTTCTCTTAAATTGAGCAATATTTGTACTTTGCTTAATTTCATCATCTAAGCCATTCCACAAACTCACACCACAGGCACATACTTTTAAGAGTGCTGAGAACACATATGTATATACATGTGACATTTCAAAGTGGCTACCTTCATGCTACAGAATTTTTCGACATGACCAGTAATTCTGTAGCAACCTGTCGTGTGCCAGAGCAGTGGCTCCCAAAAAAAAACAGTAACAAAGACTTGGGATCATCACAGTTGCTGGTTGAGGTGTGCAAATATTACTAATAAGACACTTAAACAAGTGCATACAACGACCATTAAACTATGTTGTTTATGATTGTTTTTGATTTTGATTTTGATTTTTGTCAAATAGGGCATAAAAGGACTATAATCAATCATTTTTGGAGAGCATCTCAAGACCCCTGACTTGATGTTTAATGACCCACAGTGAGATCAAATGTGAACAGTATAGGTGTTGTGTTGAAACTGTTATTTTCTTACAGCCATGTATCTTAATACACAAAAGTGAGACTTAGATATTAATATCTATGCCTATTCAATTGAGTAAAAGTTGAGTCATAAAATCCTTGATTAGAATTTGGATTTTTTTTTTCCTTGTATCAACTGAAAAAAAGGTAGCAGTTACTTTCCCCCCTCCTCTTTCTTCTTGTTTCCATCCTGTCAATGTAAAGAGGTTTCCCTTCCTGCCATGTGAGCTACTGCAGCTGTAGGAAGCCTGCAGAAGCTCAGCTCACATTCTTTGCGTTTTCTTTGTGATTTTATGCCGCACCTTTTTAAGCACAGACGCTCTGGCTTCTGCTACGGCAATCAGCACCGACCACAGGCACGGTTCTTTTTATTTCTCTTTTTTTTCAGAACCATGACTCATTATATCTGTCAGAAATAGAAGTGACACAGTGCAGCTTGTGTCAGTGGCACACCATGTGAGGTAACGGGGTGGTTAGCGTGTTGCTGCTACTATATGTTAGTGAACAAAAGCAGCAGCTTTCAGAATGAACACAGCAACAAATTTACACTAAATGCTGTGCTTTAAACTACAGGCAGGAAGCCATCAGATAAAATGATCCACATCAGTTTCCCAACTTTACTGATATGAAATGTTCTGCAGCTCTGGTAGATTTGTTTTTGTATTTTTTTCCAAATGAATTATGTTTTTCACATCATGCGGTGAGAGAAACAGTAAAAGATTCCAGTCATGCTTGGATGGATATTGGTGAGTGGGGGCGGGTGGTCAGCTTTATTATGTAGGAGTGGACCTCAGTAGATATATCTTTCCAAATTGGCCATATTAAACATAGCAGAAGACAAAACCAGAGAGGAGATCAGACAGGAGGTTTCTATTTGAACTTGGGGAAATCAAGAGTTACATATGGAGAAGTGTGCCTTGCTGATGAACAAAATGACTGGGGAGCAGTAGCAGGGTTATGCCTGCAGAAACTCTACGAGGCACAATAACATGCATGCGGCAGGTGATTGAGATGCGTAAAAGAACAAGGCACATGCAATGCTGCAAAGCTAAAAAGAGTAGGGAAGGGCAATTAGAGGCAGGGAGAAGGTCAAAACAAGGGAGAGAGACAGAGACAGACAGAGATGAGCATTCCTCATGTTACGTCTC
>JAOXNZ010000054.1:22899321-22916015 GCA_028566095.1 Kryptolebias brasiliensis | reverse complement strand
ATGCGGTGTGATACGGCAGCTAAAAATAGTGTGGTGGAAACACAAAGCTGCACTGCTGAGGCTTAAAAAAACAGGCTAACTAAACTGGCCTTGACAGAAAGGATGGCAACTTTAACATATTATTTTGTTGCAAAACCTTTTGCAGCAATCACTGCAACCAAGTGATTTCTGTAACTCTCTGAGACTTCTGCACCTGTCCACGGGTATTTTAACCCACTTCTCGTGAGCAAACTGCTCCATCTGTCTCAGGTTTGAAGGGTTCCTTATCCAAACTGCATGACACCTAAGACACCATGTGGCAGATGAAGCAAAGCAGCCCCAAAACAGAACTGAGCCTCCTCCACGTTTCTCTATAGGTATAGGGTTATTTTCTTTGTATGTTTCAGTTTTGGGTCTGTGAACATTGAGGTGATGTGACTTGCCAAAAAAGCACCTGGTATGTCTCATCTGTGCAGAGGACATTCTACCAAAAGGCTAAAGTACTATTTGGCTTTTATAAGGTATTTTGAGTTCAGTTCAATTATGGGCATACAATGACTTTATTCCAAAAGAAAAAAAAAAAAAGAGAGCAAACTGGAGCTTTATGAAAGTCTGAGTGCAATTTTTGATTTTCTTCATCCCACACAGTAAGTAAATGATTGCTGGCCTAAAGCAGAAGGATAGATGCTGTTATCAGGGTGGCTGTTTAACATCTCAGTGGAAAGAGACAGTTAAAGGCTTTTCTTCATATTTATCTGTTAACATCATCAAAGGAAATAAAGAGGGAACTTTCACTCCTCTGCTTTTAATCTGAGCGCTAACGACAAAGATGAGAAAAAACACACTTCCTTTTTAGGAGGGATTTTAAAAACATTTAGAGAACACGCCGAATCAGAAATGTAAGCAGTGCCTGTGAATATGTGTGAATATTGCGGTTTTATTGTGATCGTGAGGCAATACAAATGATAAAACCATTCATACACTCACAACCTCTTATGTATGCCCTAAATAGCACTTTAACAAAACTAAAATGTGTCATACACACAGCTGTGTGTCACTTTCTTTTTTTTTTTTTAAGTATTTTAAAATACAGATGGCAAGTGATAAAAAATTCAGTGCAGTTAAGAGGTAATGGCTCTATGCAATGCTCAAAGACAGTGGATTATCCGTAACATAGAGTTCTGGGCCTAAGTCCAAGAACTTAGTCTGAAAGAAACCCCAGGACAAAAACTACTGCCTGGATATGCTGCAGAGTGCAGCCCCTCAGATTACTACAAGTCTGGAGGGAGGACAAGGAGGCCAAGCTTGTTGCTTGAGTCGAGCAAATTGAAGAGTACAGTATGTTTTGATGAATCACAAATATATTAAAGGCTTTTTTATTATTCTAAGCACTCCCTACTTCTGGAGATTCAAACAAATGTGCTTACTGGTTCAGGTAAAATATAGGATGACTTAACAATAAAAGTGTTTAATATTGTTTGGCTTTCTTACATATTAAGTGTTCTTTTTTAAACTTTTACTGAGTTTTCTTAAAGCAATAATTCAGATCCTTCAAAATGGGATTCTGTGGAAAGGTTATTAACAGTTAATATCTTACCTGTTGTAGATAGCTGTTTGGATGGCCTCAGTTTGGAAAAATAAAGTTTGCATCCAAAAGGACAATTTTTTTGATAATTACTGGTTTGAATGCAGCTAAGATCAAAGTGGATTGCTGCCAACTCAAAACTCCAATCTCAAATGGCAGTTCATGTGAGCACTATTGTACAATCCTTTACATTGCCACTAGTTTGTTAGCAAGCTCAAATAGTTGCAGTAACAGCAGCTAGCTGTAACATCTCCAGTAAAGATTGTTCCAGCAGGAATATCAATATTTTTAGAGAAGCAACCATGAAGTGTGACATTGGCAGAGGCATTAGGGTTTTTAAAATAATATTCCTATAAACTGATATTAAATTCTGTAAATTGGAGTTGTTTTAAGACTTTAAAAATCCACTTTGCTCTTGGCTCCACTCAGACTAGCCATTAGCTCATCAATTTGATCAGAATTTAGTTCTCAACAAATTGAAGGCATTCAAAGAGCTAGTTACAACAGGTAACATACATATTAATTGTTACTAACCCTTTCACAGAACTATTACTTGATGTTTAAATTTCAAGTAATTATCAAAAAAATCCTAGGATTGTTTTAGGTCTAAATAGCTGTGATCAAACACTGATTGACACAAACAATAATTTCAAGTTATTGTTGAATCTTTGAGATTTTTGACAACAGAGGATACAATTAAAAAAAGAAAATGGTTGATCATTTTCAGCAGTCGCTCACATGTCCTTCCAGGCAAACATAATATTTTATGTTTATTTAGAAAAGTTGTTTAAAAAACATTTAATAAACAAATGTGCCTGAACATTACGTGGTGTTGGGAAATACTTTCAGAATGGTTGAATTTCGTTCATATAGACCTGTTTTAAAATTTGGTCTGTTTCTTGATCTTTCCTTCAACTGTGATGTACATAATGATGTTGAAAAATGATGACAAACTCTATGTTAAGGAATTTAAATGGGTGTCACTGACATGTTTGTTGAGTTCTTCGTCTCTTCTTTTATTTTTGCAATAGACAGTTTGTTGTGTCTGTATTACCATGCCCTCAAATCATACAGTCATTATTTATGGAACATAGGACAAAGCGACTCATTAATGTGTGAACAAAGAAACAATATTTCCTCAAAAGCTGAACATTTCTTAAGGGTGAAATTACAAATGCATGTTAAAACTGCACTATTATATATATCACTAAGCATCCTGTTTGGTGACCTGGAGCACAATGCGAGGTGGGAAAAAAATAAAGCTTTTTGTGTCTAAAGTGGTTTACCAAAAAGATTCTGAAAAAACAAAAGAAAACAGAGTAAAGCTCAACATGTGGAGGTCTCAGAGAACTCACATAGCCCTCATGTTATTTTCAGGCAGCAGAGGGATCTCCAGGATTTTAGTGTTGGATTGCAAGACTTCGTGGCTGGCAGTGGAGACGGTTTTGCCAGTGATACGGTGGACCTGGTAGAAGGCATGTGGTCGCAGGAGGCGATCGTCTGCGGTCCCGATGAACAGCTGCAGGGTGAGTGGCTCGCTTTCCATGTAACCATAAAGCTGGCAGGAGAACAAAGAAACCCAGGTGAGAAGCAACATCAAGGTTTTAAGACCCTCAGCTTAGGCAGCCTCTCATTTAGGAAATAGCGATTAAATGTGCATCAGCTACTGATGGTAAAGGGGCCCTTAATGATAGCTTAAATGTGGTAAAGGGGCTGTGAAAATAACCTTGTTGTTGTTGTTTTAAGACACACTTCTGCCTACAGTTGTATTAGTTGTAATTCATAAAGTTTTTTTAACGTAATAACCACGCCAATACCAATAAGTATGGGTTGTTTCAACAGAATGAAGTGGTAATTGGGAAACTGGTAAACAATTCTTAAAAAATTAAAGACTTAGCATTCCTTGAAGGAATGCATATCATCGGTAGCCTTTCATGCCTAGGTTCAAACTAAGATCATCTTATGTTGAGAAGGGACTGAGTTTAACTTGTTTTGGTCAAATCTTGTAAATAAAGTTATGTGCAATCCCATGCTATATTGCGAGATCTCGCAAGTTTTGTTAAAGCTTGGAAAATGGGGGTAATGAGGGTAATGAGGATAACTTTCAGCTACTAAAGCTTCAAATTATAGCTCCATGTCTGAAACTTTGACTGATTTATTGTGTTGGAGAAGGTCAATTCGCTGTGGTAGTCATCTTGAAGTGTCTCCAAAATTTAATTATTTTTAGATGTATCTTACAGTTTAATTAAAATCCAGCCAGTAGTTCACAAGATGTTTTGCTAACAGTTAAAAAGTGTTGCATTACTTTAGCTACTACCACACAAAACTTGAGCTCAAAATGTGTAAAACTGACAGAGTTAGAGACATTTTTGTGTTGGCTTTGGAGGATAATTATTTGGAGGATAATTATACATATTGCTGAAGTCCCAATCATGGCATACAAAATGAGTTTAGTCAGTTTTTCTACAGACAGAGTGAATAGTTGCTAAGAAAAAAACATTCTAGATGAAGTGCAACAAGCATCATCGTCCAGCGCCTTTGCCTTTGGCTACTTATGAACATGCATTATGATTTTCATTAAGGCTCAGAGACTGCGTCCAACTGTGATGAAAGTCACTCCTGTATCAGAACTGTGACTTCAAACAACTACCACTTCCTCTAGTAGACCACCATTAGCTGCTACTGCTCAACTAATGAATGGATCAGATCTTTTGTAAAAAGGTGCAGAAAAACTTCATGACCAGGCACAGTTTGAAAAACACAGTCGGAGATCAGCTGAACTGTAAATTAAACCTCTAACTGGCCATTAAAGGTTTGAGCCAAAGAGGGTTCTTGATTCATTTTCTGACAGTGTTTTAACATATTTTGAAATTTTAATTATGTTGTAATGACTTAAAATTATGAATATTCAGTGAGGTTAGTTGTATAATGTGATAAAAGACAGATCATTCATTGTAATTTCTAAAAAGGATAACTCGACAACCAAGTGATTTTTAGTAAAACTGAGTCTTAAAACAATAGACCTCCCAGGTTATACTTTCAGTTTTCAGTACAAAATTTTCATATAAGTTAGCTATAACAGTGGATGCTAATGTAAACTTGGAAATCTCTTCAAACCAAAAAGCCGTAAAAGAAGCTACAAAATCCATGTGGTTCAGCACGCCCAAAAACGGAGGAGAATAACCGGTCAGCAGGGACCTCTGTTGATCCACCGAGGTGGCTACTTGATCGCTTGTGACTTCTACTGCGGGAGATCAGTTGCTCAAGAACCAGGACTCACTGAGCCACGGCTCTCTGAAAAATCCCACAAATTGGTCAATTACTCCAGCACACACCAGTGCACTGCTTCAGACCAATTTTCTCTGAGCTTCCCGTCGAGTGAAAACAGTGGTAATGTCAAATGGAATAAAAGACCCCAGTTGTTTATCTAACAGACTGACTCATATAACAAAATGCAGACCACATGTAGCTCATGACATAATCTGATTAATGGGTTTATAATTACCTTTGAGAGGACAAGCAAGGATGAGGTTGCAAGGAAGCATAAGGATGGTGGACGACTTGGGAGCCGTCATTGCAGGTCTTAGGAAATTAGCACTACAAAGCCATGGACATGTAATGCCTCTGGTTTAAGAACAAATCTGTCTGGATAATAAAAATTGTCTGCTGTCTGACATGATGATTTAGTGCTTACTGTCTATATTTGAAGACGCATCTTTTGAAAATGAGACAAGTCAGAGTACGATTTGTTCCTTCTTTTCTGAGGTACATAATAAATTTGAAAAATAATTATTTTGCATAAAAATAAAGTATGGCCAGTCACTTAAGTTAAGTATATATCCATATGCTTCAATAATCTAAGAACCAGTAGTTTTCTGACTTTCCTTTTTGATTCAGATATCAAGGAGTGCATTGGGAGTGGTAAAGCTGAAACTGTCAATCATCTTCACTTCCAACAATTTCTCTATTCAGCTTGCAATAGTGTCTCTAGCAGCTGTCTCATCCTGTGAGCTAGTCACACATGCTAGTCATCAGTGAGCTAGGCCGAGGTCAGGAGCTTCTTGAAGTCTTGGCATCCCTAGAGGCCACTTCATCTATGCAGTGATCTCACCAGCAGACCCTGCTCCCCTTGTTATATTTTACTTATAGTGTCACCAGAAGTAATTATCCATAGACACACATGCTACCAGTTACTTGCGCATTGTCTTGAGGGAGGGCCATGATGGGAGCATGAGTTACAAATCTGGAACACCGGAGTGTTAAATTGCATGACGTTGTCTTTTGATTTAATAAAACTCAGGCAGCTGAACTACAAAGCTGTGTCGTCTGTCACACTTGCCTCGGTAGATTTTTTTTTTTTATTTGGTTTTTCTGTGACCTGCAACCATTACCTCAGTTGCCACATGTTGTAAGGAGGCCCACAAGAGTGGTGGTGAAGACTGGGTAGGGAAACAGTGGGAAAGGAAAGGGGGGCTTATCTCTTCACTCGTCCTGCGGTAATGCACGGCGATGCTGGCATAGTCACTCAAAACCTCATGACCTCATGGGGGAGAGGAAGTGATTAATGAGGTCAGGTAGTCCTCTTGGTGATGCTAGTCTACCCACCAGCAAGCGAAGGTGGTCTAGTCCCCCTGGATGAACTCACTCAATTTCTTTTCCATATGTGCTCCTTGACCCTCTCAGCTCAGTCCAGCCTATACGTCTGCTAAGCTCCGGTGATGCTGAGTCAACTGCACACCACAAACATAGCACAAAACCTTCTTCTTTATTTAATTTATAAAGAATGGAAGAATATGAGGATTATCAGTGGTATGGATAAAGGTGAGCTTCATTGAACAAAGCTTTGCATACACACCTGTGACCTAAGAATTGTATTTGTGACAGATGCTGATTGTGATGTTGATCAGAGACAAACATCTAACTCTGACCAGATGAGATTGCCTTGCTTCAGCGACAGCCTGTCTGGCACATGTACTCCATATAAGATAATCTTAAACAAGTTGAAATTGTACCTTTATGGTCTGTAGTTGTATCTGAGTGTCAACTTTGGTCACAATATCAACTTGAGATCCATTTACAATGCAATGATGCACAAACAACTTCTGATAGCTGAAGCTCAGGTAAAGCTTTGAAAAATGGTAGCTGATGCATTAATTGTGTAAATAAATTCATATGTATTGTTTGGGTCAGTTGGGATGGTGGGAAATTTGAGAAAAAAGTGCAAAAATGAAAAATAGTAAAACTTTTAAGTATCATTTTTCTGTAGCACATTATCTTCTATTTTCTTAAATAAATATGACATTTTAAATGCTGCCTGCACCTGGTATCAATAGTTCAGATGAAGGATTTGAACATGTTATGTTTAATAATGACTCAGTGGTAAATTAATTGTGTCTGTCCTGGCTGGAAATTGATTGTGAATACACTCCACAGGCCTGCTGTGGGCTGTCTCCTCTCCCTCTGGAGTGATTTCTTTCATCACTGCTTGGAGAAATGTCAAGACTCACAGAAGTCCACGTGGCACGGAGAATTGGGAAGATGAGCACTGGAAGCCGAAGGGGTGGGGGCTGGGGAGATGGGGGAGTAGGTTAACTGCTTTAAGAAGGAGAAGGGAAATGCAACAGCAGAGTCAAGCATTTCCCCCCATTATCGCACTCCCTTCAAGTGCTGACACACGCACGCAGCAAGTCTTGGCTGTACCCAATTAAATGTACACCCATCCAAGTTGTCTCTCCTTCCAGACTTTACACCATCACCCTCCTGCCGTACTTGTGTCTCCTGTGCCTCATAATAAATATGCAAGTCAACATATGCAATCCTTTAATATGCTTCATTTCCATGAACCCACATGTGCCTTCTTTTATAAGCAACCAAATTTCTATGGTCCTTAAAGTTTTGTTGAATTGTGTGCTTTAGTGTTATGTCACTGAGGGCAGAGTTTCAAGCACAAGCCCATGTCTAGACTAATGACGGTCCAAAATCCATATAAAAATGGCTTTGTTACTTGCACAACCTGCCATGAGCAATATCATCCAAACCTTCAGAGGGTTTTAGTAAGACGATGCATAGATGACTGCTGTGCCTGTCCAATAACAACACTATGCACTCGTGTCTTGCCTCATAAATCTATAGGCTGTCTGGTTATCACCTCAAACCAGTGAAAATGATGCACATCTCTCTCAACTTTTTCCATGTGTTATTAAACGGTAATTAGTGGTAGCCCAATACTACTGTAAGGGAAACCTCGCAAATGGAGAACCACAATTTGAGACGGGGCAAAAATGCCCCTTTGGGCAACGAATAATAGCTCTGACTAAGCTCTAACAGCACTACAGGGTAAACTGATCCTTTTGAATATCAAACAAGAGGCAGCAGTAGATTTAATGAGCAATTAGCTGCTACAGTATAGTTTGCTGTAGATGAAGGGAGTGGGGGGTGGGGGCAGTTCTCTGAGACATTACACAGTCAGTAGGCACCGGATCCCAAGGTGAAACCACACGTTAAAATCCCAGCACATTTGCTGAGGTCTTTCATGTTGCTATAGCAAAAACTTATGGCCAATTTGCTACGCATTACATATAGTTGCTAAACAGAAGAGATGGTTATTAAGTCATGCACATTTTATAAGAGATGATGGCTACATCCGTCAGAAATTACAAGTCTGTTGGTGCTTTAGATTTAATGAGAGAGTGTATGTATGAAAAGGAAGCCTATAGGC
This sequence comes from Kryptolebias brasiliensis, assembly GCA_028566095.1. Classification (NCBI taxonomy): domain Eukaryota; kingdom Metazoa; phylum Chordata; class Actinopteri; order Cyprinodontiformes; family Rivulidae; genus Kryptolebias; species Kryptolebias brasiliensis. The sequence continues at coordinate 22,907,733 of JAOXNZ010000054.1, read as the reverse complement.
CAGTAATTATCCTATACATGAACAGCCATAAGCAAAAGTACACTGCACATAACAGTTCACAGGTGTTGTTGCTTGCTCCTACCAAGTGCTTGGCAGAGTTTACCATGACTGAGGGGTGAATTTGAGTTCCTTTGCAGTACCTTGGACTGGATCAAATTTTTATATCAGAGCAAGATTTTCTCCCCAAAGTTCTCAATCAGAAGTAGCATGCAGCCAATGGTGATAGTCTGAGGTAGACCAGGTTGAACATTTTTTCCATAATACTGTCTGGAACAGTCTGAAAGGAGCTCCACAAACAAATTGAACCAAAGCTAAGAGAGGTGGTTAAAAGGCTCCAAAAGGAGGGAAACACACTGAAGGAAAGAGTGCATGTCCAGAGTAAATAAGTGAGATTTGGATTGGAAAGAGTTGAGAATTGGTGCAAACAGCAGAAGGGTAATAACTTGAGGTAACCCCTAATTGAGAGCTTTTTACTGGTGTGCGGCTGGAGAAAAGAGTCTTCATCCCACAATCCCTCTATCCTGTGTAGTGAACAGTGGCCTAGCTATTCTGCTCCTATTTAGGATGATGTCAGATAAAATTGGTGCAAAACTTTCCCGTGTGTTTGCAGAGCAATACCTGTGTTTTTTGAGTAATAACACAACAATGCTCTGTGTTGTTTTGCAGTTTTTTGATTTGACTGTCTACTGTTCAATGCAGAAACAGTGTATCCTTTCATTCTCTTCATCCTTGTGTTTTTTCACCTGGTGTTGCTTTCCAGCACACGTGTCACCATCATTCATAGCACATGTGTCTGATCATGCGTGAGCTAAAAAAACAATAGAGTTGTGGTTGACTGGGATTGGCCATGAGGGAGGCCTGCTGGTGTGGGTTTGGGAGATGGTTGAAGGATGAACAGTTCATATGGAGCGAGATCCTCAGGCTCCCAAGAGAAGGAGGAAGGAGGGAGGAGAGGGCACATGGAAAGGAGGGAGGTGGCAACTGATGTTCCTTGGGATTCTGATTCTGTTGCAGCCCCACTGCTACACCACCCACCGTGCTCAGACAACCTCAGGGCTACTCAGGTCCTAATCAGCAGGATCCAGAACCTCTCTAAGGGGCAGCCAAGTCGAATTCCAGCTGCAATGTGACTCCTTCTGCCCCTTTTCTCTCTTCATGCACCAGTCTTAAGCAGCACAATCGCACACACATACATACTTCCTTCAGCTGCTTCCTACACCCATGCCCTTGTGTCATTATTGACTCATTCTCCTTGACTGCACCTCACCCTTCCACCGCCTGACACTCATTTCCACAGGGCACTGGGGACCCCTGCATGCCCTATCCTTAAAGATGATAGCAATGCTTTTTTTTTACACAACACTGCATCAAAAAAGTGATAAAAAATTAAAGGAGCTAAATTTAAGACAGACTTTTTGTACTTCTAACTTATTAAGAACTCCAGAAGATACAATAAATGTTCCTCATTTGGATTTAATCCTGTAGCATTTACACATGATTGCCTAATCTTTAAAGATGTGTCTTTCTGCCTGCTCCCTTGCTTGCAGTGGCTTGCAGTGTTATAAAACCTTCAGGATTTTCCACCTGACTGCATGTAAAATACAACAAACATAAATTACCACCCATCAATAAGGAAAAGTAAAGTCTGAGGTATGTGGACAAGGTGTAAAAGCAAATCTGCATCACATTTTTTGCTTGTTACAGCAATACTAACAACTGGGCAAATGCAAAGTAGGACTTGGATATATCCTTGCAAAATAATTATTAAACAAAACTATAATTCCTTGAAGGAACACAAATCACCCACCACCTTGTATGTGAAAGTTTTGAACAAATATCTGTGAAATGTGTTAGCACTCAAAATATGTGTTGTGAATGACTCTCAGGTACTATCATACAAACATTTAGCTCCATATCTATAAAAATGACTATGTTATAGCCATTTTTGTGTTTGCTAAAGTGGATTAACTGTGGCCTCCTTCTTGAATCAGGTTGACTCAAAATATTAATCAGTTTCAGATGTACCTCCAGTGTTTACTTTTTTGGAGTTTCAATAAAATTTGTCCAGTGGTTCATGAGATATTTTGCTAACAGATAGGCAGGGTTGATTCCAACAGTTATTGCCAAAGTTTTAAACAAGGATTTTCTGTGATTTATTAGTGCTTAAAGTAGACAAGAATCTCAGCTACTACCGCACCAAATCTGAGCTCAATATCAATGAAACTGACTGAGTTATAGCCATTTTTGTGTTTGCTATGATCCAGTAGTTGCGTTGGCCTTCTTGAGTCAGGTTGACTCTAAATGCTAATCAGTTGCAGTTGTACTTTCAGTGAATAGTTTTTGAGAGTTTTATTAAAATCCATCTCATGGTTCACAAGACATTTTGCTAACAGACAGACAAACAAAGACACACACTCACAGACATCAGTATATTTGAAGTATAATATAATTTATCTAGGAATCTGAATAAATAAAAACATTGAGAGTCGAAACTTGCGACTTTTCACTCTGGCTTATTGAAAATGAAATCAAAGATAGTAACACCTGGCAAAGCTGTACATGGCAGGCTTCATGTGGTCACTTTCTCTCTGCTGCATGCGGAGGTGCTAGAATGAAGTGCTGTTTCACACGTGTTGATATACAAAGGTTTTTAATGAAGGGGCATAATGAGCCGTATTCACAGAGAAAACCTCCAGGTTGAAAAGCCTGTTTATCACACCATGTTTGCCAACAGTTGACAAGTGCATTTGACACTGAGTAGACCAGGATGTGCTGACAACATTTATTTACAAAACAGCTACAGAGCGGCTCTAACGCAGTGCCAAGTGTGTGACACGCCTGGACCACCAACCTTCAGCTCTGCTGCTCTAAACAGACTTGTCCTGAAGATGCAAGGTTTACTTCAACTAGATGAAGTTCATGAATTAAAAAAATTCAGTTCAGTTTTCAACAAAACCTTTGGAAACACCCTCACAATTAGTTGGATAAATGCAGTCTTACTTTGAATTACCTGCATGAAAGTCAAATTTACCCTCAGCCTTAAGGGCACAAAGTTAAATCCCCTCCTTGTGTAAACCCAGATGTCAGAGCAGCAAGTTGACAGCATAGCAGAGAAAGGAGCTCTGTGCAGTGAGTCTGACGTATCCTCTTTGACTGTTCGCCAAGTACAATAGTGAAAGGCGATGGTCCTCTTCTAAACTAATTGAGTCACCATGCACTGCAACTAGGCAGAGTGACCTTTTACTGGATTACAGTACACTGACTCTCAGCTTCAGGGACCATTAATAACACAGCAAACAAGTATCTGGTAAAATATAAAGCCTACTGAGTAAACATACTGTGTTGCTGCTCCAAGAGTTTGTAGAGTTGTAATTTATCTACAGTCGTTTAATTTTAGGGCACAGGAAACATCTGAAGTAGTTTTCTGCAGAGATGCTGAGCAGTGTTTGTATGAATATCAAATAACATTCATTTTCATAGGTCATCTTATTCTTATTTTGAAGAGATAGTTTAGTCCTTTAGATGAGATTTTTTGTTAATAGGTTCTGAACAAATAATTTCTTACCTGTCATAGCTTTTTAAACAATCTCAGTTTTGAAGAAAAAGAGTTTAAGTCCAACAGGACAAATGAGCTAACAGCTAGTTTGAACGCAGCTAAGACCAAAGTGAATTACTGTCTTAAAACAACTCCAGTCTCTATACTTTCATAGCAGTTTGTATGAATGCTATTTTATAAACCTTTACACTGATGTCACTTTTGATTGCACGGTTATTTACATAGAATAACATGGTTATTTACAAGCGCAAATAGTGGACGCAGCTAGTTGTAGCACTTCTGGTGCAGCTTGGGTAATATCTAGATACAATCTTATTATATTTCTGCCACAATAACCATGTCATTCAAAATTAACGGTGATATAAAGGTTTACCAACATAAAAATCAAAATGAAATTTAGAAAATTAGAGTTGTTATAAGTTGACAAAATCCATTTTGGAGGTGGATCTGCTTGTAAATATGGTCTGAGCAGATCCATTTCTAAACCAATTAGAGCTAATTTAATATGGTATAATATGGTAAATCCACTTTGGTTTTAGCTGATCAGTTCTGTCAGGTTTAAACTCTTTCTCCACACTGTGGCCATTCAAAGAGCTATTTAATATATCAATTGTTCATATCCTCTCAACAGAACTACACTTCAAAATAGCTGAACTGTTTTCTTAAGATTGTTTAGTTTAAAAAAAATCAAATAATAGCTTAAAAATATCACAAGTTTAGACTAACAAAGGGTACCCTGACCTTCGTCTGTGATTACATGTAGTCACTAAGATAGCAACAACAAGTCGTTCATGTCAACAAACTGGTAAATCTTCTGCTGCTCAAACTGCATTTGTTAGCATTTCTTATAAAGTTTATAAAACACAAAGCTACATTTTAAATCTGTTAAATGCATAATGAACCTTAAAGATGGCAGTCAAAAGACACTAGCTGCCTGAACATAGTGTAGACATACCTGTACCACAGGGTGTCCTCCAGACAGCGCCTTCACAGCTCCTCGGCTTCCCTCAGTCTCATAATGGGCCCTGTGGTGGGACTTTGGCTGCACCTCGATCTGTAGGTTGTACGGGCCAGAGCAGGATGGCAACTGCCAGTCAAGAGCTGGCAGAGAAGGACTGCAGTGACATGAAACATTAATTGTTATCAGATGAAAGGAAAATCAGATGCAAGTTCTGCTTTCCAAAAGTGAATTTATTTTTAACTTGTTCAAAATGTCTGTGAAAAACACCAAGTAACTTCTGAGATTCTTTTTCATTTTATTTTATTTTTATAGTAGATGAAACTAACCCTGACTGGGCCATTTTGCTGTAATTCAGCTGGCCTGATCTTTCTCCATTTCATTGTAGTTTATAATCTAATCAGGCCTAATTCTTTAGGCCAAGACAATAATTAGGCCAAGGTTAAATGCTCCCTCTGGGTTGGGGATGAGTCTTTGGATCAAGCAGAGGAGTTCAAATACAGGGAGTCTTGTTCATGAGTCATTGTAGGATGGAGTGGGAGATGAATTATCAGATTGGGGCAGTAATGAGTGCTTTGCAGCAATGCACTATGTTGAAGAAAGAGCTGAGCTGAAAGGCAAAGCTCTTGATTTACTGGTCCATCTATGTTCCAACCTTCATCTTAGTCATGAGGATATGGATCATGACCAAAAGAATGAGATCCAAGTGGCTGAAATGAGCCTTCTCCATTCTGTGGCTGCACTCATTCTTAGAGATAAGGTGATGAGCTCCATCATCCAGGGGGAGCTCTGAGTAGAGCTGTTTCTCCTCCACTTCGACAAGAATAAACTGAAGGGATTTGGGCATCTGATCAGAATGCCTCCTGGGCACCTCCCTCTGGAGGCCTTCTAGGAAAGTCCCACTGGGAGGAGACCCCGTGGCAGACCCAGAACATGCTGCAGTGAATACGTATTCTCTCTGGCCTGGAACACCTTGGGTTACCCCATGAGGAGCTGGAGAGTGTGGCTGGGGAAATGGATGTCTAGGTTTTCCAACCACAGATAAGTTGATGAAAAATGAATGGATGTACACAAGTTGATAATTAGGGACATTTTTGTGAAAAAAAAATGGCACAAATGTGCCCTGGTTAGAGAGTAGTGAGTTTCACATTATAGTGTGACAGGTGGGACCCGTCATGATGAGTTGGGAAAGCAACAGTGGGAGGAAAGACATTTCTAGGGCACAAAAACAAATCTCAAGTTAACTGGTACTTAAGATGCCCTTTGATAGAAACTGATAGCTGTGATATTCTAAAACTTAGCCCTATTCGTTTTGAATAGAACAGACTAAGAAGCAGCACACCCTGTCTTCAAGTATGATATCTCAATCTCAGAGCTGCAGCTGGCGTTCCTCAACATCATTGTTCTCCAGATGGAGTGTCGGAGATTCCCACGTGAACACTGAAGAGATATCTAAACCAAAACAAACATGTGCAGGACAATATTTCTCTGCACCGGATGCCTGGTAAACTCAGACCCCTGACCTGAAAGATGGCTCCACTGAAACCAATCTTTAGCATCTTTGTCAAACTTGCTGGCTGTTTGTTGACCCAAAACAAACTGATTTCCCCCCACAGGGTTTTATCTGGCCAGTCAGCGAATGACATCACCTTAACTACACAGAAAAAAAGATGTTCTAATGTCGCGACGGGCCAATGCAGTGAGCTGGCTGATTAACTCACAGACTGCTTCCCTTTCAGTCAGGTCTGTCACCATTACTTCCCGCTGCTCCCTATCTTAATCAAACACTTGATTTCCGACAGGAAAGTGTGTTATTGGCTTGGAAAGAAATTCCACAAAAAAAAAAAGTCGAAATGCTTACCTTTTGTCAAAAAATGAAAATAGGAGGATTTCTGTTAGTGTATGCATTATGATGTTTCTGTGTGGGTTGTTATAGCAACAGTAGCTCACACATGCAGAGCAACTCCTTCGTGCAAAATTTGATTTATGAAATAGTTTTGATCTTCAAAGAGAGCTTGTTTGGAACTGAAGAGCCTATTTCTTTGCTTCTCTGCCTTTTGATAGTGTCTTTGAAGATTAAAAACTAAAAGAAAAAGAAATTACCAAAACAAAATCTGGATACAAGAAGACAACAAAAGAATAAGGCAACGATGTTAAAAAAAATTGGGCAATAATTTTTTCCTCAAAATAGTCGCAGATTTTACGCAAGCATCTTTAACCAATCTCAAAACCTTTTCAGTTTAGTTTCTGTACATTCTAGAGCTGTACTTTGACACCTGCACAGGAGGGTTAGTAAACATCAAAGACTAGAGACACAGAAAATTAATGATATTAAACAAATGAACAAACAAACAAAAATTGGTCTAAATCTGATTGTTTTCATTTTAAAAGTGAACTCCGGTAGAATGAATCATAAATGTGGGGGTGGTTGTTAAGGCTGATATAAAGCAGGCAAAGGTGGACAACAAAATAATGTGCATGGCCTAGTATACAATTTTTCATGCACTGTGCACAAAAACATAGCTACGCAGCCCACTGTTCGAAAACACTTTAAAATCAGTGAGACTTGTACGTTTGAGTCACAACTAGTCTCCATCAGTCACAGCCCAGTGAGACACTACCTTTAGGCGTTCAACTCAGCAGGACCTGGAGCAGCTCAACGTACCTGAGGTAAGGCTTGGGTTTATGCCAGGAGTAAGGATGCTGGGGCACATCCAGGAACCCTCCACCATAGTTCTCCTTCTTCAGACCCAGGCGTGAGGGATAGTCCTCATGGCAGAGCTCCCCATCTGGACCCAGCTCCTCACCACCAGGTTCCATCTTTAAGCTCAAGGAGGGGGTGAGGTCCAGCATTGTCTTCCGTGTCTTGATTGGGATTCCCTCCCCCATGTCTACTACCCCATCTGTGGTAAGAGCATTGATGGCAGCCACAATGGCAGAGTTGGTGTATTGATTGGTGTTGACGAGCCAGTTCTCATCTGTGATGCTGACCCTGGGGGAGCCGTGTGGAGAAGGGGTGGGTGACTGGTTGGGTGAGCAGGATGTCTGATGGTAGGAGGAGCCATTGAAGCTGTACTTTCTCTTTCCCATGCCACCGGTGTTGCCTCCGCCACCTCCACCACAGGAGGGGGAGTTTGGCCTAGAGCCACGAGGTTGGGCTGGCCAGCCCTCCTCTGCCACTGCTCCTATTTGAGGGGACGTGGAGGGTGAATGGTGAGGGGAGCCTGTTGCTGGGCCGACTGCATGTGGGCACGACAGAAGTGAGGAAGTACCTCGGGGAGAAACACAGGGAGACTGCCAGGGGGAGTTCTGTGGGGAATTGTCATAGTTGTAGAAGCCAGACTCATATGATGAGGCATCTGAGTTACAGCTGCGTGAAGACACGCTACTGGCAGGGCTTAGACAGCTGGGATCACGGTACCCATCAGCATTAGGCAGTGTCAGTGTGACAATGGAGTTGACACCTCGTTTGATGATGTGATCCTCACTGCTGCCCTCTTCTACCTCGTTTTCTGGGTACTGGCCATAGGCAGTGATCTCTATACGAGGGCTTTCAAGGGCTGGAGCCCCATTTGGTCTCAGGCCTTGTGGCAGGTAATAACCAGACACTGAATGGTTGTCATTTTGAAGGCCATAGCCTGTCTGGTGGCAAGAGGAAACTGAGATGACAGGGCTGGATTGTAGAGTGTGGTACTGAGTGGGCAGACAGGGGTTGCCCATACCTAGTGGAAGGGCCAGGCTGACGTTTGGTGTGTAGTTGTATGCATCTGAAAAACAGAAGTTTAAAATATATAGTTACCATCTGCAGCTGCATTGTATTAACACTTGGGTGTCAAACAGTAGAAAAGGATCTAAAATAAAAACCTGGTCCAAGCTCAAAGTCAATCAATAATTTATA